>PVIA01001046.1:0-323078 GCA_004024845.1 Tonatia bakeri
TGTTTACACTTTTAACAAATCCTTTTACTGTTATTTTATTGAGGTTTAGGAAAGGATAAAAGATGCATGTCCATTCATTGATTTTTACTAGAAATGCCCCATGTTTGCCTATCACTTTGGGGTTCCTGGATCAATACATTGATGTATTGTATATTCTGTGTGAGTTTACTGAGTCCTTCACTTGAATTTTAGAAGAAACAGAGTTCCAAATTATACCCAAGTTGGGATCAAGCACATTTCTGTTAACAAATGACACCTCACAGTTGAATACACCAGTTTTTTCTTATTGGCGTTTCACTCTCTGGGGCTTTAGTTAACCCCGGTCGGAGAACATGAAATGGAAAATTCCAGAAACAAACAATTCATATTGCGTGCAGATCTGATTAGCGTGATGAAATCTCTCACTGTCCTGCTCCAAACTGCCCGAGATGTGACTCATCCCCATATCTGCGCTGCTGCAGACGATCCCGCCCTTAGCCCCTCGGAGGCTGTCTCGGTTATCACGTTGACTGTTGCGACATTGCAGGGCCTGTGTTCCAGTCACCACATTTACCCGCTAACGGCCCCAAAGCACAAGAGTAGTGATGCTGGCGACTCGGCTCTGCCAACAAGAAGCCAGAAGGTGCCTCCTTTATGTGAAAGGTGTGTATGTAAAGGAGAAAACACGGTGTAGGTAAGGTTTGGCACTGTCCGCAGTTTCAGGCACTCGCTAGGGTCTTGGGACATATTCCCCTCAGATAAGAGGACACCACTGCATTGCTTGAAGCTACACGGGCATTTTTAAATTTCTCGAACTTAACCCCGTGAGGTAGGCAAGGATCTGAGACTCAGACGAACTAAGTAACAATGCACCCAAGGCCAACACAGCTAGTCCCTGGCGGGCCCAGTTCTCAAACGCGTCTTCTGGCTTCTGAGTCAACCGTGCGGTCTCCCTCTTTCTCTTTTTGCCTTTCCTTTTACAAAGAAAATGTGTTTCTTTTTACAAATGTGACATAGCACAGAAAGCTTGCTGAAAAAATAGACACATTCCTGAAACGTGAATCCTGGAAACCTCCCCGCTCTGGTCCTGTCCAGGGAAGACCTTCACCAGCCCGTCGGATGCCCACGTCAACAGGGCCTTGTCTGTCTAGAAATCGTTGGTGCTACCTACTCCACAACGGGGCCTGGTGGTGATCCGGCTTCAGCTGAACGTCTTCCCACTCTGCCTCTGAGCTCCCCGGTCCCAGAGCCTACTGAAACCTCACAGAAAGCATCCTGTCTGGTCTCCAGGGCTCGCTCACATCTTTGTTCCCTTAAGATCCACACATATGTTTCCCATGACCGTGAACTCTGAGCAGTTGTCAGGGCCTTTCAATCACGATAACGGCCTATAAAAGCTCGCTGTATTTTCAGTTTTACTAAATATTTCTATAATTCAAAAATTATGGAAATGGATAATGTTTCTGTTCTTTGGGAATATATTTAACAGCTCTGCACATACCAGATGCAAATGAATATATAGAAGTAAATGGTGCATTTTATAGACTACACTTCATTTTAACTGCCTTCCCCTTCAGACACTTTGGGCCCTGCTCCTGCCAGAATGTCAAAGATACTGGAACACTTCACAGGGGACAATTAGTTTCTTAGTTCCTTCCATGTGGGGAAGAGGTGAGTTCCATCCAGGCAGTCTGCCGATGAAAACACAGCTCCTCCTGCCTAAGCCGGTGCTTCTCGAGCTGAGATGCAAGTTCCCGACGTTGGTGAGGCCGACATCAGGAATTGTGTGAAATGGGTTCAGCTCCCGACCCTCTGTGACTCCAGCATCCATGGGTGTAACATGGGGATTTTCACCCAGCACGGTTTACCCAGGATTTCATGGGGTAAATTCGATTCCCAGCAAATGGATCAGTAGCTATGCGGTGGACAGTTGTCACACCTGAACTGCCCGAGTTCTGAATCAATACTCAACAGGTCTTTGCTCTTCCTAACCTCTGGCAACTACTCTGTGGACATTGGGTTTGAAAGGGTATTGGGTTTGAAAGGGTATTGGGTTTGAAAGCTGATTACTGCAGGCCCTGACTTTGAATCTGAAGCAAATGATACAAAAATAATAAGGGCCATTGTGGAACTCTGGTCAGGGTCCAACCCTGGTCACAGGGTGGGGTCCAGGGTTCACCAGTGGTGGCTGTGGCTCCTGACCAGGCCTTTTCTCCGTGCATCGCTCTGGCTTCTGCTGCCATTCCTGAGTCCATTTCTCTGGCCTTTCTACCATTCCGTGAACTACTTAGTAGCCCTCTAATAAGTTCATTTGGGCATAAAATCCCTTAAAATTCTCTTGTCTACAATGAAGAACACCAATTTTTAAAATACAATTTTAATTGTTTTCTACCCTTCTAGAGTCAGAGACCCCTATCTCATGCACCACAGGAAACTTCCAAGGACAGTATGAAGATCCACGCAGAGATTTCCCAGAAAAATTCTTGGTAGAAACCAACCACCAGTCATACATGCTGGGTTTACCTCCTCACAGACTCCCTTCTGTCTGAGCCCTCATATTCCCAGTTCTCCAGCAACAGAGGCGAGATCCAGGCTGGGCATGGAGTCCATCCTGTTAACAGTTGGGGCCGGGGCAAATAGTGACTTGGGTTTTCTATACGGGTCCTTGGATTCACTCAGCTCAGGAACACTCAGGAGATGGTCAGAGGAAACACTAGTTTCTGTGGCCATATGTCCCTAACAAATCTACACAGAAGATCTCCCACTTGTCAACCCCGCAGCATCTGCAGTCGCTCTGGTCCCCAAGACAGGGAAGCAAGAACTCATTTGGTGAATTCACTGGGCCAATGTGTGACCCATGGTTCACACGGAGACATCATACACTTTGGTCCTGCAAAACTGAAGTTTAAATCCCAGCTCTCCCACTTACTAGCAGTGGGAATTTGGGCAAGGTACTAACAATCTCATTACCCTACTTTCCACATCTGTGAACTGGCTATGATGATAGCACTTACTTCACAAAGTTGTTGTGGGGACCGAATGAGTCAAAGCATCTCAAGTGCTTAGAACAGGGCTCAGTTCTCCCTATATGACAGCCATTATTATCAAAAGTCGCTCATTGCCAAATAATTGGTGTTTGCAGCCTGAGGGCACTGAGTAACTGAAGTTACCTTAGGAGATCACCGTAAAGTGATTTCTTTACAAAAATCACTAACAATGGAAAGTAGCCGGCATCTTACAAAGAACTTCTCTACAAAGAAAACGGTGGTTAAGAGCATCAGTCATGACATCAGACAAACATGGATTCAAATCCCAATCTGTCCCTTCACAGTCAGATGAACTTGGGCAACTTCCCTCAGCCTCAGTTTACATGTCTGTGGTATAACATTAATAATACCTGCTTCTTAAGGCTATTTTGAGGATTAGTTTAGATAATATCCATAAACCGCTTAACTCAGTGCCTAACACTTGGAAAACACTGATTCAATACTTATTATCGTTCTCACAACAAACTTCCAAGGCAGTGTACTTGTCCTCATTTTCTAGACGAGGAGCCTGAAGCTCAGAAGAGAATATGTAACTAACTCCTCCAGGGTCCCATGACCCATGGAAGGCAGAAGAGGGACCTCAAATCCCACATTTCCCACCTGAACACATCCAGCCCACCCCAAATCCTTCCTGATTATCATGATATTGTGATTTCCGTGTTTGGTGGGTGGACTGCCAGGCTCTGTCCAATTTTCTCAATAGAGAAAGACGTTTCGGTGATCTTTGGAATTGCTCTAGCATTCCTCCGATCTCCACCTGTGCCCTTTAAATCCGTACAGTGGAGTGATCCCCGCCCCTAAGGCAGGTTCCGTGGGGTAAGGAGAACAGAAGCTGCTCCGTGGTCAGATCAGAGAAAGGACAGCCTTCATTTAAAATTACTTTCTGTCAAGTTCAGGGGATTTTTCTTTCTCATCAATAACCCTTTGGCTTTTGATGCCTGTGATTGAATGCACCCTTGTCATTTCAGCTTTCACTCTTTTTTAAGGTAAACAGGACCATTTCGGGCCTGGAAACGTGTCAGTTCCCAGAGTGAGGAGCCACAGTTTCAGAACCTCAAATTAAAAACAGGGAGAAAATGTTCTGTGCTGCCTGTCAGAAAGAACTCTGTCCCTCTCAAACCCTCTTTCCTGTGCTTCCACCCCACTCTTTCTCTGAACAGATCTGACAGAGAATTATTTGGATGTGTCATGTGCTGTCATCTCAAGCCAACATGCTGATGGTTTAATGCAAATGACAGGGCAGCCCAGGAATTTTGTACTGAAACCTACCTCACGCTGACATTGTGGGAACAATTCATCCCACCTGGGAATTGCAAGTAAGCGTTTGGATCACCCTCATCCCTGGTCCTTGATTTCTTAGAGACGGAACGAGCCCTGGAAAATGGGGGGCGAGGCGGGGGCAGGCAGCAGGAAATATATCCCCAAGTCCTAAAGATGAGGGTCTTTCCCCTGAAAGAAGCAGAGTCTTCTCCATGGAAACAAATCCCTTTGTCTGTGTCTCTGTCTCCTCTCCCTCCTTGTTCCCTCTCTCAACCCACAAAAATGCTCTAAAGAGCGCGAAACATCCAACGACTCAAAAACAATGTCAGGAGTCAATTTATTATTCTGCTTTCAGGATTACTTGTTTGCCAAGCGAAAGTGTCCAATATTGAGTAATTGAGTTATTACAGCGCAGCTGGTTGGCAGAAGGCCTCTTGCTTAGAGCCGCGGGTCTAGCTCCTGACACTGTGAGACTTGGAGTAGGTCACTCGACCTCTCTGGCCCTCAGTTTCTAAACCTGGGAAAATAGGTGGTGAGTGGTGGGGAAGGGTTAGATAACCTAGTGTTCAGTGATATGCACACTTTATAGACCCCAGCTTGGGAAACTTTGGCTGTCCCTTGAGAACGAGAACTAATGAGGAACTGTTCTAGAAGTCTTCCCTCTGAAATAGGATAATTGTTAGTGAATACACAGAAACTATTTTAGAACTGGGGATCTGTATACATGACAACTAAAGAGGTGAGAAATAAAATTTCAAGGAGACTTTGAGCTGGAAGAGCTGGGGGGGATCTTCTGTCCATCCCCTCCTTCTACAAAGATGGACCCAGAAGCCTGGAAATGCCTGAGCCAGAAACCCACACCCTCTGCTCGCGGCACCCTCTTTCCACACTCAGGAGGCCCGCCGTGTCTCCCATCCACTGGGTTAGAAACACTCAGCTTGTGAACGCTCGTTCCATTCCATTCTTGGCAAGTAGTATATCTGAGGACCAGAATGAAGAATGCATTCCCATCATTGTCTTTGAGATGTTGGATGGGACTCTCTCACTTAACGCATTTTTGTGGGTTTGGAGGGGAAAACAAAAAAGAGAGATCAACTGGATGTTTCTTTGGGGGCACTGGCCCTGACAATGAGTCGGCACTCTTCCCAAAAAACAGGTCTAGAAAAATGACCTGCTCACTCCATAGGAAGCAATCTGCCTTTCCTTAGAACCTTGTCATTTACACATGACCTTGTCACTGACATAATATTTTTCCCTTGAAAGACAGAAAAAAACATTTGTGTCTCACACAGCCTGATTTCATCATTATATTTCCCATTACAAGTAAAATTAATATGCTTAGACATAAATATGCTAATCTTTTCAACTGCTGACCTAACCTGAATCTGTCTTCTGCTCTGCATGTATCCACTTAAAGTCTGTGACAGCTGTCACATGTCAACATTAACTGGCCTCAGTTACATTTTTCTACCAAATTAAATTGTTTAACTGGTGTCTGCGTTGCTCCCTAGGAGTGCTTACAGTTAAAAAGGAGTTAAAAATCAACAAATAACAGAATGAACAAAAGCGTATCGCTTTGCCAGGTTTGACACATCCTGCAGCCCTGACTCCTGCCTGGGGCCATCAGTTAAGCAAATCAGCTGCTGCACAGTGACAGGCAGCAAAGGGAGGAACGTTCATTGCCTCTGACAGAAGAAAACCAAACTCACAGCTGAGATGCGAAGTAGGCAGAAAGAATCAGTGTGCAAACTCTTCCGGGAGCTAACCATTCTTAATGTATGGAGTTGGATGTGAGCCAGATAATCAGCCGAATCAAGAGCAACCTATTTTTAATCATTTAAACCTTTAGACAGCAGTTACAAAAGAGAATATTTTGGAGGAGAAACATTTAATTCTTTCTTGATTGCTTCAGAAGGAAGTTTTAGCAAAGTGTCCTTCCAGTGCACTATTTTAATAGAGGACTGAATTTATCTAAGTACCTAGCTTTAAAAAATGTGGTTACATGTATTTTGAAAACCAAGCCAAGAAATACAAGACCCATAAAATCCTGAAGCATATTAAATGACGGTTCCTTTTTCCTTAATCCACCACCACAAATATCAATTAAGTGTAATTATATTAAATAGGTTCCCCTGAGAGCAAATAAAGATTTGCCAGAACACAAATTGCTACCCAGGTGAACATTATACAATTTTCTTGAGCACACAGACAAATACAGATGGTACACTCCAGAATGTACTGTAACAAATGGGTGTTTACCGTAACATATATATTTATTTTTTTTGCTTAGCTACCAAATGGCAGAAGGCCAAAATATACAAATGAAATGTAGGAGTTTTTCTCTTTTCTTGGATGATTGTATATTAATAACTGCTAATTGAAAGGCTATTAATCTGGGCCAATAATAAATAAATGGACACTACTAGAAGCAAATACCAAATGAACTTGCAAGTTTTGGCAAAAAAAAAAACTTAAACAACTATTTTTTTCTTATTAAAAACAAATGTTTTACTAAGCTTACAAGAGAAGAAAAAACAAGTCCATAAATTGAAAAGTAAAACGGATAGATAAAAAGTATTTTTTAAACTGTTTTAGGAACTAACTATTGCACTCGTGTGGAGGAGAAAGCACAGAAAGGCAGGTAGGACAAAGGACAAAGGCAAAAAATAACTATCCCAATTATGAAAATGAGCTGCCCAACAGATGTTTCAATTCAAAGATCTCAAGCAATATTTCTCAAGAAAGCTTCTCCCTCTCCTGCAGGGCGGGGTGGGGGGAGGAACGAATGCCATACTTGTGTTCTTTTTCATTATACAACATATAAGGTATGAATTTCTTCTGTCAGATGTTTTTAGGGATGGAAATTTAAATCATTTTTGGTGTTGTACAGAAAACCTTGAAAAATAATTAGTTTAAGATTGAGTGCTGATACATCAAATATTTGTCATCTCTGCCATTTTTAACATAATAAAGATAATTGTCTCAGAACAGAATCTCGAAAGCTTAGGCATTTCCTTTTCTTATTGCTCACTTTCTTCAGACTGGCATCTCAGCCCTCACCCCACCCCCGATGCTGACTTTCATAGTAAGAATATTCCAACTTCAGACCTAGGAAATGCTACAGGGCATCAGAGTTTGGGGCTTTTGACTCTATTTGATCATCATGTGGAAAATGTCAGAAGTGGCCACTGAAAGCCCTTCTAATATTAGTGATCCCATGATTTCTTATATAAATGTCAAAGAACGTGACCTCAAGATAGGACTTACCCTGATGAGATAAGTGCTGGTCTATAAGGAGGCCCACCCTGTCCCTCTCACGGCCAAGGGTAAATTCCATGTGACACTTGACTTGAGAGAGCCTCCTCCCTCTCAGAGATGCCCCTTAAGCTGCTTAGAAAGACTCCTGACTGGTTGGGGTGGGCTGGCTCTGCTGAGCTAATGCTTAGAGAGTACAGGACCCAGAAACTTGTGATTAGTCACCCCGACTAATGGTCAGGTGGTTACTAGTCCCAAGCTTCCTGTTCTGTTTTGTGAACCTTAACGGTCCCTCAGCAGGGGCTGGCGAGTTTTGGCCATCCTCCTCTCCTGCCCTGCCCTGTACCTGGGTTGGAGTGAGGAGAGAGCATCCATCCTAGGACGGGGAAGAGGAAGGAGGTTATAGAACCTCTTACATTCCTTTCTTCTTTTACACTCTTTGTACCCCACCCTACCTCCCACTCTGCCTTCTTTCCCTCCGTCTTCTCTTCCTCACTTTTCTAGAGGTCCTCAGGAAGATGAGTTCATCTATTCCTAGATCATGGCACATTATCTACACTGGTCCAAGGAAGGCTGCTGTCTTGGGTTGGTTAGCGGGTTAGTTGGTTAGTTAGTCAATTATCCCTTTTCTTCCATCCCCTTCTCCTTTTCTCCTACCCACATGAGAAAACCATTCCAATGTTTAATATAAATCCTCTTGTTTGTGTTTGTGCTTATAAAATTCATAAGCTCTATCTCAATACATATCTGTTAATTTATCTGAGTGGTATTTTATTGTAGATCTCATAATGTTTCTTATAATGCTCACTCAGCCTCTCACGTTTAATACCTCACCTCTTGCTTCTCCTGCCTGCAAACACTCCATGGTGTACATCGCCACCTGACTCCTGGTTGGCGACTGGCAACAAATAACACTGCAGTGAACATCCTTTTATGTGTCTCTTTATGGACACATGAGACTTTATTGGGGACACATGTTCAGAGTAGAACGCCCTCTTTTGACCAAGTACTGCCAGGCCGCTCTGCAGAAAGGCCATACCAATCTTCACTCTTGCTTGTGGTGCCTAATGGTCCTCTGTCCTAACCCCCAAAAATATCTGGTTCTTGGGTGCGATTTTTAATAACAGTGATTATAATTAATAAAGCAGAAGGAACCTTCTCCATATTTGTCCATTGTTTTCAAAATTCTTCCCCAATTTAAAAAAGAATAATGTCCTCCATTTGAGTATACAGGGTGGGGCAAAAGTAGGCTTACAGTTGTTCATATGGAAAATAATACAGTAATTAATATATAGTAACATAAGAATAAACTGTTTTGTATACTCACAACTGTAAACCTACTTTTGTCCCACCACGTATATTAGATATTTTCTTTTTAGAAATAATATAGCAATGTTATTATCAAATTGCAAAAGGAATGGAAAGAAAATTGCATTATCATGGTCTGCAAAGTCCCCAAATGTTCTATGCCAGGAAAAAATAAGTGATATGCAAGGCTCCAGAAGAAATACATTTCATTGGTGACCCTCTCATCCATTAGATTTTACTTTAGTTACATGCTGAAAGCTTTCCCTAACCCTCAGAGCCAGGCAGTATACTTCATGCATGTCAGAATTGCCTGTTCGCTTGTCTGGCTCCCACCCCAGGCTCTGTTAGGCAAGGTCCATGAGAGCAGTGCCTCCTGTCACGTTCATGGCTGAACCCCAATTCCTAAAAGAGTTCAGTGATCCACACTGGACATTGAACAAATATGGCTTCTAATTCCAGTTATAATGTGGGGAAATTTTTCCCCCTCACATCACCAAGCAATTCTGTAAACCACCTGGGTATCCTACAATTCAACTCAGTTCTGACACTATCTACCTGAAGACAGTCAGGTCACACAGATAGTTAAGGGCTCAGAACCACAAGAGTGCCCCCACAACTTCAGATGTCATCACAAGCCCGAGTATTTCTGATGACCCTCTTTCCTTGGGTTTGATTGATTTGCTAGAGCAGCTCACAGAACTCAGAGAAACATTTTACTTACTAGAGTACTGGCTTGCCATAAAAGGATATAACTCAAGAAGAGATAGATGAAGGTCATGGCCCCCTCCTCACATCTCCACGTGTTTCCCCACCTGGGAGCTCTCAGGACCCTGTGCTTTTCAGGTATTTTATGGAGGCTTCATTACACAGGCACAAGTGATGAAATCACTGGCCACTGACAATTGATTCAATCTCCAGCTCCTCTCCCCTCCTAGGAGGTCAGGGTGAGACTCTCCCCATCCTTAGGTTATTCAGGGGCTTTCCAAAAGTCATCTCATTCAAATAGCAAAGGACACCCTCATGGCTCTCATCACTTAAGACATTCCAATGGTTTTATGAGCTCTGTGCCAGAAACGGTAGACAAAGACCACACACGCATTCCTTCTTATAAATCACAACATCACAGGAAATATTTGTTGAATAAATGAATGCATGAATAAGTGAACTGATTTGGGGTTGCCAGAGCCGAACACAGTGCCCTGATATGAACTTGAACTAAGTAAATGGATGAACGTGTGAACAAACGTCTACTACCCCTGTGGCTCCCCCTTTTCCTTCTCTCCTCTGGGCTCCCCCATCAGATTTTTTTTTTAAATTTTGCCAGATTCCAGGTGGGGGGGTCAGGGCAGCCACCAGCAGAGCTTTAATTCGTTTTACTGTCAGTTTCCCCCTTTCTCACTCCAGGATCATAAGGTGTTGGGGGAACTAGAAACACCAGTGCTCATAGCTGTGGGCCCCAGGGAAGGAGTGAGAAGGAACAGCCAAGAGGTAACATTCCAACTTGCTGTTTGTGAGCACGCACACACCTTTCCTGCCCTCCCTTCCCCCACCCCTCTCCCCTTTCAGGCTTTATTCTTCCTGACAGTCTAATGAAGGGCTGGTTTGGGGGTGGAGGTCCCCTGATTACACACAGATCTATATGTGCACATACCAAAGAGAAAACACATATAATCACATTAAGACCATTTGTTTGCGTATCTATACAGTTTATAGTGATCTGAAGTTGACAGTTTCTAGGCATAGTTTTCCCTAAATAAGCCCTCCATATTTTTCCTGGATGTGAAAGGCTGTTTTCACAGCCAGGAAAGAGCACTTGAGAAATTCTTGGGGACTGACTGGAGCTTCGGGCCATCTTCCTCGGTTAACGAGCAGTGAACAACTCATCTTCAAATTGTGTTTCCACCTAATTAAAATCAGCAAGAGAGCCTTTAGAATTTGAGCCATCCCACCCCAACTATTCGGACCAGAGAAATCAGACATTTGATGGCTCAGGCCCACGCCAGTTGCGTTCCAAATACCATACCACATTTGCTTGTGCTATGGAGTCTGCTCAGTGTTTGGACTGAAGGTCTCTCACCTCTCTGAGACTGCCTGGGTGCTCACGCAGCGATTTGCAAAGGGACATTGACAGCGCAGATTACAGAACACTGGCCATTCACTTAGAGACTACTTTAAAAGACAGCCTTTACGCTAAATTTATGTACCTCGAGGACATGGTTAATCACTCATAGCTTTTAGCATAGGATCTTACCCTTATTGTAAGATATCAAGATTGATTGACTTAATCCATATAAATTGAAAACTCAAATTAGTCCTATTGCTAATGCTAGTTCTCCTTTTTAAGTTGAGGGCAGATGGCCAGTTGTCTTGCCCTACCTCTGACACAATCGAGGTAAGAGGCTCCTACCTCTCCTGGCATGAGATCATCTTCTCAAATGTTTTGGGCTCCTTGGAAGAGAGGGGCCATTTAGGGGCAAAATACATAGCCTCCATTTTCAATAAATGAATTATACAAACCAGCCAAGAGCACTTTATTTAAAAAGAACAAGAATATTGGACAAGCAGATTTTTTTAAAGAAGACTTCCATCTTTAGGGGAAAAAATAAGGTGTTATGTTTCTATGCTGTGGAATTTCTCTGAGTGCCCTGAGCCAGAGGGTAGGTCTGCCTATAATGAAGTAATACAAAAACCCTCACTAACACCATTGCATAATAACATTCTGCTTCCTAGGCACTGCCTTCGAGGTGATTCAACTTCTGGAGAACAATGGATTGGCTGGTTTGGGCCCAATGACTTGGGTACCTTGGGTTGATCTGTCCTCCAAATCTCAATGATGATCAGTGCCTTATGGAAATGCATCCTGTAATCCAGAAATGCCATCTTAAACTATTTCTAGAATGAAGTAGAGAACGCATACTAGATGTCTATGCACTAGACATAAAAGGATGACCCACATGCCCAGTGTCTGACTCAAAATAACAGCTAACATTTATTTAGCAGTTAACACTGTTCTAAGCACTTTACATATATTAACCCATTTAATACTACTACTGTCCCCATCTCACTAATGAAGCATCTAAGGCACAGAGAAATTAAGCAACTTATGCAAAGCTACACAGTTCAATCAAGGCAATTTGGTTCCAGGGCCTTGTTCTTATTGAGGATGCTATATTGCTTACCTAGTAGACAGCCTGAGCTTCTGGAAGGCTCACAGGAGAAGCATGAAGCATAGCCCCTGCCTATCAGGACCTCACAGTCTAGGAAAGAAGGGGTTATGATGCACAACCAGGTGGCTGGACCCCCTGGAAGAAGGCAAGAGGGATTCTGGATGGGGTCACTGCCTTCTCTCACAAGCCAAATCTGATTCAAGCTGACTTCCTGTCCTCAGCCCAGGTGGATGGCTCAGGAGGCCGGGAGGGGCAGGCTAGTTGAGCTGCTGGAACTGAAACTTCCAGCAGTGGCCCAATTTTTGGACCTGATAAACATGTTCACAAGCAAGCAAGTATGGTCCTAAGTGGCTCCTTCTCAGAACCGGTTCCACTCTGGAAGTGTCCTAGGGGAAGTTGAAGGTCAGAGACACAGTTAATTCAGAAGATATTTCAGCCTCAGTAGGAGCGAGCCTGTTAAGGGCGGGTGTCTGTGGAAGCCAGCAGCCAGGCACAGTCACCGGTATGAATCCAGGATAGACTCCAGACAGGGAAAATGCAGCTGTGGCTGTGATTTTGGCATCATTCCATGATTCTAGCGAGTGATTGACTGACTCAGAAGAGTCGCTTCACAAAAACTGCCCGTCTGTCTTCTCGAAGTTCCTCCAGCGCAACAGCACAGTCCACCAAGAGCAAGACCTCTGTCACCGCCTGCCCCTCTCCCCTCCGGTGCCACACTTAGAAGTGAATCTGAGTCTGTTTCAAGAATTTCTAAATAACTGTTTTCAATTTTCCAGAGCCCATATACAAATATGAAGCTATTATATATTTTCCCCTCACTAGAAGTGTGCCTGAGACAACGTGGGATAACTAGGCTAAAAGACACATTAAAATGTGAACCCTGGGGTATTGACAAAGATACAGTGAATTGCTCTATAGAGTAAGCTTCCTCAGTGGGTTTCAAAATATGATTCAAGCTCCAATCTTATCCGCAACCTGCACCATACGTACTCCATCTTGTTTCACTTTAAGTGAAGTTTTTTTAAAGATTTTATTTATTTTTAAAGAGAGGGGAAGGGAAGGAGGAAGAGAGGGAGTGAAACATTGATGTGAGACAGAAACATTGATCCATTACCTCCCAAACCTACAATCCAGGCACGTGTCCTGACTGGGAATTGAACTGGTGACCTTTTACTTTGCGGGAAGATGCTCAACCAACTGAGCCATACAGGTCAGAGCTGAAGTGTTTGCTTTTTCTTTTCAGAAACCCATTTATTGTGTGTTTATGCTTATCTGGGAGCTTATCAGCGGAATTCTCCCCAGCAACTAAAAATACATAGAACCAATTTGAAGTTGAATACAAATGGTCCTATAAGCACTGGGGGCCCCGCCTCCTTTGTCTTGGCACTTTGTGAAAAATTGAGCCCACAGGTCCCTTGGGTTCCCAATGAGCACACGAGCTTGCTGCTGACAAAAAGAAACTGCTGTTCAAATTACAGATCAGAGCTGGAACGAGCACCCAGAGTCAGAGCTCCAGCCCACAGAGGCACGTGGGCTCCAGGACGTGGCATCAGCACTGACAGTGACCTTCAGGTAAACAATTTGACTGTGAAGTAGAGTTTTATGACCCAGTAATTGATTTCCACCCTGCCTCACAGGTGTATGGACATAATTTTTCTTTGTTGAGGAAACTGTAATATCCTACTCTTAGCACCACAGAATCCCCGCTCCCAGAGAGCATATTAAATGACTTCCCAGTTTCCAAGGCTTAGTTAAGAGCTCTATAAAAACGACTACATATTTTACACAAGCTCTTGCTAAGCATGTTGACCAATTCTCTCCCTAAAGATACTTCCAGCCAGGAACTGGTTCAATTATGTATGAAAGGAATGAGGAAGGATTGCCTCTTTCAAATTCATTTTTTTCCCTGCAACATCCTATCTATTCTGGTCAAATAATAGGTTATCATATAGAGACATGTCATTCCTACCAAATACTCAGAAGGACAGCCCAGGATCTTCAGATATTTTAAGACCCTCGTGAGAAGCCACACTTCTCTATCTCCGAATGTCATCTTTAGTTTACTTTCTACAGCTTTGCCAGATAAATTTCATGACCGCTCCCTGGCAGAGCAACAGAGAGGCAAGTACGAGTACCACATCGCCCATGACTCAGAATTCTGTGTGTGTGTCTCAGTCTGTTTAGGCTGCTACACCTGAAGACCACAGACTGGGTGGCTTAAACAACAAACATTGATTTCTCATAGTTCTGTAAGCTGGGAAGTCTGAGATCAGAGCACCAGCAAATCCTGTGTCTGGTGAGGGCCTACTTTCTAGTTTGTAGAAATCCACTTTCTCGGCTGCATCCTCACATAGGGGGGAGAGAGAGAGAGAGGGAGAGGGAGAGGGAGGGAGAGGGAGAGGGGGAGAAAATTTGGTCCCTTCATCTCCATATTTAGGCATTAGTCCTTATAAGGGCTCTACTTTCATGACCTAATTATCACCCAAAGGCCCTACCTCCTAATACCACCCCAATTTGGCATCCCTCCTAATATGAAAAATACCATTGTTTTGGGAGGGCTAGGGCTTCAACATATGAATTGTGCGGGGTGTGGGGGTGGGGCGGTGAGACTTTCACTGTAAGAGCCTGCAAAGGGGAAAAGGTGAACAGGGAGGAAGGGGGAAAATGCAAAGAGGGGTGAGAAGTGACGGAGGACTAGAATACGGAGGATGTGGTGATGGACCGACATGCTTTGGGAAGGCTTCCTAAGGAGCGGCTGCCAATTACAGAAAAATACAAGGTGAAAATCAGAAAATAAAGGTGAACCAAAGATTAACTTCATGGCACTTAAAGGGCTCAGAACATAGTCTTAAAACATCTTAGAGCTAAAATCTGAGGGCTAACTCTGACCAGCCTTTATTCACAAAGCTTTTATACTTACCATCTGCACAACACTTATTTCTCTTACCTTCCTCTCCCTGTTGGATTTGAATCAACACTTTTAAAAGTCAGTGAAAAAAAAAAACAAGGAAGATGAAGATTTCTACAGAGGAGGAAAAAAAGATAGTTAAAGGATATAACTTGTACTAGGAAACCTCATTCTGCAAATTTAAAAAGTTAAGTTATTCAAATATTAGGCAATTTGTTTCTGTGGAAAGGAAACCCAACTGTATTTTTAATCATCACTCGGGATGACCCCCTGCCCCCACCTGTGCCCACGGAGACCAACCAGGCGAGAATCTGCAAGGTAACAGGCTGAGAAGTGGATGCTTCTTTGAGGTTTGAAACTTTCCACAGAACTTCTCCTAAGTCTGTCATGAAATTTCTCACTGTCTCTCTTTTTAAAATACTGACTACTAGTACCCTTTATTGATAATAATAGTGATTATTAGATGTATTTATTTGCTTTAGCCAAAAGAGAAAAAAAACTCTATGATTAAGAAGGAAAAGTAATCTTAGTTTTCATAGAGCTGAGTGTCTACAACTCAGTGATGACATTGGTGTTTGGTGCAAATGATACATGGACAAAGACCTTGTTCCCTGCCTGGCCTTTGACGGACAGCTTCTGGGGCAGTGTTCACCTTATGGGAGATGGACACCAGATTTGTCACTGATCCTTTCTGGGATGTGACAGATTTACAAACCTGACTCTGCAGAAATCCCTCTCTTGCAGGCAAGGCCCCTACTCTCTCACAGGCTACAGGAAGAATAAAACAATATTAAAAACAACATGCCAGCCTGGCAGGGAGCATCGCCAGAAAGGTGGAGAAGCATGATGCCCCTGCAGAGGCCAAAGCCAAGGAAGTCTTTGCTCTCTGCTACTCACTCACCAAAGCGCGGCATGCAGAACCGGGACTCCAAGGCCCCAGCCAAACGCCACCACCCCACGGACCCCAGGCTGAGCTCCACTCTCCAGCAGGGCTAGTCCTTACAGAATCCCAGTGAAGCTCATGCCTTGTCACCTTGGCTTTGCTTTCTCTTTGTGTCTTCTTTGTCCCAGGATCCAGTTCAAAGCCTACCTCCTCAACACAGCATTCCCTGACCTTCCAGTTTCTTCCACACCCAAAGTCTGACCTGAGCACTTGGCATTAAATCTCATACCACCTTTTCTTTTCCTTTCTACCAAGAGCACTTGTTTTGCAGTCCCGTGTAGACAGTGAATTAGAAAATGGGCAGGCAACCCATAGCTTTTGTTTCCCTGTAGCCTCAGCATGAGCCCACTTGGGAACCACGTGTGAGGTGCACAGATTCAAACTGAGCAGGGAAGGGGGAAGGCAACACAAAGCAGATACCTTCCAGATGTTGATCTGATCTCTTCCTCTTTCTTAAGCGTACAAAGCAGGCAAGAGACTACCCCACCAAAGTCCCTCTCTGCTCTTTTTACAGGTCAAACAAAGCATAGAGCCAGGGAGAAGTATTTAGAAGAGAAAAATAAGCTTGAGTTATTTTCCTCCTACCAAATGGACAACTTTCCTCTCTCCTTGGTACTTCCAATTTTAAAAATTGCCTGAAATTATGGAGAAAAATAAAAGAATGGGTGGTTTATTAAAGCCAATCTGTGAGCCTTAGAAATCTGTTTTCCTTTTTATTCATTCATTATGGATTCATTAAAAAACATATAGTTGTCAGGGCTGGTGGTTGACTCAATTACCAATGGCCGATGATTTAATCAATCATGCCTATATACTAAAGCCTCCATAAAAAAACCCAAAATGACAAGGTTCAGAGAGCTTCTTGGTTAAAGATTCGGGTAGAGCAGCGTGCCTGGAGCGGAAATGGGAACGCCGAGCCCTTTTGACACATCCAGCCCTGTGCATCTCTTGGTCTGGCTGTCCTTGAATGTCCTTTTATAGTAAACCAGTAATCTAGTAAGTGAATATATACAGTTGTTCCGTGGTTGCAAATAAAAGAATGAGTGATTATTGAAGCCAATCTATGAGCCTTAGAAATCTAATTGTTCTCTTTATTCATCACCAAGGATCTGTCAACAGTACGTACGTGTTGAGTAGTTGCACTGGGCACGGTGATAGCACTGGGTGGGCACTGATGAATAGAACACGCATGGTTGTTACCCTCGTGGAGACTGCTGTCTGCTAAATGAGACAGATGTTAAACAAGTAAAAATATAAAACACAATACTACTGAGTGGATGCATGCTGTGTCCATTATACCTCAATAAGACTTAAAAAACACAACACATACTCTGGTTTCTCCTCAGATCGTATAAATCTTTTGCTTTTACAAAAAAACACAACAGAGTGGGCAAGGGACACTTTTTTCTACCCTGTCTTCCCACCAAGTGAGCACACGCAGTAGGGACTGTCTGCATGTCCTCACATGAGCCCCGGAACACACTATGTGCTGTTGAAAATATCTGTGACCCAGACAGGGTATGGGGAGCCGGTACTAAAACTTGCCTTATTGAAGGCTGTGGAGAACAGAAGGAAACATGAAACTTTTAGCTGCCACCTCCTGTCATTAATGTTCCAGCCACATCTTAACTTGGCTGATTGGATCAGTTGTTCCTGAGGCTACTCCTCACCCCCTCTTTTGAGGGGTAACTTTAATCTCCCCAACTGCTTCATTTTCCACTTTGGTGAGTCACCAGACAGAGGGTGGAGAATGTAAGTCATTATTTTCGTCATCTTTGCAGATAATTTGATACTGTACATGGTCCTTTAGAATGTTTCTTCTGTAGTTATATCTTGGCAAGGGCACACTCCATTGTTTGCAGTTCCTCTATTCTCCTTGCCAGCTTTCTCTGGAAAAATCAAAGAAACTAAGATGCAGGACGCATCAAGCCACAACCACTTGGCTTCCTGATGTTGTAAGGTTTTTCTCACTCCCCTGCCCCCTCATTGGTTGGTTTCCAGGATTCTCTCTCTCTCTCTCTCTCTCTCTCTCTCTCTCTCTCTCTCTCTCTCTGCTGATGCTTCTGAGGTTACCCTCTTACCCTCTGCAGACCCTCCAGGTGCCCCAGTTGTACTCAGGGGCTGCTTGAGAGCATACTAATCCCCTTCCCCTTTCATACCCCCAAACTTAAACATTCCAGAAGAACTCTTCTTGCAGGTGAGAATGACTGGCTTGAGCTCTGACAGGTTTCTATTTGTGATGAGGTAAGAGGCAGAGAGAAATGAGATGTTCCCCAGCAGGCTCTCTAAGAATACAATGGAAGAAAGGAAGCCCCTAATCTAAACCAGCCCAACATTTCAACATCTCAGACATGTCCTGCGCTCTACAAATTGCTAGAGCTCGCTCCTCTAGTAACAGCAGAGCCTTGTTGGACTTCCAAAAAAGAAATTGAGTTACCAGTTGCTGCCCATGCAGCGTTTAGAAATGTTTTCCTTGCAGGGCCAAGTGATCGCTATAGGTATGAGAGTCTTCCTTCAGTGAGCAGAGATGAAAATTGAGAGTTATTTACCAACATTCATCACTAACCACATTGCAATGTAAGCCTTGGCTCTCAAGTCAGAATACAACTGTTTGCTCGACATTGGGGATTGAATGCTTTCAATATATTAAACAAGGCTGCAGTAAAACAGTGACACTGTATTTCTTAGCTTTAGGTCAGTCATGGGCCCGAAAGATTTCCCCTGAATAGACAGTCAGACCCAGATTTATTTGTGGGTGGCACTGGAAATGTGTACCCTGATACATCTATCCGAGATCAGCTGCTGTGGTTCATTCCCCAGTTATAAGCAAAGATTAGTATGTTGTGACTAGAGACTTTGGACCATCTCCTCTGTGGAATGTCAAGCACCAAACTGAAGAGCATATTTGTTTCAATTATTGCAAAGATCCAGTCGCAGATTTAGTAATGAACTTGAAAATGCTTTTTTACCATACACACATAGCCAAAGGAGGTACTGTTTCATTACAGATTTAAGAGGACCCAGCAGTTCTAATATCAGCATCACCATGGCAGGGAGCCCCATCAGGGGACTGAGCACCCAAGTGGACTTCCTATCTCCTGTCAATTTTGGAATTTGACACAATACTCAGTTAGATGACTAGATCGTTTGCACGGTGCATCTCCTTGTCTCTTTCTTACAGACTGCAGCCCAGAAACACAGGGCTTCAATGTGCGGCCCCTGGACCTGGACAGAAGGCTCCATATTTTACTGCCTGAAAGCCCAGCTGGTATTTCTGAAGGCCAGCTAAGGAACTAGCAGCAATAGCTGGGCTGGGGCAGACTTGGCTGTTACTTCCAGGCTCAGACCGGGGAAATCTCTGCCCTCACCTCACCTGCAGTTCAGAGCCAGCAAAGAAAGGACTGAACCGTATGTGCCAAAGTGTCAACAGAACACACAGCACAGATGACCACTGCTCTCAGGATGAAGCTTTGATTTCCTCTTCCTATGACTTGGGTCATATTTTTTCTTTGTAACAATATTGGGTTGGGTTGTGTGTTGAATTGTAACCTCCCAAAAGATATGTTGAAGTCCTAACCCTGTTATCTTCAAATGTGACCTCATTAGGAAATTTGTAGATGTAATGTTATTAAAGTGAAGACATATTGGGTTAGGGTGGATCCTAAGCCAATGATTGGGGTTCTTTTTAAGTTTTGTGGGGTGATATCAGTTAATGATAGTGGATACATTTCAAGGGTGAAATTCTATAATACATCATCTGAATACTGCACCGTGTATACTGCCCAAAGTCTGGGCTCCCTCTGACACCGTAAATTTGACCCCTTTTACCTCCTTCATCCCTTCCTTCCTTCTACCCACCCACCCCTTCCTTCTTTGATGACCACCCTTATGTTGGGACTGGTATTCTCACAGGGAGAGAGAAATTCAGGCACACAGGGAGAAGGCCATGTGAAGACAAAAGCAGACATTGGAGGGACGCATCTACAAGCCAAGGAACACCAAGTATTGCCAGCAGCCACCAGTCAAAGCAAGAAGAGGCAAGGAAGGACTTTAGAACCTTCCAAGAGACTATGACTCTGCCGAACCATAAGTTTAGACTTCTAGCCTCCAGAACTGCAAGATAATACATTTCTGTTGTGGTAGGAAACTAATACAGGTTTATTTTAATTTTTTCCATCTCTATTTTTGACTTCTATAGTATTTGTTCATCAAGATTTGAAGATTACATTTTTATTTAAAAATGTGTTTCTGGAAGTGGCAGGTCTCATTGATGAGTTTGCAGTGGAATGTTTGTGTATCGACGGAAAAGAAAGGAAATGCTTGCTTGTGTGTGCAAATGCACTGCCCTTGCCAAAACAGAATAAGTGTCTATCCATGATGTGACAGTTCAGAAAGGACTAATTCTGCAGCAGAAAACCTGCAGAGAGTGAACCTTCCATCAGCATTGCTCCCACAGGTAAGCGGCTACGAATTTACCATGCAGGAGAAATCTCTGGTGCCCCCCAACAGGCTTCTCCATGAATCGTTTCTACTGGGCTGCCCTGCACCTGGATGTAATGAAGTGCTGACAGACTGACAGCCCCAAATTTGGATCCTCATTAAACGGTCTTATCTCTTAGGGCAGCAGTGAGAAATAAACAAGACAACATAGTTCCTGCTCTAAATCGGGAAGGCCCAGTAGTGAAGAGAAACCACTAACAGTATTATCGATTAAAAAGGTACCTGAGGTTTTCTTACTGGAAGTCACTCTAAATCCTTTACAAAAGGAAGCAAACTCTTCAAAGACATGTGAAGTATATATCTAAGGGGTGAAATTTACTATGTATTTTCTCAGAACACTTGAAAATCTCTTGAGACCCCAAATTCTCTCACTTCTGTACCCGGAATACAAATCTGCCCCTCATCGCACACACCCAACGATAGCAGTGGGCGTCCAGCCTGGCTGACACCGATCCGTCCAGTGTCAGCCAGTGACATGTTGACGGCGACCTGGACAGCAAATGGTGTGTCTGCCAAACAACAACCCACAGACTGTTAAATCCTATGGCAGGAGCTAAGGCCATGTCAGTACTGCATTTCCACTAAGCACGTTCTCTTTGATCGCCAGATTAACTCCTGCATTAGCTGATGCCTTATGATGCTAAATTTCAAGTAGGATAATGTAATTTTGCAGAAAAAAAGTAGTTTGAACGAAGACACAAAAGCTACGTGAGGATACTACTGTTTTTAGAGATAACGTCTGCAAGAATTGGTGGGTCATGTGTCCACGTGGGACCTTTCCTGATGAATGCCAATTCATCCCTGCCAAGACCGAACCCCTCGGGCCCTCTCTTGGGAGTCTGTGCAGCCGCTGTGGCTGCTGGGTCAACGTCCTGTCATGATTGTTGAGCATCCCCTGACTAGCCAACTTAGACCCAGCACCTCTCAGTGGCCCACAGACCTCCAGAGGTCGGCCCCTCCCACCTCTCTGCTACCAGTGGGGGATCCCCAGGCTGGAGTGGTGAGAATGTTCTCCCTGTCCTGGGAGGGGTCCTCCTCCATCCTCACTGCTGGAAGTGAGGGGGCAAGAGGTGGCTGGGATGCTCGCTTTCATTTTACTTATGCAAGGTGAGTGTGTGGTCTTGGTGTAACAACACACAGTTAAGAAGACTCCTGCCCTGGCTATAGATGTCAAGGAGAGGGTTAAAATAGCGGCCAGTATAGGAAATGGAGTAGCCAAAGTACTTATATGCATTACCCATGGGCATGAACAATGGTGGAGGGATCGCCTGAGGGAGTGGGTGGAGCTGGGTCGAGGGGAGCAAAGGGGGAAAAATCTGGACAACAGTAATAGCATAATCAATAAAATATAATAAATAAAATAGTAGCCAGTAGGGTCAAATGGAAAGCAAGTATGTAGTGAGTTTCCCAAGATGTTTGTTCATATCAAGTTTAATCAAGTTTATTCTTATGAGTATTTCTTGTGACTCTGTATTTTAAAATTATTTAAAACTTAGGTTATAAAAAGGGTACAAAGTATAGTCTGTGTGCCTTTTACAATGAGCCATCATTTTTTTTTATTCCATTTGCTTTATCATTCCCCAACCATAGATAGAAAAATAGAGATGTGTGTACAGGTGTGTGTGCACAGACATGTGTGTGTGTTTGTGTACACACATGTTTATATGTGTGTATATGCACACATGTGTGTATTTAAACATGTATAAGCACATTATTTTCAAGCTACTTGAGAGTAACTTAAAGACACCACATGCCTTTATCTCTTAATGCTTTAGTCTATATTTTCAAGGAACAGGACATTCTCTTGCAAAACTACAGTGAAATTTTCAAAATAATAATGTCATTTGGATGCGATTCTATTATCTAACCCACAGACGGTTTGCAAAGTCTGTCAAAGTTCCCCCAAATATCCTTTACATAAACTGATTGTTTTTCACTCCGGGACTCACTCTGGGACACATGTGCATTTGGGGGCTACGTCTCCTCAGTCCCCTACAGTCGGTGCGTTCCCTGTCCTTGTGTACACTGACCTGGCCCTTTCAGAGATTACAGGCCACAGCAGTGCTCAGTCTGGATTTGACTGGTGTTTTCTCGTGACTGGATAGATGGTGTGTTTCTATATACCTGTCACACGGGGATGCTGCGCCCTGCACAGTGCGCCATCTTTCAGGCACCTGTGATTCGCTTGTCCCGTTGCTGGTGAAATTGCCTCTCATCATTTGGTTATGATGGCGTCCATGAGGTTTCTCCAATTAAAGTCACTGTCTTCCCCATGAAATTAGTAAGTAATTTGGAGGGAGACACTCTGAGACCATGAAAATACCCCGTTTCTCATCCACTTTTCACTCACTGGTTTGAGCTTCCAGTGTTGATTTTTTTCTTCTGGGGTTTTTTTTTAGCTTTTATTTTTATTTAAAAAAATTTTTTGTTGTTGTTTAATTACAGTTGTCCCCATATTGTCCTCACGGCTCTCCCCTGCCTGCCCCCCCCACCCACATTCAATCCCCTCGTGGTCTTTGTCAATGTTGATTTCTAAGTCCATCATTCTTTCTATATTTACTGTATGACCTTCCATTTTACTATGTTTGGTTACGCTTCATGCCCTGATTATCAGTAAGTATGCATTTTTCATTTATTTTTCACTTGTATCAATATGAACTTGTATGTTTTTCTTTTATTCAATGTGTTATAATTCATTAATATAATTTATTATTATCTAGACTGACCAGTAGAAGCCCTTTCAAGCTGGCTCCTCTGTCCTTTGTATAGGTCTGCATTCATTGTTCAGCACTTCTTCACTTCCTAGCAAAATAGGATGCTTACGAACGCTTTTAACAAGATAATTACATGTTTGCATTAGCCATAGCCACACAAAAACACCCATTGGTTCCGCCTCCCTTTGTGGGCCCTTGCCCTGCAAGGCTGAAGGGTGGAAAGGAGGCTGACTCTGGCACCTCGTGTCCAGCAAGGCTATGGATTAGCATTGGGTAGCAGAAACTCCTTCCTAGGTTTAGGAATTGGGGGCCACTGAGTAGGAAGGAAATGTGCTTATGCTATTTATTTTTCGCTGAAGCATCTATGACGTCCTTTGTTATGGTCTTTCTCTGTTTCTCTGATGCAATATGACACAGAAGAGGAAAAAATAAGATTCATAAGAAGCAATGATCTCAGATACACAGTGACCATACCTCAGCCATCAGCATGCACAAACTGCACTTATGTCTGGCATCTCTGCACCAGGACAGGAGAGCAAATAGGCAGCAACATAGAATGTGGGTCAGTCTCACAGCGTTCTGCACATGTGGCTTCAGACATTTCTCAGCTGGCCCACAAGTGTAATGGGATGAGAAGACATGAACCCTGAAGGGAATGTGGAAGGAAGTTTATATTTCATGCTTAACAACCAAAATTCCCATTCCCCTATCGCAAAGGATTAAGGCGGTTAAACTATTCTCCACTCATAAAAAAGAATGCTAAAAGATTTATTTTAACCACTAATCCCTCTTTAGACCTTAAAGGAAGATTAATGGTGTGAGTGGAGGATCTAATTCCATTGCAAATTTTGCCTTAAGATCACTTTGTCCTAGCAGATTACATGATTACAGTGTATTTAGTCATCATAATATGGATGAATTACACCTTCTCTTGTTTGGAGGCCCTGGCACAATCGGAACTTCAGCTCTGGGAAGCTGAGTTCTCCATCACGCTTACTGAAAGGAAAAGGGAGTGGTGAGTAGGTCACAGACTCAGCTAGAACATCAAATTCTGCAGAACTGTAAACAAATTGCCTCAGGGACTTTGCACAGATGACCTCAAATCTGTGTTTGCCAGACATGGACCTTACCTCCTGGAAGTGGGAAAACATGATACCCCAAATCTACATGCACGATGACAGACTCGAAAGAGAAATAAATTACACCCATAATAGCTCTGATTTAATCTGTGGGGCACAGTTAGACTGAGCACATGAATATGGCCAAAACATGTCCTCGCATACCTCATAACAAAGTAAGCCCTCTTATTTTTGCAATAGACATTAATTTTTATGGCTTGGTTAGGCACCATCACCCTCACCTCTCCACTTAGAGAGGAATTTCCCCTCGACACAAATCCAGGGAAGGAGGGTGGAAGGTGTGGGGAGAAGCAAGGTACAAGAACCCAGTGGTCCAAATGCACCACACTTTACCTTCTGTTGTTTGGAAATGTAGGGACCTTAAAAGCAATTTAGAAATAAAGGTGTCAGCATGTGGAAAGTTAGCCTTTGCAGAATGCATGAGGGGTCTCTTGGCACAGAAAAGGTGTCTGATAAAGTGTATTCCAGACCAAAGCTCCAAATTAAGTATTTGAGAATGTCATCCAAAAGAAAGAAGAAGAAAAAAAAACCCAAATAGTTGGCAAAAAACACAGCTGAATCGTGAAACTGTACACCGAGCTGCCAAATCTCCGAGAATACTCTTAGGTACAATTTACTAAACCAACTAAATAAGAGGCAGCCATAAATTACAGATGAGTGCAGATGTTGGTGGACTCAAGAGTCACCTCTAAGCCTATTAAAACTTTAAACACCCTGGTGCCTGATAGCCTGAAAGGTTGAAAATAGTGCCGAGGTGAACTGCTTATAAAAGACTGTGTGTGCATGTGTGCATATGAGTGTGTGTGTTTGTGGGAGACCGACAAACACAGAGACAGACAGACACAGAGACAGACGGACAGACAGAGATAAATGCAAACGAGAGAAAAACACACAGATAGGGAGCGGCATACTGCTGAACACCCATTCTGCCCTGTCGGTCCTGCCTGGTACCTCAAAGAAGAAAAAATAGGTGCCTGCACAAACAATGCCATGGAGCCAGTGGAAAATGAAAACTGCTCCAAGAACAAGGGTGCCAACAGGGCTGCCGAAGTCAGGGCTTTCGCTGACTTTTAGAAATGCATGCATTCAGGGCTGCCTTTTAACAGTGCATGAGAATAATTCACCGGGGAGAGGGAGCGTGGAGGTTAGGTTAGGAAGCTGGCTGCTACACTGCTGCCCCGAGGAGGTGAGCGTCCGTGGGGGTAGGAGGGGTGACCCCGCTGCCACAGCTCTGTGTCTCTTGAGGCCGAGCTCTGCTCCTCAGAGCGCTTCTACTGGCCTCAGAAAATAGCCAGGATGATTCAACTGCTCTTTGTGCTGTGCTTGACAATACACAGAAAGCTGGCACATACATTTAAACTGTTAAAGAGTCAACTCTTCTCAAATGTTGACTATCTTTTATTCTGAAAGAACTGCTAGGAAACCCAAAATGTAATTTCTCAAATGCTGCCTAAAATTTTGCCCAGTGGTGACATTACGGGACCGCCCTCAGTGGTCTTCGGATCATCCTCAGATAGGAAGGAGGATGGCCAAGGAGCATTCACCTGAATACTGAACTGCCTTCACAGTGAGTGCCACTCATGCATCGGCAACGCTCCTAAACACCCTCCTTTTACAAGTCGAGGCCAGGACACCATGGGGCATGTTCACCAGACGGGCAGATTCTATCTTCTCAAAACTGACAACTGGAAACATAAATAATCCAGTAAAAAAAGACACAGGAGGCTAACTAATGAATGAATAACTCTGAACACAATATGAATGATATGTATTTGACTTTATGGCAAAGAGTCCAGACCCGAAAGTCAGACAGAATCCCAACTGTACCGCTGACCGGTGCCAATGACCGTGGGCGAGTTGCCTAACTTCCCCGTGCCCCAGTCATCACATCTGTAAGATGTGATCCCTGTGAAAACACCCACCAGTCAGGGTTCCACAGAGAAGCAGCACTAATAGAATGTGTATGTATCCTATTCTATACAGAGAAAGATATTTGAATACTATTATTAATTATTATTATTTTTATTAAGTAAGGATTGACGAGTGGCAGAGGAACCATGTTGATGGCTCTCCAGTAAAGACCTGCCCTTTCCCCAAAGGCCTCGTAAAGAACTGGGACTTTTCTGGAAAGAGCGGCTGGAACACTTGGAGGCTAGATGCGGCTTGGAGGACACCTGAGCAGAAGAAGAGCAGATTGTGCAGGAATAAGAGGACAGGGTTAGCTTCTGGCACAGAAGGTGCTACCCTCGGGCCTCCTCTGCAGAGCCTCTGGAGGCCTCTCTCGGAGCTTGGGCTGGGCTGAATGAGCTGAGTGAGTGCAGCATAAGGCGACTTTGGCAAAAAAAAAAAAAAAAGCTGAAGGAAGGGCTCAGCAGGAGGCTCAGCAAGAAGAGACTGCCTTACTCCAAATAATGATGGAAGAATGCCCATTGGGTCTGCGGCCCCTAAAGACTACAGAAGTGAGGAGGGTGGTATATAAATAGAGCTGAAAATATGTTGGAGTTTTTTGCTCAGGATGTTGAAAACTGCCTGCAGGGAGATCCTTGTGAGAAGGAAACTTGGCCCAGTGGGAGGACGGCACAGAATCGAGCACCTTCTTTCGACAAGTGGCATTTTCGTCCCGTCTTTTACCTTCCTATGCAGCTCTTCTCTCACTTTAAATAAACCTAGTCTTCTGAACCTATACCATTAATAAAACAGGACATTAATTTTTTCGCCTCAGTCAAAAGGCTGAAACTTAACACAGTGTGTTTGACAGTGACAAATGGTGTTATTGCTGCCTAACTCCAGCAGACATTCATAATCCAAAAGAAAAATAGAGAAAAGAAGTTAAGTTATGGGATCAGAGCACCAGTAAATTCACACCCATGGGAAGTTCAGGGTGAGCATTCACGCCAAGTACTAAAAATAAACTGCAAAGTCACCTGTCATTCAAGGCCAAGGAGGCTTCCTCCGTAGACATCCCTTCAACCTGTCTCTGCAGTTTTTGATTCAGCTCAAGACATTTTCCCCTTGTGAAAACCGTGTATTTTAACTAGGTTTTAGTAAGACATCCAATTCCTCTTACATAAACTAATTTTGTAGTTAACTTTGTTTGATTCGTCTTTTTCATCCATCTCATCCTCCCCACATCCTAACCCCGGTCTCGGGCCTACCAAGATGTCTGAAGAAGAGGATGGTGAGGGACAGAACCAATGGCCCGGCATCCCAGGCGGCAGTCTTCAGACTCACAGTAGTTCCTCTCACCTGACCTGTGTTGATCCTGCTTTGCAACTGCCTGAACTACCTTGAAGTGTCCCCGGGGCCCAGGCTGGGAGGCTAGTTCAGATTATGTGGGGGACAGGACCAGATGCCAGCCAGACTCAAGGCTTTGTGGTAGGTGGTGATGCAGAAGTGTGAATCTTTTAGATGTTCTCTTTTCTTGAGGATTTCAGAAAAATGAGAAATTTGGGGAAATAGTACATTAAAAATGATGAGGGAGAAACTTTTAGCAACTAAAATATGGAGTGGACAAAAGTAGGTTTACGGTTATGAGTACACAAAACACATAGTTTAATCTTGTATTATTGTTTATTCTCGTAGTACGTGTTTTTCCGCATGAACAACTGCAAACCTACTTTTTCCCTCTCACTGGGATCCTCCTCCCGTGAAACACCTACGAGAGCAAGGAGGGGCCTGGTTTGATGACGGGAAAAGTCAGAGTTGGCTTATTATTTTTGCTGTACTTCCTGCAACAGCAAAATTGAGGAAAGGGTGACTATAATAGTATAAGGAAAATCCTACCTAGAAAGGGAAGACTCTGAATTAAATAAAAGAGTTCAACTTTGGAGAATTCTCCCAGTGTTACCTCAGTGGAAGTTTAAGAGCCAGGGCATAATCTGCCACCTTCCTTCTCGCAGCCATGGTCACAGCCGTTGTCCTGGCCGCGGTCCCCGGGTGGTGATCACGGAAGCCCATCAAGAGGGAGCCTCCCTCGGCCCAGGTCTCTGAGAGACGGAGACCCACAGCACACCCCTGCCAACTCCCACAGGGCACACAGTGTATGTGAAAAATAAACTTGTTTTGGGGGAAGCCAAGGAAATTTCTGGGTTGTTTTTAATGCAGCAAAACCTAGCCTGTCCTGACAAAGACCAAAATCTAAAATAAAAACAGGAGGATGGTAGAGGAGAAAAACAATCTTCAGAATATGTAATGTGTCAAACCCTAACATCTACAGTAAATGATTTTATTTGTGCAGGAAACAATAATAATGCATCACTATCTGGTTCATTTCCCTTCCCCCTAACACATATAACCCATAATAACCTTAAAATAAATAAGGTAGGATATTTGTATCCTTATGAAGAGTCATTATATATTAAATAAGTTGACCATGCATGAGATTGAAATATTTTGTGTGCATTCCATTAACCTACACTGGAGGTAATAAAAATAGTTAATATATTGAACACTTAATATGTGCCAAATGTGTTGCTAAGTACTTTATTTCCTCTAAACTTTGTAACAAGTCTGTTATCCTCACTTTATGGGTGAAAAAACCAGAGCTCAGGGAGGTTAAGTCACTTTTCCAAGGTCACACAGCAGGTAAATGGGAGAGTAAAGATGAATCTAGAGTGCAGCCTCAGAGCTCACCTGCTTAAGTAAAATGCTATATGGCGTCCTCATTTTCCCCAAGCCCAGAGAGGCTCACTGGTTCTCCCAAAGTCACAGAGTCGGCTCGCAGCAAAGCCTCAATAAGAGTCTAGATTTTGTTCCTCCTCCATTGCCCTGTCTCACCCCAGCTTTCCCCTCTGTCTTTATCTCCTCTTCCCCGTGTGTTCCTCTGCCCCTGTGCAGGAGTCCGTGTCAGAATCCTGGGTGTTTTCTAGCTCTGAAGAGGGCATTTTATCACAAAGCACTGCCTGCCCTGCTAAAAATGCTCAGTGGCACAGATAGCTTGCTGTCTGAATCAAGCCAGACCATCCCCCCCAGCCTTCCCCAGGTTCCACACTTGCTCTGGCTCTTCATGCATTCTTACTATGATTTAAGCTTCCTCAGTGATTCTGAGGGACAGCAGCATAGGAAGTGCCGCCCAAAGGAAAAGTAAACATCAAGGAAGAAAAGTTGGAACATGACATTGTTCCCACACCACCAACTCTGAGGGAACCAGCCTGGCTTGACCCCAGGAAGGGTGGTTCTCTGCGAATGCTTTGCGATGGTGATGGGACCACCGTCCAGGGGAATGAGGTCAGTGGAAGGAAAGAGAGGAACAGGAGACCCAGGCCCACCAGCCCCTCTTCTTTGCACTGGCCTGACGCCCAGCTCCAGGCAAGGCTGTGAGGGAACACTTCTTAGGAACGCTCTCCTTGAAGAAGGGAAGCCATGGCAAGGAGAGGAAAGGCGGCCAGGAGCTGAGGCCGGCGGAGAAGCAGCAGGAAGACAAATGTCTCCTGGCTCATCATGGCAAAAGTGGAGGGCATGACGGCAGGACCCTGGGAAATTCGATGTATGCTGCCCCTCAGCTTTTTAACTATTTTATTTTCCTTTGGACTCAGAAAACTTGGATGGGGGTTGAAAGAGGATGGAGAAATCAAGCTCTCAGTTTATAAGAGAAGCTTAGGGAACATTCTTTGTGAGAGGTGCTGATAGCACACTTCGCTGCCCACTCACCGAGCCCCACCCCCAGTTCGGTGCCTCCGAGGGGACCCCCCAAACTGAGGGCCCTGCCCTAAAGGTGGGCCTTGTCTGACTCAACAAAAAAGACACCAAATGGCCTCCTTTCAGCCTCGCAGGGCTGAGAGGGACATTACAAGCTCAGTTTTTTCCTTTTGAAATCACAACAACATTCTGATGGTGATCTGAGAGGGTGGGTGGGGGTAAGAAAAAGTGGAAAAGAAAACCCCCTGGAGTAAACGTGTGCCCTTGTCCCCACATTTACGAACCAGCAGTGCAGGGGTCCCCGCGACTTTCTCCCGCCATAGCTCTCTTTTCTTGACTCCTGAAAGTCGGTAGATGGAAGCCAAGTTTTCTCTCTCCTTCCCCTGGAGAAAAGAGAAAAAAGGCCTGTGTCCTGCATTTCAAAACATCTGGTGGGGCCATCAGGAGGAAAAAAATGCAAAGGCTATAATTTAACTTACCTTTTGGGATAGTTTTTATTACATTTACTTTCTTGGATACACAGAAAAGTTTGGCATTTTCCCCATTAGTTAATGGGTTCGGAATTTTATTAATCAATGTCTAAATGTTCATAAAATAATGCCACCTTTTAAAACTAGGGGCAAGGACCATTTCCAAATGCTTCCAGTCAGAAGGAATAATATTAAAAATGCAGGTTGCAAATGTGTTAAAACCAGTCTTTGGGGAGTGGGGCATAAGCTCTCAATTATCCCAACCACCTCCAGAGCCAGAGATCAAGGCCAGAAATGCACCCCAGGCCAAGGAACGTGCCGGACGACTGGGCCTGCAGGGCTCTCTCTCAAGCAGCCACGTGAACCACTCTCCTCCCTCCACCCGAGCCTGCATGAGACCCACCTTTAGTCCAGCCTCTCCTTCCGCCTCAAGGGAGCCAGGGCAATGGGGCCACAGTCACGCACCCTAAGAAGTGTGTTGATGCTCGGGCCCAGTGTGCTCTCCCTGGAGCTTACATGCTGCTCTCCAAGTGCTGGGAAAGCTGAAAGTGTATGTTACATCTCCCCTTTTTTCAGAGTGCTTATGTCCTTTATTATTCAGTATGACTATTTGTTTATGTCCGCTTCCTCCATTCGCTGGTAAAATTAATGACAGCAGGGACCAACGTACATGTTGCTCACATTCAATATCAAGTGGTCAGCACAGAGCCTGATATAAAGTAGGTGCTTAATAAAAGTAGTTATCGAATGCCCGGCAATTCCACTCCTAGGTAAACACCAAAGAGAAATGTGTGCATCTGGCCATTAAATACCATGGATACACATTTTCATAACAGATCTGTTTACAATAGCCAGACACTGAACACAACCCAAATGTCCACCAGGAGTAGAGCAGATACATAGAATATGGCGTATTTGTTCAAAGGAATACCCAGAACTTTTTTAAAGAATAGGAAAAAAGGAGCTGCTATTTTATTCAGCAACACAATATTGAGCAAATCAAAGATAAAAAACATGTGGTCACATTTATATTAAGGTTCAAGGACAGATCTATAATGACACAAGCCAGGCAGCAGTACCTTCTGCAGGAGTGCAGGTGGCAGTGGGTGGCTGGGAAGGGGGAGTTGACTGGGGAAAGCCCAGAAATGCTTGAGGAGCTGGAACTCCTTCCTTTGGACTGAGATGGAGCAGATGCTAAATTGTTCCACTTTGAAAATAACAACTAGTGAAGGAAAACTGGTTTAGGGCTCTGCCTAAGAATTTGGCCTTATTAACTGCCCTATAAAAAGGAAAAACACCAGAGCAGTGACTTGTCCTTGTTCATCCTGAATCTCACCACCTAGGCGAGGGCCCATCGCACTGCAAAATTGTTTTTGAATTGTCTTTGGGCCCCTGCAGCTTCCCATGGACACGTTCCTCTCCTCAGTGCTCCCATCAGAGCCTCCTGTGCTCACTCACCACTCTCCCCGCACACAAGAACCAAGTTGGGCCTGGTGGGCCAGCTGCCACCTTCAGTCGACGTGTCTAAATGACACAACTCACATTCCCACCCTCACCCAGTTCTTTCTCCTAGGCTTCCTCTTTGTCTTCCACACTCCCCCTCTTACCCAGACTTGGTACTTGAGCCACCTTTCACACCTCCCTCTCTGCCATATAACACAGCTCCTCTGTAGCCAAGAGCCCATGTCATGCCCATCCGTCCCCACCTTTGAGGTCCCACCACTCTCATCCTAGCCCAGGCCATGACTACCTCGGTCTGGGCTATCCTCCAGGGACTTCCAAGCCACAGTCCCCACCAGGCCAGTCTTCCTCAAGCACAGGCTAATTCTGGCAGTGTGCTGTTCACGAGCTTTCAGAGGTTCCCTACTGCCTACCAGGTAAATCAGTGCCCTCCTTGGTCTCACACCGCAGATCCTGTAAAAATAGGTCTCAAAATACCCTTTAAATCTGTATCTCCTGTTACTCCCCTATACATTCCCTACATGAAAGCCAAACTGTACCACTTCAGTTCCCCAAACAGATGTGGTGGTTTCCTATCTGCCCCCCCACCCCACCAATACCATGCCATTGCTCATGGCTTCCTCTCCCCTGGGAAAGCCTTCATCTCCTGTCTCTGCACCTTGGACCCTCTCTACCACCAGTCAGAAGGGAAACCCCTGACCATGCTTCACACATGCTCCAGCCACACGTTGCCTCCCCAGTGTGTGCTCCTGAACTCCCCAGGGGTTTGTCCTCCGTTCCTGCTCTCAATCGATATTTTAATTCTATTCGTGTTATTCTTATGGCACTCACTATGTGCCATCTTCTGATGATTTAGGTTTGGGTTCCCTTCTAACTGAAAGCTCATTTAGGGCGGAGTACAGGTATTATTCCTCTTTTAGACTCATATAGTGTCTTGTCCTCAGCTTAGAGGCATATTGATTGAAAGAATAAATCCATGAAGGGAAAGAAAATCAACTAGTGTTACATTGAATAAGACTCAATAAATTAATTTATACTTAGAGGTAAATAACTGTCCAAAGGATTACAGACAGATATTTTAACTATAATTGGGGAAACCCCAGTAAATGAAAGAATGACTGTAATGATGAAGCCTCACGTATGCAGTTTTGGAGCTTCCTGGCCCCACATCTTAGGAACTCTTCTGCTTTGGATAGAATCAACCTTAAGGACTGGACGTCTCAGGGTTCAAGTGCAAGCTTACAATGCTACTCAACTTAAAATAAAATAAGGCTGTCACGTTCTCTCCTCCATCCACCAAAAGGTGTGGCTTTTAGTGGGAAACTGATGGACTTGTACAAGGCTTGTTCTTATCTGTCAAGCGAGACTGAGAACCCTACTTTGCCAGGTTCTCATGAGGAAGACGATCCAACGTGGGCAAGTAGGGGTGCCAATGGGGCCTCCTGCATCCAGGTTTCTCCGGGCCTCCCAGGTAGCAGGTGTGCTTGCGAGGCTCTGCACGGCTTTGGCAGGGAAATGGAACCTGCCATTCTCCCTCCTTGGACACTGAAGGGAGAGGTTTCAATCCCCTCTCCGGTCCTATGGGAAGTTCTAATAGGAGGCAATAAGAGACAAGCTCCCTGATTCTTATGAATTCCTCCACCTCTGAGTTCATGAAGACCAAAGGAGCTTTGCCCAGGGAAAAGAGAAACATTCCAATCTGTTGACATAAAAATGCCCATGGGATAGTCCAGGAGAAATCATTGTTCAGGAAGGAGGCTGGAGAGACTGCGTGACGGAGGCTTCGGGAGAACACAAGGTCACAGGGGCAAGCACACAAAGTGAGAAGAGGAGAGTGCTTCTGCCAGTTCCTTTCGATGAACGCACACAGACTTAGCACCAAGAGCCAACACACATGCACATGCGCACATTAAAAATACCGAAACGAAGCTAAGTTTTCCCTTGGAAAAACTTATAGTTCCTGGCAGAAAACTGTGAAGTGAATTATGAGGGGCCAGCCCGTCCTGGCCCAGTTTTGCTCAGACACTCCACACATGAAAGCTACTGCTCGCTCTTATGGCCAAAGCCCCAGGCCGGACCTTCCACTCTCTTGTGGGGGTGGAGGTGGGGGCTCAGTTTTGCTGCCAATTGGCAGTGAATCCAAACACATTGGCAGGGTCCCACCTTGCTTTAAGTGAATGCACGTGCACCTCTCAAACTCACAGCAGATACCCATTTGCCTGCTCCACCGCCCCTTTCAGGAAGGTTGAGATGGCCCATCACCAGGGCTGAAAGGTCATCCCCTGAGGAGCAAGGCAGAGGCCTCTGCTCCCTATGCCCCTGTGAGTACAAAGACTTTCTGTTCAGGGAGTCAAGTGCTGGCTGTTTCTTCTACACTGGGTTCTCCCTACACATTTCTGTGGTTATGTGCTGTGTCCAAAGTTAAGAAAAATTCATAGAGCTGAAAAACACCCCAAAAGTTAGCCCCTGAGCACGCATCTAAATACACCCCAGGGGACACAATCCAGAAAAAAACTGCAATTAAATCTTGGTGGAAAACTAAGCCTGACCACTGTCATCCTGAGTCCCAGCTGGCTCAGCTAAGGGACAACGGAGATTCATCCTGTGGACACACCAATCTACATCTTGTCCCTGCAGGCTGGTGGGAGATGGGGGCTGCCTTGCACTGTCCGCCTAGATGTCCTCGAACCATCTGCACAAAGAAGACCTGAAGTGAGGACAGGAGAAAGGGAGACCTGGGGGCTGGAGAGTTTGCACTTGACTTCCTTCTCCTGCAAGGGGCCCGCTCTCTGCTCTGGCGCATTTTCCTCTTTGCCTTTGTCACATGTTCTCTCCCACTCCATTTTCAGTAAACTCTCCAAAAAAGTGCATTTCCTATCTGATGATCAGCTCTGAGAAATGCTGTGCAGGGTGGCGGGTGGGATCAAATGTCACTTTTTGCACAAGCCTGTGTGGTTAGGGGTGGTGCCGTGCATACCAAGTGTTTAAGAACAGAGAGTGGACAATAATAGCAAACAGAAGGCCTCTGGGGAGAGCTAAGTGCCTGGCTGGAGTGCCAGGCCACCTGTGGAAAGTGACGCCCACCTATCTGCAGGGCTGTGTGATTTTCTCCAGCTGTCCTCAGCAGCCTTGGCATGAGCATGGAAAACCAGGTGTGATCCGGGCCCAGCTGCAGTGTCTATGAGTGACAGTGAGGCCGAGAAGAGAGAGGGTCCAGGCAAGAGAGGGGCTGACTTCAGCTCTGCCTGGGAGGGAAATAAAGGCAGGAGGTGGCTGTAGGATAGAGAAAAGATGCATTGATTGGGAGACTGAAGAACATTCTGCAAGTGCCAACTCAGAGCCCATCTTCTTCATGAGGCCTTCTCTGAACACAGCTGCCCGAGGGGTCTGCTCAGCTCCTGGGACCGGGACCCTTGAATCTGTTCTCATTTGGTCTTCAGAGCCCTTAGGAGACCCCCTGCTACCCTACTCAGCCCCTGCTCTACAGCCCACACATTCTCTGCGTCACTTGCTCTCACACAGGTTTGTGGGGAAGGCTGAGAGACTAGAAAAGACAGAGCGATGGAAGGCTGGGGCAGGAAAAGATGGAGAAGGGTGGCCTTTTTTTTTAATTCATCAGTGGATCACTATTTAGGAAGGGGCACAGGAAGTTTGCCACCCTCACCTTGCTGCCCATCAGCCATAGCTCTGGCCTCCAGGTAGGGACAACAGGAGGCCAGAGAGGCCTCAGGCATGTCCACCGCAACTCCCCGCACCTCTCAGCCCCAAGTTTCCCTCTGGGACAAAAGAGGAGGAGGCGCTTCAGTTTCTCAGCCCACCTTCCACACCTGCTGCAAGTGTGGAAGCCTTCACCTGAGCTTCAGAGTGACCCTCTGAGGCTTTCTGCTGCATCCATAAACCCTTCCCAGTGACACGGGTCTAATTAGGTTGTAGCTGGTCTGTGCCCTTCCTGACATTCTTTAGGAGACAAATACAAACAAGCTCTCTTTGTTGTTGAGCTTTTACAAATCCTCACCAAGGGTAAATTTTTCTGTTGATTTTAGAGAGAGTGGAAGGGGTAGGGAGGGAGAGAGAGAAAAGAGAAACATTGATTAGTTGCCTCCTAATGCACCCTGACAGCAGAATCAAACCCACAACCTAGGTAAGTGCCCTGACCAGGAATTGAACCCACGACCTTTTGGTGTATGGAACAATGCTCCACCAACTGAACCACCCAACCAAGACAAGTTGTATTTGTTTTCATTTTTTTCTGTTGATATTTGAAAATTGACACATAACACATCTGTAGAAATTCTCAGTAAAACTAAAATCCCATTTGAATGCAACATCTTACACCCTGGACGTGCTGCCTTCAGCTTAGTCCTGCCAACACTTCTGTTTGGCCGGCCTCAGTGTCCTTGGCCCTATCTGTCTACCCTGCTTCAGCCAGCTGACGAACGTGGAGGGAATTCTGTACCTTCGTATTTGCCTTTAGAACAAAACTGGCACCATCTTTTGGAAGGCAATTTGATGATACCATTCAAAGTCTCCACCCTGAATAACCATCAGTTCCACCTCTAGAAATTCATCCTAGAAAAATATGCTACAATTTATGGATAAAAATAGTGATAGACATGTTCTTTATAAAAGCAGATAAGCATTAAAAAGTAAAGATTTTTGTTGAATGAGTTACAGCACAAAGGAGTATTTCAAAACCATTAACAAGTGCTTATTATCATGTATCTATTGCAAGAAGATGTTCACAGAACAGGAGGGAGATAAAAGGGGTTACAAATGGAATGATCCTATTTAGGGGAAATGCAACTGAAAGAAGTGAGGAAACAGGGAGGGAGGGAGGGAGGGAAGAAACAGCCTAGGGACAGTGTGGAGTAGCAAGAGGTGGACTTCTGAGGCTCAAGCCCAACTCCTGAGATTCGGATTCTTTCTTTCATGGGAAATTGTTACACCACAAATTAAACCCTCATTTTGAAAACAGAAGTCCAAGGATGTATACCTTAAAATGCTTCCCTGTGTGCTAGCTTTCCTTTTTCTTCATGTTTACATTTTATAAGTGCTCCTTATAGCCCATGTTATTTTTTAATTGGAAGGGAAACCATGCTACTTACACACACACACACACACACACACACACACACACACCACCAGCTAAACTGAACCTGTGTCTGAGATGAGGTTCCATCTATCTGGCCAGCCTCCTGCCTGGGGCCTTGAGGGCAGGCCCTTCACTCCATCAGTCCAGGCAGCACCCAGTGAAGGCAGGGAAGAGGCGTGTAGAGGGCAGGATGGTAAGACCCCCAGTGATCCAATTCCTCCTATTACTAGCAAAGACAAGGCAACCAAACCAAATCTCCTGTTTCAGAATATTTCTGTTTTCAGAGCCCAAAATCCTGGATCTTTATTCACACAGGAAAAGGAGAAAGCCTTGACAGGGTGAGCTGGCTCTACGTCAGTTTTTTCAACCCATGACTGTACATTCTTGGTCAAAATAATGTAAACATTTATTTATATTATTGAGGCACGTTGAACAAGTGCTCTTTGAATGGTGGCAGGGCTGCTCAGGGTCACGAGCATGGAGCGGGGACAGCCAGGAGGGCTTCAGGTCCCCCCGACACCAGCCCCTGCGCCCCTGGCATCTCCACTGGTCCTCCAGGCCTCAACGTCCTCCTCTCTGGTCACCAGTACTGTACGTCGAGGGGAGCCTGCATCCTGGTTAGTACTTTGCACTCCCTGTCTGTGGAGCTCCGTGGCTCAGTGGAGGTGTGGGCAGCTGGAGGACTAAAGTGGGGGCCAAGGAAGAAGCCAAATGGGCAGCACCCTGGTCCCCTGCTTCCCAGTATAACTGGAGCAGCTCCATGCAAACTCTTTTGTATATTAAGTTTCAAGCTACGGTTTTATCTCGGAAAAACCGTCTATAATAACAAGCTTGAAAACCACCAGCCTAGTCACTGTGATGTTCTTTGTCATAAAATATCACCCCTAAGCACAATGGACTTAGCATTTTCCAGTTGAGGCAGGCACTGACCACCTGGAGCCTTTTTTCCATTTTCAGTATGATTTATTTATTCACACAGAGGAAGGCTGCTGTCTCTGGGTGCAGCCTCAGAAACAAGATTCAAATATGCACCAGACAAGGATGTGTTATTAACTCGTCCTCCCACAAAGGGGTGGGAGATCCATACAATTGGCATCTCTACAAGGCACCTGGCTCCAATTAGTCCTGGCCCTGGGTGAGCGGCTCTGCACAAGAGTGCTCGAAAGTGAACTGGTGCTATTTTGGGCTCTTTGCTTGGATTTTATTGGGTATTTTCTTTCCATATGAGGAAATGCTCTGTTCATTGCTCTGTTCTCCACAGTACCTGCTCTTTTGCAGTGGGGATGTCTATGTTTGTGCAGATATACATGCCGGCTGTGACCCTTTGCTGGTGGATCTCTACATTTTGCAAGAACATTGAATGAGGGGGAGTAAATGCCAAACTTCATTTCTTAAAATGAAAGTACCACAGCAGAACTTTCAAGGCATCCTTATTCTTCGATTAAGCAACACTTAAAAATCTTAACTGCCCTGACCTGTGTGGCTCAGTCAGTTGGGTATCATGCCACAAAGCGAAAGGTCGCCAGTTTGATTCCCAGACAGGGCACATGCTTGGCTTGCAGATTCGGTCCCTGGTTGGGGCGCATATGAGAGGCAACTGATGAATGTCTCTCCCTCACATCAATGTTTCTCTTTTCCTCTTTCTGCCTCGCCTCCCTTCTCTCTAAACATAAATAAATAAAATCTTTTTTAAAATCTTAAGATTAAAAATTCTCTCCTTTCCTGGACATAAGAAGGAGGAAGGGGAGAAGGGAATAGGAAGAGAACAGGAGGGGAGGGGAGGAGGAGGCAAGAAAGAAGAGATGATAAAGAAATTAAAATTCATTTATTTTAGCATAAGTTTTTAAATAGCAAGTATACTAGATTCCAGCTCTGGAAGGCAAGGGGAATTCTTAGCTTGTTATGTTTCCATCAACTTGAAAAGCAAAGCCATCTATGGGAAGGGCTGCCGTGGGGACCTGGGTTTGATGGCATTTTGCCGTCATCTCTTGTGCAACGTGGTGGGGACCATGAGGAGCATGAAAGTCATGTTGACAGAATTCAGAGCAAAAAAACCACAAAAACAACAAAAACCTCACCTGCCTAGTTACCACCCTTTCTCCCTCTCCCCCATGTCTCTGCCTCTGCCTCTGTCTGTCTCTCTGTCTGCCTGTCCATCTCTATCTCTCTCTCTCACACACATGCACATACACACACATACACACAGGTTGAATACTGTTACCAACAGCTCACAGTCTCCTGCTGGGCCCCCCCCTCCCCACCCCCAAGTCCATCCTGCCCAGGCAGTGGTGAAGGTCTGGGCAGCCATTCAAAAGCCACTCATAGGATGGACTGACCTCCCCCTAACATGGCACAGAAATCTGGCCCCTGCATTAGAATGTGAGGAGCCTGAGAAGTTTCCTATAGCTCACAGAGGGTTTCCACTGGATTTAGATTAAGTTGACTTTTGCCAGTATTTGTTGTCCACAGAAAGCTGTATTTGCCTTACTGTGAAACACCTCCATAGCTATATGGAAGGGCTTTGAAAGTTGGTACATTTGTCCAGCTATAGTGGGTTTTATAATATAGTGCAGAGAAAAAAGGTGACTTCAGGGAAGGCCAGAATTTGTGTTTTAGCAGATGCCCCAGGAAGAGAAGGTCTGTGGATTCCACCACCGCGTACCTGACCCTGCCTGGTGTGTGTTGGCAGTGGTCATAATGCTAACAAGCCTTGCATGACACCACCCACAGGAATATCTCTGAATCCTTCACCTGAAACAACTCATTTAATCCTCACAGCTCCCCAAGTATGGTATGTTCTATCATCATCCTCACTTCACATAGGGGGATGGGTACCTTGCCCAGCACGCAGCAAGCAAGTGGTAAGCAAGTCTGAACCTGGCGCCCTGGCGCAAGAACCCAGGGTGGAAGCTACTACACTCTACAACCTTCTTTCAAAAGGAGTGAAATTGGTTCCACCTTTGAAGGGAAGCACTAGCAGGTGGAAGAAGAAGGAGCAGGCATATTCACGTACAGTGTGGTGTGTGGGACAATACCCTCTGGCTCGGTGGACAGGCACACAATGACACAGTTCTGGATGGAGGCATGTGCAGAGCAGGGAATAGCAGGTCACCTATATGGCTCTGGGAACTAAACAGAAAGTCAAATATTTTACCTAAGGCCCTTGTTTAATTCCTGCATGCCTTCATTGCAATATTCATTTCTCTAGTAATAACTGTATCAAATCCTGGGAAAAACTCCAGCTGATCTTTGAATAAGCATTCCAGAATGGAAGCAGTCCATCAGAGACACACTGGAAGACCCTTCCAAGCTCCCCCTTTCCCTTAACCAAGACCATTCCTATGTCTTGGTTTTTGACCCACTTGTGTGACCTTGGATAACGTGACTCTGCTATTCTGGAAGGTAGTTTATATTGTGTTCTGGAAGGCAGAAGTATTGAGAGGAGTATTGCATTCTGTTGAAGAAATGTGTAAACAATGATGGGATCCATTAGCCAAATGCACCATTTGCAAGGATTAAGTCACTGTTTTATTTCAATGTTGTCCACTGTCACTTTGCCAGCATGGGACACAGCAAGTTGCAACAAAATACTCAACTAGAGCCTTGGTCCCAAAACCTATAGACAAAAAAAGGCAGAGGCCTATTGGTGGTCAGAGCTGTCCTATGTGGGAGTAGTAAGGTCTCCTTGGAAGGTAAAAGGGGACTGTTGTAGGTACCGACCGAAGGACAGAAGTCTGGGTCCAGACTCACTTCTGGATTCCACAGGATGTGCTCTGTTCTCAGGGTGGAGGTGGGAGTGAAGGCCAAGGCAAATCACACACTCATACCCTCTCTCACAGACACCAGCCAACCTGGACTGGGCCCATACCCCAGTCACATCCTAGAGGAAGATAGGTAATTGCTGAACCCCACTTCCAACAACTTTATTTAAGTGGAAACAAGTTAAAATAAACAACCAAGGGTACTTTCAAGAAAAAGAATAGAGAGAGAACATGGTGTTTAGAAACAGTGAAAGTACTACCTCAGTAGGAAGTAGGGAGGTATAGTAACTCCCTGTATTACCAACTAACAAAAGCCAGGCAAAGCCGTGTCTGAATCCTGGCTCCATTACTTACTAACTGTGTGATCATGGGCAAGTTTTTCAACCTCTCTGAGCCCCAGTTTCTTCATATGTAAAATGGAGATGAACCTTAGAACTTAATGGGCTGTTGGGAGGATCGACTAAGGCACAGGGTCTGGCACTTACTAAGAATTTCCATGAATCCTGGCTTTTATCGTGTACAAGAGGCCAGTGGTTCAGTATGTCAGCCAACTCCCACCCTCAAGAGTTTCCCTGCTGGGTGACCATCCACACCCATTCGTAATATTCACTCAAATCATGGGACCTGGGACATTAAGCCTAAGTATGGCTCCTCATGATGGCTACACTTCCATCTGGGCCCAAGCCTGTGTGCAAGACTCCAAACTTGCCAAGAGGTTGAATGATTTCACTAAATCAGATCCTAATAACTACTGAGTGGCCTTGGCTGTAGCTAACCTGATTCTAAGACAAAGGCAAAGTCTTTCTGTTCAGGCTGACAAATCTATGCCATATATTAGCAACACACAGACTGTCTTATTGCACTGACTACAATCTCCAATATGATCTTGAGTAGAAGTATTGCAAGCAGACATCCTTGCTTTGACAATCTTAGGGGAAAATATTTGATCTTTTATCATGAAGTATGATGTTAGCTATAGATTTCTCATAGGTGTCTTTTACCAGTTTGGGAAAGTTTCTTTCTGTTTCCAGTTTTGCTAAGTGTTTTCATCATGAATAAACACTGAATTTTGGTAAATGTTTTTCCTACACCTATCAAGGTAATTATGTTTTTTCTTTTCTAGGCTATTGAATTACATTGATTTGGAAACATCAAACCAACCTTGCATTCCTGAGATAAACCCCTTTGGTTTATATTACTGGATTCAATTTACTATTTTAAAAGGATTTTTGTTTAATGTTTGTGAGAGATACTGGGCCATAGTTTTCTTATAATGTCTTTCTCTGATTTTTTGGCCTCAGAGTAATGACAGTTTCACACAATAAACCAGGCAAGTCAGCTCAGTGGATTTTCAGTATGCTCAGAGGTCCAATAAGGAATTATAAGGCCTGATCCTGATCCGTTTGTTCTTCTTTCGGCCCTTTATTTACAGTTTAAAGTTGGAGGAACCGTCATGTCTGTTTGGTAGAATTCTGCAATTAAAGAGAAACTAAGGTTTATTTTCAAATGACCATTAGAGGCCAGAAAAATGAAATCTCATAGCCATAGGGTTATTTTTCTTCTGAGAAACAAGAAGAATATGCCATTTATAGAATTATAATTCCTTTATGGATCAAAGTGCTTTTCGATTAAAGTCCTTTATTTATCAGAACTAAGGATCATGGAAAAAGCAATCCTTGGATTCAATGATTACCACTTTCCAGAAGAGAAATTGAAATTCAGTGCCAATATGCCCATTACATTTTAACTTTGTCTGGATATTTGGTAAGAGCGCACTTTCCCCACATGGAGGAGGTACAACCGAAGGCTCGCATTTCTGTAGATCAGTGCAGTCAATAGGACTGTCCGTGGTGATTGAAATGCTCTATATCTGTGATGTCCAATGGGTAGTCATAAGCCATAAGAGGCTACTGAACATTTTAAATATGACTAGTGTGTCAAGAAACTAAAGTCTAATTTTTTATTTAATTTTTAAAATTTTACAGTTAAATAACATGTGGCTAGTGACTACCAACTTAGACAGTGCAGCTATGGAGTGCCAACTTGGCCTCCTGAGAATTTTCAGAAGCAAAAGTTCTTGCTAAGAAAAAGGTGAGAAAGACTTGGGAACAAGTTGTAGGGCTAGAGATACAAGGTTCATTGGGCAGCGTGCTGGTGAAATTTCCACCCGATTGCAGACTAATGCAGGTTCAATGCTTCTTAAACAAATTCTCCTCTGATTAACGTCAGGATTATTACCATCACGCTGACAATAGCATGAAGTGGACAATAGATGGCAATGCTATTGTTTTTATTTGGAAATAGATGTGCGGACGATGCTCTGTATCTTTATACGTACAGTCTCCCTGGGAGCGTCAAATTAAACATTCAGCCTGACTTCTCCGGGGTTTGATTCCCACACACTGAATACATGTTTTGGCTCTGGGGGGCGGCAGCATGAATGTGTGAGCCTTACATCACCAACAGAAGATTCATGCAGGAATCAAACTGCATGTTTGCTTTTTGTTTCTTTACTATCATTTTTACCTTCCCTTCTCTGTTTACTTTTTCTCCTTCCTCCTTTTATATTTCTTCCTTAACAACTAAGATGGGTGAGAGGAACGATGAAAAGTAAATGGCCTGCTTTGCAGTGGCATTGAGCTTGACTCCACGTTTATGCATTTAGCTCAAAGGACCTTTTATGTTAAATCACTTACTTGCTATCAGAGATACTCTCAGTGAACACAACTTAGAGATTCATCAAAATGACAAAACTAAGAGTCTCCAGGGCAGGAAAAGGTCACCAGACTCTGCACAAGCCCTTGATCTGCTTGAGTTCTTAACAAATGCTCCCAGGATGGTGATGCCTTTCTTCTCCTCTATTCTGGTGGAAATGATTTAGTGAATGCTCTGCACCTTTCTCTTCCTTCAATGCCACCCTTGACCCCTCACCCCCACCCTTTCACATGAGATCTTTTTGCTTCACTGGACTTTCCAGATGAGGAAGAGTCTCACCCAATCAAGAATGCACCTTTTCAGAAGAGGTCAATTAGTCCTGGGGAGTAATGAGGACTAAGCTTCCCTCTCCACTTTGACCATTGATTTAAACACTATTCACAAGCACCAGGGTGCTAGGGAGGCAATGCTCTGGAAACTGATGAGGGACTTCATCCTCCATTCCCATAACCCATGCCCAGTCACCCCAGACAATCAGCCACCAGCCACAGCTCCTTCTCACCCAGCTACATGGTAACCAAAACAAGCTCCTTCTTTGTACACTTGCTGTAGCGTGTAATCGCCAACTGATGAAAGAGAAGAATGGAAAGGAAATGTATTGAGAGAGCTTTGACAGAATTATCGTAGTAAGGGTTCTGATGGCCCAACTTCACAATGCCAAGAGGCAAACTTTACGGCGTGGTCCATGCTTGGAGTCTGGATGCTGACAGGAACTGCTCCATAGAGAACTTGGCACCTTTGCCAATGCCATATACACCACATGGGCCAGCTTCTGCTCCCCAAAATCACAGCCTCTTCAGACTCAGGAAAACTAGGAGATTCTTGGAGATTTCTCCTTTCTCAGCATGAGGATTCCCTCTTTAAACACCCCAGAAGTAGCCCCTCAGGGGTAGAGACTCCACTATTTCCCTACAATAGATCCAAATTGAACTAAATATTTCATACTTGCTTTATCATTTCTGCTCCAAGATAAATTCCCCCTGGTTCTTTCCATTGTTCCTCATATGACATGATTTTGAGGCCCTTCCTTGTCCTGGTCAATCTTACAGTTAAGGCTGATAGGGAAATTCAAGCTCAGCCACATACATAAAGATGCCATCATTGGCCTCTGAATGTTTTATGTGAGCTTAGCAGGGTAGGGTCAGAGGTGTGTGAAAAATGTCAAGATCAAGGGAAGTGGCAGAAGCTTTAATTCACCTCTAAAGCAGCATTGGCTTAGGGCAGGAGTGCATGGACATGGGAACAAGGTATTTTGCTGATAAAGAACTTCAGTCTTAGAAATAATTATGTAATTTTGAGTACCTATCAGGAACTATACCAGGCATTTCACACAGGTTAATCCTTATAAGAAAGTAACCCTTACTATTCTCACTTTGCAATGAAAATTTGAGTCTCACAGAAATTACATGATTTGCCCAAAGTCATATAGCTAATAAGTGACAACTAATGTAATACTCCCAAAACTCAAAACTTAGGATGATTTCTCCTGGCCAATGCCACATGCTAGAATTATACAATCTCTTGCGGTCCAGATGTCTTTTCTATTTTCATCTTTCAGATATATCCAGTCACTCCTATTTGGTCTGATTGTTCTGGGCTCAGCTCATTACCTGCTATGACCTTCCATCCCTTCCTGATCCTTCCAGACTTGCCTGCTCTGAACTTGAATGCCTTCCTGATCCCACAAGCTAGCCTGAGTCCCTAGCTCTCCACTCACTGTTGTGTGTGGACATCTCCTTGATCTCCCTCAGGAGAAAGGGAGATTCCAGCCTCCTGAATCACCAAGTCTACCACATGTGCTCGTTCTGGCCAGTCTGTGAAATAATACTCTGGGTGATCAAAAGGGAAAGTTAGCTCTTTAATTTCAGGCCTCCAAATACCACTAGATACATTTTAACTTCTCCAAATCTTTCCACTAAATGTTCACCTCTTTTTTCTCTTTTTTTGTGAGCTTTCCCACAGAATCCAGGGTCCCATGGATACTTCCTGAATTGTCAGAAAGAAAAAAAATGGAAGAAGCATCCAGTTTTTTAAAGGCTCATAACCTGGCTTTCCAAATAGCTCATGCTCAAATGATACAGCTATTATAAGCTATCCTGCTTGTAATACAATTCAGTTGGTTGGGAGCTACTAGGAAGTTCACATCAGAAATCCACTGAGGTTGAACATGAACATGGTACTCTTACAGAAGATCCTGGTTCTCATGAACTGAAGGGTGCTTTGTACTTTCAACAGCTGCTTATAAACTAGAGGTCCAGGTGCCCAATCTCTGCAAGTCATAGAGTTTGGGTAAATGCAGTTCAGCAACTACAACAAGATAAAGGCAGTCCCAACCTCCCCTTGAATATCTTAAAGGATGTCAAAGAGAACCAATTCATAACCCACAGTCATGTTTCATAAAAGTCTCCTTTTCAAATTATTTTCCTTCTTAGTATCCATCATATACACAACTTCCCCTAAACTTCTCCTTATGGACTTCACTCTCAACTTCCAATCCCAATCTTTCCTGTAAAAACATGTTGGCACAGACCTCTTGGTCTTCCCTATGCAGACCTCCTCTGAGAAAGCACAGAAGCCCCCTGCACTGGTCCACCCGCAGTTCCCCAGCGGGAGGCAGTTAACACCTGGTGGGGGAAACTTGATGGATGGAGAACAGGAGCTGCTTGATAAGTGTGTCCTTGTTTCTTCCCCTGGGTATTTCATAATCATTTCACATCATCCTAGTGAGCAATGCATATGATACTTAATTCCTTTAATAAATTCCTTTGTTTTGATAGAAATGTCAGAGTTCCTTATGTTGTTTGCTACCAAGAACCACATCCAATAAACATTCCTGTGCTAATTATTTGCATTCCAGTTTCCCTGGGTCCTTGACACACCGATTACTATCAATCAAAATGAGCAAACAAAATAAAACAAAAACATTGCCTTAGGGTACAGACTTACAGGACAAGAAAAACAAGTAGATTTCTACAGGGTGTACCACAGTTGAGCTCTTGACTCTAAGCTACAAACTGAGTTTGGGATTCACAGAATCCAGGAATTGTAGAAATTTAGCTGAAAGACTATTTCCATCCTTTTATTACTCTGATCATTTTGTATTGTGACCCCAGGCTTCATGTGATGCTTGGTGGAAAACATGTTTTGCAAAGCACGACTTTCTGGTTGGTGAACTCGATGAGGGGTTTTTCTGACCTGCTGGAAGGTACTAGATTCCTTCTCAACTGAAGACCTGGTTCTCAAAGCATCTATCCAAATTGCCTTGCCTCATAACAGCTTCCCCCACTTGTCTACTACAGAGTGAATACATTACCTTCACGATCTGGTGGCAGAGCAAGAAGTGGCACAACTTGGATTTAAAATGTCCTTGAAATTGTGTTTTTATCAAAAAATTAGTTTAAATTTCACATTCTGCTCTCTAAAATGTCAGTGGCTACTGTTATGTAAAAATAATAAATAGACACATACAAGGAGACTTCCAATCAAATAAAATAGATAGAACAATGCATTCAGCTCTGCTCTATGCAAGATGGTACCAAAAAGAATTTCAAATAATATAAATCTATGAAGACAAAGCGATTATGACAGAGAATGATGCTGAGAAACAGATGCAGCCAACAGAAGAAGGAAAGCAAATTGACTAATACTAACTAACTTAGCAGAATAGAGAAACTGAGGACCTAAAATGACTATGGAGGGAAACACCAAGCAAACAAACAAAAACCGAAAAGATCTGGGCTGCAAAATTCCAGGGATGGCCAAGAATTGATGTATCAGTATCTCTGAAAACAGAGTTGAGGATTAGGAGCAAATCAGAGGAAACCGGCTAAAAGTCTATTTAGGGAACACATAGTATAGATCCTCCTCTACCCGTACTTCCAGGAGACTGTGGTCCCCAAGCTCCCAACCTAGAGGCAGATGGCAGGTTTATCTTCTAGAAAACCAAGCCAGAGAGGCTGGGGAACAGACCTAGTAGTCTGTGGGAGGGAAGCCCCCTACCAAAGAGAGGGTTCAGTGAATCTACCTATGAAACGTGACTACCTGGCCCTCTTCCCTCGGTCAGCTCCCCAAAAGCTGGCAGCCATACATACACCCCAGAGGGACTGATAGGCCCTAAAGAAAGGGCCTAAAGAAATTGACATCTGTGTTGCCAGAGGGAGGGGAGTGCAAGAATGGGGAAAAGGCAAAGGGGACTAAGGAATACAAACTTCCATCTGTAAAATAAGTAAGTCAACAGGGCTGTAACATACAGCACAGGGAATATAGTCTATAATATCATAATAACTTTGTATGGTGACAGATGGTTACTAGACTTATCTTGGTGATCACGTCGTAAGGTATATAAATGTAGAATCACTGTGTTGTACACCTGAAACTAATATAACATTGTCTGTCAATGATTCTCTCTGTTTAAAAAAAGAAATGAAATGAAACTGACATCTGTGGAACATAAAGGAAAAGCCAGACCCCGCTGCGGCCGGGTAGCGAGGGCGGGGCCGGGAGCTGTCAGCGCAGGGTGTGAGCAGTAAGGATCGGCTGCAGAGAGTTTAAAACCAATAATGAAATCGACTAGAAGTTGGTTTGCATTTTATTTTTATTCACAAGTGGGCGGCAATTCTGAACCTCAGTGACAAAATATTCCTCCCCCACCCCCAAACTCTTTTCTGCATCTAAGTTACAAACAATTGCTGAGGCTGCTGTGGAATATCAATAACATGTACATAAACTTCAAATTAGTACATTTTTATTTTCTACCTGGAAGTTAATTCAGGCCATTCTTCAATTTCCAGTCAACTCCCCCGTTAATGCGGAGTCAGCTAAGTGTGTTCCTTTCAAGAGTAAGTTCAAAGGTTCGAATCATTCGAGTTTGCTTCGGCACAGTTTGAGTTTCCATGCCCAGGAGCACTACACATTCCTGTGCTTAAACATTAGATTCGAAGGTCCACAATGACACCACAGTAATTGTAAAGACAGAAAACCTGGAATTACTGGATTTGGTCATTCTACGTAACCACTCAGAGGTTGGTTCTATTGATGTTTAAAATTCAAAGCAATGAACAGAGAACTATGAAAAATAATTGTTAATTGCAAAATTTAGTGTAAATGTGAAATAATTTAATTAAAATTAATATCTTTAAAATTGAAATGTATTCTCCTTTAAGATGGAAATTTATTATTTTTATTGTTAATTATTTTCAACTAAAGAACTAATAAAGAAATAATCATTTAACTGATTTTTATCATTGCTGAAAATAACTTGTTATCTATGTTATATACAAGGGTGGGCAAAAGTAGGTTTATGGTTGTTCATATGGAAAATAATAAAATAATAAATAATAATACAAGAATAAACTCTGTTTCACATACTCACAACTGTAGACCTACTTTTGCCCACCCCTGTATGTTTGTGTGTGTGTTATATAAAACGAAGTAATCTGATCCAGGTGTGATACATGCTGGGTATGCCTCTAGTTTGAACCCTACTTCACTCCTTCTTTACAGTCAGCCAGCAACCATCAGAGGGTATAAGAAATACAGAGACCACCCTGACCAGGTGCTTCAGTTGACCGGGGGGTCATCCCGTGTACAAGAGGGTGGCAGGTTTGATCCCTGGTCAGGGCACATACAAGAGGCAACCAATCGATGTTTCCCTCTCACATCGGTGTTTCTCTCTCTCTCCCCCTCCCTCCCCCCTCTCTAAAATCAAGAAACATATCTTCAGGTGAGGATTGGAAAAAAAATAAAAGAAGAAGGAAAAGAAACACAGAGACCAAAATGAATAAAACAAAAAGATGAAGCAGAGACCAGGCCGGGACAGAAAGAAACTTAAACCTCAATCTAAAATCCTAGAGATAAAAGAAAATATTGCTTCCTTGACTAGAAATAACAAAAATGGGATGTTATTTTAAAAGAAAAAGACAAGAAAAAAAGACTCAGAGAATAGGAAAGAACTCTTGGGAATTATAAATATGAAGGCAAAATTAAAAATTCAATGAGAAAAAGAATGTAAAGTTGAGAAAAATTTAGAAGTAGAACAAAAAATATAACAAACTGGAAAATAAGAGAGAATAAATTTTTAGAAACAGAGGATCGATTCACATCGGACTCTAACTAATGGGAGTTCCAGAAAGAACACCAAGTAAACAAATGGAAGTAAAAAAAAAATCAGATAATATAGAAACGTTTCCAGAACTAAAGGCCAGGAGTTTCCAAAATGAATGGCCCACCAAGTGCTCAGGACAATAAATGCAAAACAAACCACCTCAAGTCAAACCACTGTGAAATTTCTGAATATTGGGAACAACAACAAAAAAAATCCTAAGAAATCCCAGACAGAAAAAAGCAAGGCACACACTAAGGGCCAGGACTCAGCATGGCCTTGGATGTTTCAAAAACACCCTGAAGTCTAGAAAATGCTGGAGCAATACTAGCAGTATTCCAATTTTAAAAATATTTTCAATCTAGAATTTTATACACAGCCAACTAGAAATCAACGTAAGTGTACAATAAAAAATTTATGACATTCATGGACTCAAAAAATTTATACTCTATATCAGAAAACTTCAGGAGGATATGGTCCCTAAAAATAATAGAGGAAACAGAGATAAAGGAATGCAAGACACCCAGAAAATAAGGAATGCAGCCTCAGGAAGAGATGTGGAAAGAATTCCTTGTATGACAATCCCTAGGTCAGCAGCTAAGCAGTCCATCTTGAAAGTCCTCAAGTTCAGACTGCAGCAGGAAAACAAAACACTCCACAAAACAATGTCTCCAAGAAAAAAAATAACATAAAATAAAACCAACTTCTGAAGTCTCATTCTCCTGGAGAATGTGGGAACTAATGAGTGTGAAAACATAACACTAAGCAGATTTTTGAAAGGAAAAAAGGCAATTTGAATTCCAGGAAAAATAAAAGGCTGCACAAGAACGGAAATGTAATCACAGCAGCTGTGAGCAATACTTACGTTGTCCTGAAAATGCAAACACTGCGAACGAATTGAAGAACGAATTAGGATTTAACCGCACTGGGAGGATGGGGCTAAAGAGAAGTTTGCGTGTGTAAGAAAGTTCAATTTCCATCTTCCATAAGAAAAGTCAGTCTTTACAGTGAGAAGCTGCAGTAGTCTTATATTATTTAGAAATATAGAGCTAACCACAAGGGACTGAAATTACAAGAAACGAAAGTGGTGGCCTCCAGGGGGAGGGGCTTGGGATGTGGAGTCAGGGGCCTGCTGTTTGTTTTGTCTGATGCTGCTGTGTTTTTTCAATTACGGACACATATTACCTTTGGCAAACATGTTTAAAAACAAGCAGCAGGAAATCAGAATTTTATTGGAAACCCCCAGGTTCAATGTTTTGAAATTTAATAGAAAATTAAAATATAAAATAGGGGGACAGTTCCGGTTCCAACAAAATGCCACCTCCCAGACCTCTCTGTGTCAGATCAGGTCTCTGGGCCACGGGGAAGGCTTTGAAATGAAGGGAAGTGTCACTTACTGAGCACCTACTGCGCCTTAGTATCACTGTAGGAGATTTTCAGAGATCGCGGTGACCGATCTGCCCCGGCATGCCGAGGAACAGAGGAGGCCCAGGTGAAAGACTGAGTCCCTAGAGGCTGAAGAGCTTGGGTGCAGACATCTGTCTGTATTTCTGAGTGTGAGCCCCAGGCGGTCTGTGAACAGATATAACAACTGATTCTCATCACAACTCCAGGACAGATGTGAAGCCTTTTACAGGTGAGCAAGGACGATCAGTCGTTAACTGAGATCAGGCGGTTTAACCAAGTCATACAAATAGTAAGTGGCAGAGTTGCATACGGCCCCAGCCTCCTGTATAACTCCCCACTTTGAAATCTGGACAGAGACCGTGCCTTATGTTATCACTATGCCAGGGACATAGGAAATGCTCAAGCCCAAATGTACTGATTGAAGCAGGTAGGACCCTGAAGAAGTTTCAGCTGGTTCACTGGCCCATGAGAATTTCCAGCAGAACCCAACCCCCACCCCGCCATCCTCGTTCCTCCTCCCTCCAACTGCCACACACGGGACCTCCAGGACCTCCGGCAAGGATGGTCTGAACACAGTTCCTACAGTGCAGGGCCCTCCAACAGAGCAAGAGGGGACAGTTCCGCTTTCCCCAAGGAGGAGTGTACAGCTCGAGTACCTAGGCTTTCACACTGAAATGTCTCACATTTTAAATCACAGGACAAGAACAATTTCACTCTTGAAAAAACAGCAAAATTAAAACTCATGAAAAAATGGAATTGTGGAAACAATTCTGGAGCCCACAGAACTTTTGGAAATGTCATGAGCAAACTGTGAATCAGGGAGATAAACACCAGAGGCCCTGAGCGGGGACAGCAGTGCCCTCAGTGCAGCGCCCTTGCCCAGAGTCGCAGAGAGGCCGGTTTCCATTCTGCAGGCCCGGGAAGCAGCGGGTACGGAGCTAGCGCACATCTCCTGCTCAGCACTGGCTCCAAGGGTGGCGACAATTGGAACACACGAAATGAGTGAACTCTCCAACATGGGAGGTTGGACCCACTGGAGGCTGAGAGGGTAACACATGGAAGCCAGTGCCCTGGGAGGCAGCCTAGGAAGCAGAGGCAAGCTCTTCAAAGGATCTGGGGGAAGTGGATTCATTCTCAGGGATTCTCTGCTGTCTCCACACATCTGTGCCGGAGTCAGAATTATAGAGCCTATCTTTGGAGCTTCCATGACGATAAATTTAAAATGATTCCCAGAGGAAATGTACTTGTTGTGGGGATTAAGTGCTGCAGAGCATGTACAGGGAACAGGGTAGAGGACAAAATAATTTCAAAAGAGCCTCTTTGTTCACTAAGAACTTTATGGTCATGGTAACATTAGCAGGAAATTTGGGTGTCAGCTCTTTTTATTACTCACAGAGATGCTTCACAGCATGAAATGGTAAAAGAATGTCTGGAGAAGTGCGTCTGATCCCAGCAGGATGGTAACCTATCTAAATCCTCTGTTACAATTGCCAAGTTCAAGAGTGTGGGAGGCTGTGGAGAGGCGCTAAGGCACCATTGTGGTCCCTGAATATTTCCCAGTAAGTTCACACAGGTGGCCGCAGGCCCATTTTCCTGGACCCAGGCTTTCTTGCCTTCCTGATCACTGGCTCACAGGAATTCCTGAAGGACCCACCCAAGCCTTCTGGACTACCATATGTTTAGGCTCTCATCTGTGAACACGAAGTTGCAAAAAAATGGCAAGAGCAGTAATGTGCTTATATTTCTAATTCTGGGTATTAAACACTTTGGAGGCATCTGTCACAACTGCAGGTGCCTGCTAGAGCCAGCGGCCTAGGGCAGGTGGTCCCCTCCATTCCCAGTTCTGCTGGCTGTCCAGTCAGGAGCAATCGATGGAGCACCATGGAAATGCATGTTTCTTTAAACCACTCATTCCTGGCAGGAGCATCTCTCATTTGGACAGCAGCAGAAGGGAAACCACTGGATAGCGGGGGCAACTGTCGCAGGGAAAGCCATGCAAGCACTGAACTGCCTGTCCTTACCTTCAGGAAGGTTGTCTGACCGTTTGTGCTCCAGCAATCCTTGAAATTCTGCAGGGTTACCTGGGAAAGTGCTCTTTCCTCCTAACCCAGAGGCACATGGATGCAACTATCCTGTGCTAGGGCAGAAATGCAGGCTTTACAATTTATCCACAGACTTTGTGCCCAGTGGTTGGGAGAAAGCGTGGCTGTCCTGCATGACTTTCAGGCCTGCCGCTGCTCTGCAAATCGGCTATCCCAGAGCAAAATGCTCCTCCTCACCTTCCTTCCTTACCACCACCAAGACATTTTAAACTTGGCTTTTCTTGGTTGCTATTCAAGTTCAACGCACAAAACCCTGCTCTCCGCCTCCAGAATCTTTGTATACAAAACACAAGGCTTATCATAAAGGTAGCCTCAACACGGATGGTGAGACCAAGACCAGCACAACTACTCTGGAAGATTATCTGGTGCTACGTATTGTAATAAAATCCCTCCAAGGAGCATACCTGAAGTCATACTTCATTCCCAACAACTTACCCTGTGGTTATAGTTATAGGTGTGCCGCACGGTGTTTGTGTCAGCCATTTTTATAATAGGAAAAATGTGCAATCAGTCTGAGGGTCCATTAATAAGATATCATTTCAATTAATTACTATGTACTCATGCATCAAACGAAGATCTATTGTGCAGTTTTTAAGAATGATGCCGTGAAGGCCTGTGCACTAACAGGGAAGATGAACACAGTGACATATGGAATGCTAAAATGGACCACAAAGCAATGTACAGTATGATAAAGTTTATACCATGTACACAAATATAGAGGATGTTCACGCATTCATCATTCCCAAATACACATATGGCATACGCCTTTGTTCTTACTGTTCTAGGCACTGAGGAGACAGCAGTGAACAAAACATCCAGAGTCCCCAGCCTTACACAATGTATAATCTGAAAGGGCGGGAGAAAGTAAATAAACAAAAAAATGCAAATGTAATGTCAGAGTAGGATAAGCACTGTGAATGAAAATGAGGTAGGGTAAAGAATTAGAGTGTGCAGGAGGGAACTATTTTAAATAGTGCGGTCAGGGAAGGATTCTCTGAGGAAATAACATTTAGACAAAAATCTGCAGAAAGAGAGGGAGAGCAGAGCTCCCCCCACCACCCTTGATAACACCAAGTTCAAGTGCTAAGAGTAAAGCATGTTAGGCACATTCAAGGCACACCAAGAAGAACCCATGGCTGGGAGTTAACGGGCAGTGAGGTTGGTAGGCTAACAAGAGCCAGGGTCTTCTGGAAAGTTTTGGAGGATTTTGAGCAGGAAAGAGACAGAGGACTCTGACTGCTGCGTGGGGAATTGTCTGTAGGGGGCGCAAGAGTGGAAACAGAAAGACCAGTTCAAAGCCTAAGGCAGCCTTTTGTGTAGGAGATGCTTATAGCTGGAGTAAGGGTAGTAGTAAGCAAATTGGTGAAACGTTGTTAAATTCTGGATATATGTTAAAAGTAGAATCACCAAGATTATCTAGTGTACTGGATTCACAGTGTGAGGGAGTCAGAGGAGTGAAGTTTTCGGCATGAATAACTCTAAAAAATAATAATGTCCTTTACTAGTTAGAAAATACTGGAAGAGCAATAGTTAGGAGGGGAAATTAAAAGGATACGTGCCAAGGATATGCTAATGATTACAGCTAACACTCATGTAAGTGTTCGCTTGCTCTGGGCCAGGCACTGTTGTCACTGCTCTACATTTCCTTTCTCTCATTTAGTTATCACAGTAACTCGTTGAGATAGGTTACTATTACTGCATTCCGGAATGTGGTTCACTTTTAGATGTATCTAAATATGCTGATTTTCTCTGCAATGAACATGTATGCCTTACCTAATAAAGGAAAGTTGAGCATGTGTGTGTATAATAATTCCAGTGAGAAAAACTGATATTAAAGTTCGGTACTTGGCTATTTTCTAGTGATTGCTCATTCTCGGCTGATGTGAGCTTTTCTCACCGTTCAGATCTTCAGCCTGCTTTCCTGCCAGGTCAGGCAGTCTCTGGATACTCCCAGAGTGACACACAGGTCCCTATACCCTCATTGTAGCTCAACCCCTTTCTCCCTTGACTTTAAAAACACTGGAATGCTGTGAGGGGAAAATAAACATTCAAGGGATGACCTTGAATGTGTTTTACTTTCTTATATGGAATTTTGCAAATGTATTACTTTAAACTATGACACTTCACATGTCCCCACATATTATTTCTGACACATCCCAAATGGATGAAGACTCCCCAGGGGTCGCCACCAAGCTGAGAACTTCTGGTTGAGATGATTATGTGAATCAGATCGCTGGAGGGCACTGGTTTCTTTTTTTTAATTTCAACATTTCACAAATGAGAGTTCTCATTTAGTTTTGACTTTTCTCTCCAATCACTCATATCTAACCACAAATTTGGTTGTTTTGTCCTTTAACGGTCATCTATGTGAATGTACTCAATGATGTATAGAGATTGGGGTGGTTGTAGCTTCTCGCAACGGATGAACAGGGGAAGGTTGGGGGCAGGGGACCCTGCTCATTGCCATGGTGACACTCTCTTGATTGGAATGCTGTGCAACTCTACCTGCCGTGGGAATAACCGATGTGCATGGAATTCTGACTGTACTCTGTTGCTATCTGATACCTTCAGGGTAAACCAGTGGAAGATGAACCATCATCTCCAATTTAAAATGAAAAGTCAGACTGAGACCTCAGCTCACTCTGCTCCTCCACCAACGCTCAGTAAGCTCCCTGATGCTGGAACTACACCAAAGGCAGTCACATTCAATTACCGTAACTCCAAAACAAATTTCTATTTATATTTTCTTTTGAGAATGCAAAAAGGGATCTCTTCATAACGTGCATCCTATTAAATGGAATTGGATATGCCTCAGATCGAATTGAGCCTCCAGAATAATAAACACTGGAAATGCAAAGGAATTAGAGAATACATAGTCCAACCTTGTCACTTGATGGGTAAAGAAACACATGCTCAGAAAAACTGAGTGATCTGCCCAGGACCACACAGAAATGAAGACCAGAACCCAACTGACCTTGGCCAACACAATGTTCTTTCTGCGCACTAGACCATGCGACCTTTCTCGTACACAAGCACCTGCTGAGGCCACTGGTGATGATCTCAGCTGGCTCTTCAGTGTCCCAGGATAGGCTTCAGGAGCTGTCTCCCACAACTGCACCAGGTACCTCACATCTCCTATGGCAGCAGAGCTGCGCCCTCAAGGAAAGAGGAAAACCCACCCAGGCGGGCAGAACCATGACAGCACCTCGGGCCTAGCAGCCATGGGAACACGTGGCCTTGCCCTGAATTCCAGCCTGGACAACGTGAAAGCCGATTTGAAAGGACTAAAGAAAGGAGAGAGAGAGAGAGAGAGAGAGAGATCAGGATGGAAAGAAATCAAGGCCTGTTCACGAGTGGGTAGAATATTAAGGTGACATCAAGAAAACATAGATCAGAAGCATTTAAAACTCAAGCCTTTACCTTTTAAAAGCCAGTTTCTGTACCAACTATAGTCAAAGAACTACTATCCTTAAAATGTTTGCTCAAGTCCTGAACCAGATAAGATTCAGATCACAGTTGTTTTCTTGAAGACACCTTCTCCAGCACCTCGGCTACGTTTCCATGAGCAGATCAGCTAATCACGAGATCCCAGTCTGCACTGCAGTCAGGAGCCAAACAGCTTATGATAGGAATAGATTCAAAAATTAAAAGCTGGCAGTCTGATCAGCTTGGCAGTAATCACGAGCAACATGTTATTAGCTTTGAGAATACATTTAGGTGTGGAACTGCAACTTAGACCTGATGCCAACTGAGGAAATAGCATTTCCCTGCCTACAACTGTTGTCACAAGCTAGTAACCAACCACTGACTCTCATACACACTGTAGGGCACTAAAGACTGTCTGGGCTTACCAACAAAACGCTTCACCCTCTGTTCTGATGACAAGCATGACAATTCCCAGCTGGCCTCCTCTTTGCAAAGACTTCCTCATGGTGGTGACAAGTCAGACTGCCATGTCAGTTACATGGCTGGCTCTGGAGCATCGGCCAACAGCAGCAGATCTGTCCTGGAGTTCTGTTGAACCATCCCTGCTGGTTCAAATTCCTGGTTAGCAGTCCCTTGGAAATACCGAGTCCATGGAATCTGCAAATAATGCTAATATGTCACGTGCAAATCAACTCTCAGAGAAAACTTACCTCTCTGCTTTAACTAATATTGATTGGCAATATCTGGGGACACCCAATATGGTCAGGATCCTCACTCGGACACGGCTGGTGGCTCTATTTGGACAGGTCCTTCCCTTCGGAGTCTCTGTGCTCTCATCTGCAAAATCAAGCAGGGAGTGAAGAGGATGTCAGCAGTCTCCTCAGGCTCTAGCGCCCTGTGATTTAGCTTGGAAAGAAAGTGTCTCTCTGTGCGGAGAGTTAAAGTAGGAAAAATGTTTCTTGTAGTTGACAATAACCAGCCACGAGAATTTACAAGAGACTCTTCAGGCCTTTCCTCACAATAAGGCAGACACCAGCCTGGCCTAGAGGACAGAGGGTGTTCTTCTGTTTGGACGACGGTCTGCAATTTTTTGCAGAACTATTAACATCTAAATACGTGTTTCTGTGCTATCTTTCCTCTGGCAAGTACCAAGAATTTCACACATACATAACCAAGTGCTGGTGTTCCTTCCCCCAGCGCACCCAGATTATTTAATTCCAGGACATATCACACAGTCGACATCATCCTCAATGGGATTCAGCAAGTGTCAGTTGCTCAGATACAGATTTCATTACCATAACCTCATTCTCAGTATTGGCTCAGTAGGGTCCAGCTCTTCCTGATCTGGAATCCTGATACTTCATGATTTCTGAAGCTCTGCTTTCTGCAGAATTAGTTGCCTTTGTGATTCTAATGCAACAAGCCTGCTCTTGTTAACATCCCAGGTATGGCCTGTAACACTTCTCAGTCCCAACTTTCTAAGTATTCTCCAGAAACTATTGCTGAAAGGAAAGGTAATTGCAATGGACGGCCAATCATAGTGATAGTCAAGAACAGCAAGCTTTGCAGACTGCGATCATATTCAGCAACTCTTGGTATGGGCTTGGAGTGAAAAATGCCTATACGTGTTAATGCAGAGCTGTAACTACAGGTCGTCTCCAATATCCGTTTGTCTTTTTCCATAATAACAGAAACTCTGGTTGTAAGCTAGAGACACCAAAACCTCTCTTGCAGCTAGAAGTAGTCATGTGCTTAAGTTCTAGCCAATGAGTGTTAAAATAAAAGTGTTATGTTTTGTGAAAACACAGTAGAGGATATGCTTTGCCCATCTTTTGATTTGTTCCTCCTTCATTTCAGTTTGCTGGAATGAAGACATGATGGCTGGAGCTAAAGCAGCTGTATTTGATCACAAAGCAACTTGAGACAGAAAAATGCATGATAGAGGAACAAAACCAAATTTGCCTGGGTCCCTGAGGATTTATGAGCGGAACAGCAATCTGCCCCATCTACCTCCAGACTTGTCCTGGAGAGAGATAAATTCCCACCTTGTTTAGGCTGCTGATATTTTGGACCAGTATTACTTTTAGCATGATCAAATTTTAACAGAGTCTAGAAATGAAGCAATGTTTAAGCATGCCAGGATAGACAAATTGGACTAATGAAAGGTGAGGGGATGCTCCCTAGGTTAGGGTGTGGAGAAATAACTTAAGTTGCGTGCTTTCAGGAAGAGGACCTCCTTAGAGCCAGGTACCATACTGGGTTTTTGGTCCATGTTACCGTATTTAATTGCCCATCATCAACCCTCTGAATTCTCTATAGCTATGCTCATTTTACAACAGAGGGACTAGACAGTCAGGTAAATTAAATCTTTTCCCTAAGTTCACAGTGCTAGTAAGTGAGAAAGGAACAACAATTCGTGCCACGTGGGACTGTCTCCAAAGCCTCTGCTGCCTCCACTACTCAAACCCTGTCTCCTACTTTTCGGATAGGGGGTCTCACTGTATGTGAACCCAACATAAGGAAACATAACACAAAAGTTATAGTCAAGTATGCCAATCCATTCTAAACCTAGTTCAATTTTGCAAGGGAATGTCATTCAGCCATAAAAAAAGAAAAAAGAAAAGAAAATCTTACCACTTGCAACAACATAGATAGATCTTGAGGGCATTAGGCTAGGTGAAATAAGTCAGAGAAAGACAAAACCTACATGATCTCACTTGCATGTGGAATCTAAAAAAGCTGAACTCACAGAAACAGAGTAGGAGGGTAGCACCCAGGGGACACGGGGAGAGGTTGTCAAAGGTGCAAACTCCCAGTTATGAAATGAGTAAGTTCTGGAGATCTCACGCACAGCATGGCGACTGCACTTAACAATGTCCTTACCACATGCACAAAAAGGTAGTTACTTGAGGTGATGGATGAGTCAACAAACCTCATTGTGGTAATTATTTCACAATATACATCCATCAAGTCATCATGTTGTACACTTGAAACTTACAAAGTCATAGATCAATTATATCTCCATAAAGCCAGAGAAGGGGGCCTAATTCAATTTTTGAAGTTAACTTACACCTGACTTTCAGGAATATGCATGTTCTATCAGTCAAACTACTACTCTACTGAGGGTTTTTTCACTGGGACACAACCCCCATCTCCTCTGGCTTGGGGTGGCAGGGGAAAGCAGCAGTTTTATTTTATAAAATATCCTAGCTGATAAATTAAGTTCAGAGATGAAACATTTCTTCCCTGACTACAGAGTACATCTGCAGCAGATTTTTTTTTTTTTTTTTTTGCCCAGGATTCTTCCCTGTAAGACTCGCCTCCACTCTGCAAGTCTTCTGGCTCTGCAGAAAGCCTGCAAGAGTTCGACGCCAGAGCTTGGTCCACCACTATTATGGAGCTGACAGATTTTTGGCTCTTCCATACTCTCCTTCTCTCCCTCTCTTTTCTTTTTTGAGTGAATAAGTAGGCCTAGTTAGGTTTATTATAGGAACAAAAGTTCTTCTGGAAAGCTAATTCTTTTGAATGGTTGAAATGAAAAATAATACCCCCTCCCCACCCTTCAAAGTCCACTCTGATTTAAGCAGATGAAAATGCGAGCATTTCTAAACCCGAGGCTTTCTATGGGACGTAGAATATAAAGTGCCTTTTCTAGCCATCGTGACAGGCCAGGAATGCACAGGTTTCTCAAGAGGAGATTGCGGGGCCCAGGCTGATCTAATTTATGTATCTTCCCGCCAGGAATAAAACCTCACGGCTGTGGCACTTGGTCAGTGATTCTTTGATATTTTATGTATTCAGTGCTTCTATGGAAATATTTTTAAATTGGGTTTTTTAACTACCTATAAAGAGAAAAAATACTCTTTTCCTTTTTTAATCTCTAGACAGCTCCGTGGAAACAAGCTCCTTGTGTGAAGATTAATGACTGTAGGACAACATGTGAAAATGTGACAATTATTTAGGACCATGAAGAGATTATAGTGAAATCAATGAGAGACTCATGATATTATATCTGGTTTGGGTTTTGGTTTTTTTTAACGTTAGCAACTCTCATTTGGAATAACTTTCTTCACAAGACAGCCACCTCTCATGTGTGCCTTATCCTTATCTTCGGTGGGAGAGAACAATGGAAGTGGAACCCTGGCTGGGGCACGTGCACAGCACACACAGGGCAGTGTGTGAGCGCAGAGAGAGGGCTGGGTGGGTGCCAGTCTTAGGAAGACAGACCTGAGGGCAAGGAATCTGCTTTGGGAGCATATGACAGTCAAGGCAAGCTGGTTTTTGAAGGTCTTTCTGCTGCACTTCTTTTTATTCTCAAATGTTCAACCATTTAGGTGACACATGATTAATAGGACTTAAATGATTCCCCAGTCCTAAAGATGTGTTTTGTTTCTCTTGGTACCCCACCGTTGACTTAGTTTCCTGGGGTGTGTGCAATCCCCACAAACCGGGTGACTTAACACAAGAAATATTTCTTCACCCACAGCTGTGGAGGCCAAGCGTCTGAAATTAAAGTGTCGGCAGGGTTGGTCCCCCTCCGGAGTGTCTGAGGGAGAAGCCGTTCCGTGGCTCTCTGCTGGGTCCGCGTGGCTGTCCGCCGTTCTCGTGCTTTGTGGCTTGTGAATGTCAGCTTTTCCACGGTCTCCGCCTCCGTCACGTGGCCTCTTTCTCTGTGCATCCGCTTGTCTGCTTTCCTCCCGTCATTGGGGCCAGGACCCACCCTGACCCAGGATGATCTCATCTGGGCATCCTTACCTGAATTGCAACAGCAAACACCCTCATTCCAAATAAGGTTACGTTCAGAGGTTCTGGGTGCATATGCTCTTTTTTTTTTTTTCAATGGAGGGGAGGGCATCACTATGCCACTCACTGCAGGAGTAATGGCGTCACCCTCCTGGCAGTTCCCGAGGCTGATGATCTTTGTGTCATTTCTACTTCCCTTCTTCTGTCACACACATGAAGCACAGGGTTTGAGCACTCCAACCCCACCATAGCATCGGACAAACTGAAGCAAAGTATAGACACTTATAAAAATAAGAACTTTCACAGACTCTCCCTGTTAATTTTACTATTTTTCATCTTATTTAAATGTACACACCTTAGAACTAGGTTTAAAGCTCTTGCACAATCATAAAACAAAAAGAAATCTACAAATTAAGTAAAATAAAAGTACACCACCAATAAATCCCAAATGTAGTAATTCCAAAAGGTTTTTATTGAGTGTCTAGTATGTGCCAGGTATTGTCAGAGGTGCTGGAGACGCAACAGTAAACCAAACTGGCTCAAACACCTGCCCTTGTGGATTACATCACAATATATCAGCAACCTGGATGGGAAGAACCACATAATATTGATATGCCAAAACCAAATGGGACTCGTAACATAACTATATGGGACCAACCACTACTATCATTTGAGCCAGGCATGTCCCTGCTAGTGCTGACCACCCACTGACCCAGTTCTGCCGCCTCTTTCCTCTGTTTCAGCAACCGCCAACAGGACCTGCATGTGTGGAACTAGGGCATCATCACACACAACGGTGTCATTTCCACATCGATCCCACTTTTGTCCTTTCCCATGAGCCCCGCAGCGACTGAACTGCACACTCTTCTGCCACATCACTCCGTTTGCTTTCCTATCAACTCAACGTGTCAATACGTTGCACAACTTAAGAAACCGAAATCTTGCTCTATGAAAGCTCCTTTAGAGGGCAAATTTTGCTGCGAATGGGTAATTTCATCTTTAAAATGGATTAAAATAATTCGATATACACCATCTGGATCCTTGAACATGCCCCACCCTATGGCCCAATCAGGATTCTCTGTATTCCTGGAGCCTTAACTCCGAGAGAACCGCAGCGTGGAAAAGCACTGGCCACACCCCAGCATTTCACAAATGCTGCCTCCTGTTTTTCCCTTCTAGGATTTAAATTAAGACATGGGATACATAAAACATATCTCTCAGATTTCAATTTAATATTTTAAATTTAACACTTTGGTTTAGGTGTTTCCTGCCAAAACATGAACACAGAACGACCACAATTCCATTTTACTAGCTAGGGACAGAGGCTTGGCAGGGTTGAGGGGTTGGGGGAACACTATGGCTCCACGGTGACCATTTATGTCAATTTACACATCCTTTTTGTCCCATTGCCTCTAAGCCTCAGAACTCCTACGCCATTCTCTAGAACAGCAATTTTCAGCCGTGTGCTGCAGGAAGTTTTAATACACTCAGTACCTAACTATTTAGTCAGGGGCACTGACCTCCTTTCCCTTAGATTGTCAAATAAAATGATGACAACAGCCAATACAACAATAGCCATCCAGTGTGACTGAATCAAAATTATACCTACCTTTTTGGTCAGATCAGCAAAAAGTATATTTTTGGTGTGGCGCTGAATTTTAGTGATTTGTTTATGTGTGCCGTGAGATGGAAAGGGGTGAAAATTGCTACACTAGAGCAAACAGACGGGGGCCAGTCATTCTTTATTGCCATAAAGAGAATTTTTTTACCATTCTCTTAAAATCATTTAGGACAATTTTGTTCTTTGGGCACTTCCAGTGTTTAGACTCCTGGATAAACAACCATGTGCTGAACAACAGTGTGAGGAATGGTTATTGTGATTTTGACGTGAGAAGTGGCCAACCTAATAGCAGTCAGACATGCTTACCAGCATATATAAAAAAAGTTAATTGCTATCATTTTGGTAATTACATGGTGCCAACATTCAACCACAGATACAGAGAAAACACAAGACCTAAATCACACGCAGGGTTGTTATAATGTGGTTACCCAGATGATTGAGAAGAAAAGGCAGCATTTTCAGATTCTTAGGGAGAACACGCCAACCCTGGGAACATGTATGCAGACCCTAGGTGGGGAACACAGATCTACAACACGTTTCAGATTTTCTTTGTCCACACCCAGAGCCCCTGTCACGCCCATTTTAGAACTCTTATCTCACTCAGGGTTACATCTTCCCTCTGCCTTTGTTCCCACCCCCTCTAATCCACCCCCTACACAGTAAACTGACTGATTACCCTTATTTTAACCAACATATTTGAGACCTACTGTGTGCCAGATGCTATACAAAATCCTAGGAACACCGAAGTGAAAGATACATGATTTTGTTTAGGAGCTCACAAACTTTTTATCTCAAGGGAGCTCTCTCTTCCAATGACCCTGATCTCCTTCCCTCCTTCAAAGCGTTCTCCAAAGTGTTTTCTTTCCTCATTCTTTCCCAGACTCCTCTCTCTGGGCTTTGCTCCCAAAATGTTAGAAACCGCCCTGCCTGGTTTCAGAAGCTGTAAACCCCCAGTGGCTAAGGCTGAGTGAGCCTCCTTCAGACCATAAGCCACTAAGGAGACAAGGCTTATCTCCCTGACAGGAGCGCCGCTTCTGCTCCTTTCCCTTCATCCATAACAGGCCCCCAGTGCTTGGTTCGTTAGCCAACGAGGGGTAAGATTCCCTAAGGGGGGAATGACCTAAGATAGGCACAATCACGTGGAGGCCCCAAGGAAGCACTTGGGAGGCTATGGAGAAAGGGGGTGATGGACCCTTGCCCCTCGGCTTTGACAAAGCCAGAGTCCTCATTCTGCCTGCAAAAAGTCTCCCAATCTCTTGGCTGCCTTACTTCCCTGCTTGACTTAAGCCTGAAACAATGCTGGTGGTGGGTACTCCCCTGTGCTGGAAAGGGCAGATTCCCCAGGGCAATCAGGCCTAAGAAAGAATATGTAAAAGCCTGTGAAACCTGCTTTGTTTAGAATGCTCTCAATTAAATAAGTGTCCAAGCAAGAAATGAGTTTGTTCCTCAAAGTTTTACAGCCCTTTAACTATCTGACCCTGACTCAAAATAGGCCCTCAGAGTTCTTTGTTATCTATTGTTTGATCCTTATTGCCTGACAATGATTAATGAGCTTTACCTGTATTCCTGTGCAAATGAATCTTTCTTCCACAAGCAGATCATGTCTTGGTAGACTTATTCCCACCCATGGCAGCCAGGGGGCCCTGCAGGTGGAGCCCCCCACACCAAAACACCTTCAGTAACTCACCTAGCCATGAACTAGACCTCTAACTCTCAGAGTTCAAGTGTAAATCCATAATTTTATGTATGTATTTGCATATATTTTTTCTCAGAGTTTGTTCTATGTCTTTTCTTCAGACTGTGAGGTCCTTAGAAGTCAAGGCTTTGGGTGTTAGAGTCAGTCTGGAAATGCATGTTTCCTTGTACCTGTCACGATTTCCCAGGATGTAAGCATTTTCTCCTGTTCTTAGAGTGACCTCGTTGCTACCCAATTCCATCTGAAAATTAACTCAAGGCTACTTCAAAGAGCAAAGATCTTTACTCCTGGATGCTACAGCATTTGAGATCAGCCCAGGTGAGACTGGAACCGGAGCCTGGAATACTAGAAGCCCCCCAGTCTGGACAGTTAGGCTGTGCATCTGGGTACACCAAACCCCATGCTGCTTGGCCATGGCTGCCATGCAGAGAGAGCCCCCTGCTCTCACAGAGTCTGAACCTAGGACTCCGTGCACAGTGGTTCACGTGCTCACTTTTACAGTTAGTCAGCCTCCCTTTGGGGTCCCCACCTGAGTCACATCCTCCATTCACTCTGCTTGGCTCCATCGGTTCTATTTGTATTTTATCATTCAATAGGAAAGACAGGCCAAGTTTTACCTCATGGCTGCCCGGGGCTACTCGAAGGCTTTGTAACACCCATAATGTTCAGAGACAACAAAGTCAAGACCATCTGAATTACCTAATGAAGTAATTCGGATAATAACCCATGCATGAAGCAAGTGAATTTGGAATGAGCGAGAGAGAGAGAGAGCGAGCAAACAAGATCTGGAAGCACTCGCTTTAATTCATTACATTCCAGATCTCCAAGATTCCAGCCATGGAACAGAAGTGTGCGCGTGCGCGCGCGCGCACACACACACACACAGGAATAGCAGCCAACATGTGAAGCCTCTTCCATATAACAGTTCACGTCATAACTCTCATGCACCCCTGTAAGGCAGACATGATTATTACTCGCATTTTTGTGTTCTCAGAGAAATCTGACAAGTGCATTGGCTGGCTGCATTTTGACTGCAGTTTCTCAGCTTGCACTTTACAGAATTCTTAGTTGGTACAGAGAAATCCCCTCTAAAGCCACTATGACAAAATTATTTTAGAGCTTCAGTAGTTTTTCTTTCTTTAAGCCAGGTTTTTAAAAAAATTGTTAACCTTACACTCTCTCCATTTATTTATTTTGGCCTCAGTGGACTAGACCACAGCTAAAACTTTATGGACCTAATAAAATTCCCAACATTCTCAGACACGGGTCGTGATGTTTGTGCATTGGGCAGAAAACAGAGGTGCATTTATGAGGAGTACGGACATGCTCAGAGATAAATGGACTGAGCTCAGGTGTGGAGGACTCGGCTGCAGGCACACAATGTAGCAGGCAGCACATGGCTTAAGTGTGTCTCCCACCTTCCATGCTCTCTCTCCTCTGTCTCCTATCCCACACAAGTGACACAGTGCCCAGAGCTGTTTCTTGATTACCAGGACCTCCTGCCACGACATTGCCAATGGCTTGCTTGCCCCGCCCACAATAAATGATGTCTAGAACTCTCCATCCTATCCTCACGCTTGCTCCTTCCAAATGCATCTGTCCTGTGTTTCCTTCCCTTGCAGCTCTGCAGTCTTGTAGGTGAGAGCTAGCTAACCTTATAAAACAAATACATTTGTTACCTCTATTGTGTTGGGGAGCCTTTGCATCAGATGCTTTCTGGGTCCAACATCTTGGTACAAAGCAATGGTTCTATTGTTCAGGAAGTAAGTAGAGCTCGTGGCACTTTTGAAATTATGCCACAGTAGTGGCCACCTAATTTACCCACCACTGTGGCCTGAGTGTTTGTATCCCCTAAGAGCCCATATGTTAAAACCCTATCCCTCAATGTGATTATACTTGGAGGAGTAGCCTTTGGGAGGTAGATGAGGTCATGAGGGTGAGGCCACCATGATGAAATTAGTGCCCTCATAAAAAGAGGAGGAAATACGGAATTTCTCTCTATGCTCATAGAGAGAGAAAGAGATAGAGAGACCAAGGAAGGCCATGTGAGAATATACCAGGATGAGGGTTCTCCCCAGACCCCATCATGCTGGCACCATGATCCCAATTTCCACCCTCCGGACTGTGAAATATAAAAGTTTACATGTTTACACCACCCAGTCTATAGTATCTTGTTACAGCAGCCAGAATCAACTAAGATACCCAACCACAGCACAGGCCCCCAAGGCTTGCAGGAGGGTGCAATACTGTATTTGACTTCAGCTGTGCACAATTCATCACACGCTTCATCTTGCACTTCATATGCTTTATAATTTTTCAATATACTTTTATCTCACTTGATCCTAACAACACCTCCACCTTGCCTGGTAATGGAACTCTCCACCATTTGGTTTTCTTTTCCCTACACTGGACACAAGTTTTCTCATCAAACAGATTGGATGGTGTTGCTTACTGAGAAGACTATATTAGATCAGCTAAAAAATGCAAGACTCCTTTAAGTGATTACTGTGAAAAAGAAATAAGACGTGGTTCTTTGGCCCTTGTAGGGATTAATGATTTCAGTTATTTAGGTAAGAATTACTGCTCCTGAAAGAAAGTCTAAGTCCTCAGGTGCTCTGTACCTATGGCCTTTCCATTTTCTAGGATCTGAAAACTCAGTGGGAACATAATATAAGATTAACTGTGCCTGGAGGCAATTAGCACTGCTGTCAATCTATAGATAAGATTAGGGTTTTGGTTTTATTTTATTTATTTTTTGTTCCAAAAACATTTCATCTATGCACTTCCCATCAGGCATAATGTTTGAAAAAAAAAAAAACCACTGCTTTTCGAATTGACATCTTGCCATCCGCTGTACTTTCTCCCTTGCTCCTTCTGTCTGCAAACGTTTTCCGTTTAGATTGTCATTCCAGCAGATGTTATGTCTTTTAGAATGTTTGCTTTCTCTTCATTAAGATAGGTGTGCAATACATTGTATTATTTTGAAAGAAAAGAGACTAAAAAAAGATGTTCAGAAATCCTGAATTATTGCTTCCGAATTGTGTGTGTGTGCACCCAGGAGGTTTCTGAGGACAGGATAGCTAGAGAAGAAAGCTTATGTTTCATAAACACTAAGAAGAAAAACTACCTTCCACTCATTCCTAAAAAGGTAATGTAGGTGAGCATTCAAAACTACATTAAAAGCTTTTGCTACAAAGCATTTTCAATGTTCAAAACCATATATATGCAAAGCAGGATGTTTATGTTTTCCGAGGCACTCCTGGCTGCTTGGTGTAAACATTAGCTCACGTGCTAATGAGCAACTCTCTGGGGATCTTAAATATGTAAAAGCCTGCATTTAGCTATATTAACACAAGCTTAATTATAATTCTGTTTAACTGGTTGGTAGCTCTGGAATGAAACTGTGGCTGCATCCAAATGTTTCTTCCTTCTGAGTAGAAACCCTTCACCCAAATTATCACTGCCTTCCAGCCTTCTCTCTTCCCTCTCGTTTCCAAAAATGGAAGGATTTCAGTTATTAACACCATTTTTAGATGTAAGTCTATGTTATCTCTCTGGAGTGATTTGGATTTTCAAGCATCCCTAAAATATGTAATGACCTCGGTTTCTATTCATGAAATCCTAGACATCAGTAAGCAAGAACAGAGGGGCTTGGAGAGGCAGGAAAAGAGTGTGACGTTCCCTGGGCCCCTGAGGTCGTTGCTGGGATTCCTTACTCATTTCCCAGCAAGGCTGACCTTGTTAACTGTAACCCAAATAGCGAAAAGCGCTAAAAGACAACAGAATCCCCATGACACTCGGAGGCAGTAAAAGCCCAAGTCAGTGAGACCAGCACAGGGAGTGTGTCTTGACTTCTCACCTCTTTTGAGCAGGGAAACCATTTTGAATGCATCAGGTGGTGTTTTATCCTGATTACCTTGCTTTCAACTAGATGATATCTAAGGTCTCCAACAATCATCAAATTCTGAGGTTATACTCATCTTAGTCTCTACAGAGTTTAGCACAGAGACAAAAGTTGACATCCAATAAACACTGAATGAATGAATTAATTAATTAATTAATTTTTCTCTTTGAGATTAAGCTGTGATTGCCATGCCAGAAGACAATAGAAGCAGGATCAATGGACTAGGACAAATATCTAAAAGAACATTTCCGAGGCTGATAGAATTTTATAGTCCATTATCAAATGAGAACTCTGGGATAATTATCAGCCCCAATCAATAAATACTCCTTGGAAATGCTATTAAACTCAATGCTATTGAATTTCTTTAGCAAGGTGTTCATGCAGCTTCAGAGCAAGGAGCGTCTAGTCCACTGGAGGAAATGCTATGCTGAGAATTTCTGTTCTGCAGAGAAAGATTCCAGTGAATCATCAATTCAGCACCTCAGCAGGAATTCCAACACCTCAGAAGGTCTCGTTTTGGGGCTTTATAACTCCTGCCAACCCTTTTAGACCACAACCTCAGTCTAAGGGCAGCCTGTCCCCTGAATAGATGAGACAAACCTCCTTCTCTACCAAATACCATTTACTTAGTGGCAAACAAAGATGTTCGTTTCTACAGGGAGATTTTTAAAAAGATTTTATTTATTTATTTTTAGAGAGAGGGGAAGGGAGGGAGAAAGAAAGGGAGAGAAATATCAATGTGTGGTTGCCTCTCATGCATCCCCTACTGGGGCCCTGGCCTGCAACCCAGGCACCTACCCTGACTGGGAATCAAACTGGAAACCCTTTGGTTTGCAGGCCCATGCTCAATCCACTGAGCTACACCAGCCAGGGCTGCAGTGAGACTTTAATTTTAAAATAGATCTGCTACCTCTCCAACCAAAAAAATAGCAAATGTCTTATATTAGATTCTTTCCTAAGGTTCCATACATCAGGGGTGTCAAACTCATTTTCACTGGGGGCCACATCAGCGTCTCGGTTGCCTTCAAAGGGCTGAATGTAATTTTAGGACTGTATCAATGTAAGTACTCCTTAACTAGAGGCAAGGAGCTCGGTGCTGCCGCCAGGCAGAAGCAAGGTGCCGGGCCGGATAAAATAAGGTGAAGGGCCGGATTCGGCCCGTGGGCCTTGTGTTTGCCACTTGTGCTTTGGATTGAGCAAAGAGAGGACCTAAGGACTGGGAGCTGAGGACAAAACGTGTTAAAAGGTGGCTAAAATAGATGAGAAGGCAGGAGGTGCAGAGCACAGAGAAGGGGGCCTGCTTACGCCTGAGTAAACCAGGGGAGTCGCAGTCAGGGGAACTCAGTGTTCTCGGAGCACTCTTCCTTCCCTGAAGTAGCAAATGCAGCCATAAGCCGCAGGCAGGGGACTGGACACGAGCCACCCTAGGACAACACAGCAGACCTAGTGCGGCCCACACTAGCACCTATCCCTTCGCCTCTGCTTCAGCTCGACGACAAGAAGCTGGAAGAGCTACAGCTGTGTGGGTTCTCAAGAAAACCAAAACACTCTCCATAAGATCCCCAAGGGCCTGAATTCCTCTCTCGTTGGCTCTGCTTCCAGTCGCGCCCAGCCACAGAGGTCAGTGCTCCAAGGGTCAGGAAAAGAACCCTGCCCAGGGCTGAGCGCCATCTCAAGAGACCCATGACCCCACTTGCGTATTTCAAGGTCAATAAGATGGCCATATTCCACAGCTTTCCCCGCCCCTAATGTGCTCTCATTTGCCCAGAAGTAAAGCAACAGATGAAAGATCAAGGATTATTCTCAAAGTAGAGAGGAAAATACATTTTTCAAGAGTTTTGATGGTTGGCTTGATTTGAGAAAAAACTGTTTCTGATTAGTTTATCTTGAAATTCTTAAATTTAAATTGAGCATTAATGGTTTGGGAGTAGAAGACAGGTTTATTTATTTATTTATATGTTATAACCAATTTATTCTACCAAATTAAAAATTAAATTTTTTTTACCAAAAACAGGTTCCAAAACTTATATAAGACATTTTCCCCTTGAGACATGTGCCTTTGTGTAGGTAAGTGCATGTTGCTAATTCTATGTGGGTGAATGTTATTTGTATTATTACAGAGTTATTTAAATATTGTCTTCAAATATTTTTAAGTATTGTTACCCTGCCTTTAACCAAACACACATTAACAAAGCCATAATTAAGAAACATGGCATAACATTTTAAAAGAAGAGAAAAGCTATAGGGATTAAAAACTAATAAACTAGAGAAAGAGCCATTACCTATTTTTAATTACAGAATTATATATCAATAAAATCTTGAGAGAACAAAATCTTTTACTTCCATAGAAATGTCATATTCCAATATTGTTTTTACCTTTCTGTTCTAGGTAACAAATCACAACGCTGTAGTTTATTTCCCTTTGTTTTTTGGGAGCTCTGTGAAACAATGCACCCATTTCCCCCTCTCACTCTTCACCGTAGCACAAATACAGCACTGCCTGAAACCTCCCCCATAAAAAAGTATCACCACTTAAACAGACAGGAGGAGGAGCAAACTCACTAATAGATGCTGTTTAAATAGATGTCTCAAAAATACGAAAATAAGATTTTTTCCCTCTAATTTCTCTGGTGATAAATAAAATCACACTCTTACAGGACAGATAGAACTATGGCTCACATATCATATATTTTTGAAATTGATGCTATTACTTACAAGTTATTTCATTTTTGTCAATTACAATAAATATGTGTTTTTTTCTGGAAAACTGGAAGATTCAATAGGCCCATTCGGAAGACCTTCTTCATATATCTGCATAAAACCTTTTTCCTTGTTGCTGCACTTACATGTCTATTCATTCCTCTAGCACAAATTATGTTTTCCATATGAAATGAAAAGTGTGCTTTCCTCAAGTATTTCTTGGATTCCTAACCAAGTCACACACAGGGAAGAAGGGGAAAGGACTGGAGGAAAAGAACAAAGTCTCAGGGACCTGTTAGATACTATAAAGTAGTAGAACATGCATGCAATTAGAGCCCCACCAAACGGAGAAACAGAAAAATGGGGAGAATCCTACTTGAATAAGTGATGACCAATTCTTTTCTATATTTGATAAAAGGTATAAGTTTATAGCTGCTCTATGAACACCACATCAGAGTCAGAATCAGAAGCTAAACACACAGGGGTGAGCAAAAGTAGGTTTACAGTTGCAGTACAAATAAATAATACAAGAATTAATAATACAAGAATAAATTCTGTGTGTCACCTACTCACAACTATAACCCTACTTTTCCCCACTCTGTAAAGAGTAAATCTATAAAGCAGCAACAAAAGAATTACAAATTTTATACAGAGGAACAACAATTCAGTAACTGTCTGATTTCTCATCAGAAATTGTTGAGGTCAGAAGAGAGTAAAACAACATTTTTTAAGTAATGAAAGAAATACTTGTCAATCCAGAATTCTATATCCAGCAAAAACATTCAATTATGAAGACAAAATAAAGACATTTTTACTTAAAAGAAAGCTAAGAGAATTTATCACTAGAAAACTCATACTACCATGAATTCTAAAGAAACCCCCTGCTAGAACTTGAACTCTCTGAAACACAAAGTTTTATGTTCAGTGTGATGTCTGTTAGTACATGTATTATTTATAGAAAAAAAAAAAGAATAAAAATGGATACAGCAGAATGCTAACATATAACGATTGTAAGGCAGTGTGATTGTAGTTAAATTTATTTCTTATTCTTTGTATTTATTTTTCCTTATTCTAGAATATACATGAATTATTTCATATTTATATAAATAAAGTGATATCAATCTTCAACTAGTATTTATAAATAAAGGTAAAGTTTCAAAAATAAAAACATACAAACAGAAAGGTATTGTGCTCAGCACTGCAGAAGACACAAAGACATATGACAGACTCCCTGTCATGAAGATCTTTGACTCTGGGAAAAGAACTAAGACAAGGAAGCAATCAATTTAATGTGTGAAAAGTGGGGGAATGCTCCAGGCCTCGAACAACGGGCTATGAGAATTTAGAGCAGGACCTGCTCATTCATTTAGGGGGATGAGGAAGAATTTGCAGTGAGAGGGTCCTCAGAGATTTTGACCTAAAAAATGATGAGAAGGAAGAAAGAAAGGGGGAATCAGCCTAGTGATTGATCTAGAGTAGCAAAGAACACAGAGATAAGGAAGCTCAGAATGTGTTTGGTGACTAGTGATTATTCAGTCTGACTTGAGAGTGAGACTAATATGGGAAATGAGGCTTGAAAGATGGGTGTTGTGGTCCTTGAGTACTAGGCTGAGCAAGCTCAGTCATTGCTCATGGGATGTCCTTGATGCTTTTTTGAGCAAAATATTAATCTAGCAATGGTGAACATTAAGATCGTTAAGTATGCTATAGCAATGACTCTGACAAGAAATAAGAATAGCATCAGAAAAAGTTAAAGGAGGAGATATTCATTCAAAAATAAATATTTATGAAGCATCTATTTTTGTCCCATGTCCTGTGCTAAGTGCTAGGGTGCTGAACAAAACAGACATAATCTCTGCTTGCTACATAGTGGAAATATACAAGTAAATAATTACCAAGAGCAATATTAAAAATAAAAATAACTAGCTACTGTATTGTAGAATAAAAAGTTAGAAGGGGATATGATCAGAGAAAGACATCTTTGAAGGGGTGACATTTAAGCTGAGATGTAAAGATGAGAAGGAGTTAGCTCCACCAAGAGTAAGAGAAGGAAGATACAGGCAGAGGAGCACACACACACACACACACACACACACACACACAGCCATGAAGAAGAACAAGCCGTGATTTTTTTGAGAAGTTAAAAGGGGGCCTATGGGACTGGTGCATAGTTTATTGGTGGAAATGTGAGATGAAGTTGGACAAGTAAGGAGATACCTGGTCATCCAGGACCTTGTAGGCCAACCGAAGGATTATAAGATGATGCTCTAAGAAAACATTTAGGCTGAACAGAATTGGCAGGAGTACATGAAGGACAACTGAACAAAGGAATGCTTAGAAAATGTTGGTGTAGTGTTAGATTCTTCAGGAAGTGGACGCCGTGATGGAATCAGAAGTGCAAGAGATTTGTTACAAGGAAATACCCGTGAAAATAAAGGGGAGAGGAATGAGGAGTAGTCAGGGAAATCCTTCAGACATGGCGCAGGTCTGACCCCAGTAAAGGAGAGGGGGAATGAGGAATGATTGGGAAGGAAGAGGCTGAGGTGGTCACGCATCTCTGAGAAAGTCTCAGGCCAGCCGCGAACCCCAGTGCCAGGATGTTCTGGTAAAGGAGCTCCATGTCAGGGTAAAGGACCTGGCTCCAAGGCACAGCCTGAACTTAGCCACTGCTTGGGAGCAGCCTGTGGGGACAAGGGCTTCTGCACGAACACTGTGGTGGATCCTGGAGGTGCAGCAAAAGGAGGCTGTCAGATAACCACCCTCTTGCTGTAAAAGGGACATCTGAACAGGGCACCTCCTTGGCTCTCCCATCTGGTAATGCTAAATAATTTATTTTAGGGAGTTTTAAAAATAGTTTTAACCAAAATATCAAATAACAATAGCATGAAAGATGAAAGTGCAAGTTGAGATTAAAGCATTGTATCATTCAACCCCCCTTCAAAAGAGGACAGAGACATCGATTAATGCTGGATGACTGGCAGTATGCATGTTAAAAGTTTTAGGCATAACCACTGAAAAGGCTACAAAATGTAGCTTGTTAAGTCAATAAAGGGACCTGAGGCATACCAAAAACTTGATCACTCTGAGAGAAGGCAGAAAAAAGAGGGAAGGAATGAAAGGGAAAGCAAAGGGACTAAAAAGCAATGCATAGCTCAGAGAAGTCAGTTGGAGGGAACAAGGTGAACAAATACAGGAACGATCACTTCCTGTCTGTCGTAGTAAAAAGACAAGCATTTCCAGCTAACAGCATTATCATCTAACAGTGGTGACATTTCTATGGGGGTATAAACATTTTGTAAAAGTAAGCAACAGAACAACTACAGATACTGTAACATCAAAAAATTTGGAGAGGAGTATAAGTAAGTTCCTTTTCTTTCATCATGAAGAATTAAGGGATGTTATCTAAAGTTAACAAATCAATTAATAGAGGTGCCCTGGCTGGTGTGGCTCAATTGGTTAAAGTGTCATCCTATACACCAAAAAGATTGAGGGTTTGATTCCCCATCAGGGCATATATCTAGGTTGTGGGTTCAACCCCCATTTGGGAGGCAACTGATCAAAGTTTCTTTCTCACATCGATCTCTCTCTCTCTTTCTCTCTCTGTGTGTCTTTCTCTCTCTCTCTCTTTCTTCCCCTCTCCTTTCTTATCTCTGAAATCAATAAGCCATATTCTCAGGTAAGGATTTTAAAAAATGAATAGAGGTACAAATATACTTCATAGTGTATTGGACTTAAAGAAAAAGAGTTTAAAAATACAAATGGTTAAAATAATTGAGTCTAAGGAAGTACTACGGATGTGGGAATGAAGGTAAATTTTCACATGTATTTTTTGTACATCTAAGTTTTAAATTTTCAGCCAAGTAAATATATTACCTTATTAAAACAAGTACCTGAGAATGGATGAGATTGACTAAAAACTGAAGACTAGGGTGATGCCTCTGCCCTTTAGATTCTGGGCAGAGGTGGAAGCATCAGCAATGAGTGCCAAGAAGCATGGTCAGAAGGAAAAGAGAAAGCAGGAGACAGTGGCATCAGAGTAGCTGAGGAAGAAGGATGTTTCGGAAGGAGAGAGCTCCCTTCAACAGCAGTGCTGAAACAGGTTGAGAGGGGCTTGTGTTGAAACAGAACAGTGACTTCAGCTTCTGGGAGCATGGACGTCTTTGGTCACCTGGACAGAAGCAGGTTCCGTAAAGTGAAGTATTGGAAGAGTGATTGGGACATTAAGAAAAAGAAAGAAAGTGAATAAATAGAGCAAAGGAAAAGGTATTTTGGCAATAGAATAAAAAAATTGTGGAAACCAGAGGCTGTTAGGAAAAAAGAAAGAAGAGAATTCACAGATTACTCCATGCCAAGTGGCCAAAGAATGAGAAGTACCTTTAACACAAACAGAAAAGGCAGGAGGAGTAGGTGTGGAATGCGGAAGGAGATACATTTACGCCCCACCTTGTTCAACCCCTTCGTCCAGTGTCTGTTTACAAATCTATTCCGTGAAGAGTTCTTAAACTCACAGATGCACAGGCACAAGTTCACAGGCAGGCTAAGAGACCTGGAAACTACAAGAAAGTTAGTCTGATTTCTATTGCATTGGTCTTGACAAAATATTTGTAGGAAGGTGATCAGTTCCCAGCCCTCTCACTGGGAGGAGCACCCACATTCACCGTCTGTGGTTATGCCTTTAGCTCGGAGACCCAAGAAACTTTCAGAAGGAAGATTTAGAAATCTGCTTTGAATTACAGCACAGCCAGGCGCTGTTTTTCTTAGCCAGTGGGTTTTTGTTCTTTATTGTGCTTCGGAACACATTGGAAGAGAAGGACGCTGGAATATTGAAAGGGCGTGCGGTCTCCCAAATTCCCATCTCCAAGTTGAATAACTTGAATAGATTTGGGTTAAGTCATCTTCAATAACTTGTATCCATTTGGATTGTGATTTTTATTTTCTGTAAAGCCATTTCCAAAATGTTAAACTCCTCGTAACAACATGATCCTCAGAACAACCAATTTCCAGCTGGTTATTGTCAGTGCGCCTTCCTCATTTCTGGGTTCCAACATCCCTAAATGGGGACCACAGGTTGAAAAGTGGGTGCCATGGAACATGGGGACCTTGGGATAGTCACCGTATCCTCTCTCTTCAATGACTGTAGGAAATGTTTACTCAGAAGTCCTAGGTGAACTCTAGACCCTCTTTGAATAAATAAATGGATGGAAGGGTTTTAAAAAAATGAGTGAACATAGAAAACCATCCATCATATAAAAGTGACCAATGACATGAAAGAGGCCAGTGACCCAATTAGAAGTTCAGGTGACGAACATCCCACACTGTCTGTTTGGAGTGAGTGCTGGAACGGGCTCCATGAAAGCAGACTCCTCTTCTGTCTTCTCACCTCTGTGTCCCCGAAATCTAAAACATGGACCAGGAGGAGCTAGGGCTCCATATACTATAAAGCAAGATGGCAATGCGACTGCCATTTGGTATTTTGGGAGGGAAATGTTATGGAACAAATAAAAAAATTACCTCTAACTTACAAAATGCTATTTTCCCAAATATCCAGAATGCTCAGGACAAGTTTTAAAGAAACTCAGAACATTTTAAAATTGGTTTTTAAAAATTGTAAGAGGAAGTTGCGTGAACAGAAAGCAACAATGTATCTCTTCAGCACTTTGCAGCAGGTAGTTTATTCCATCCAGTCCACAGCCCAGGTCAGTGAGGAAGCCCCTTTCCCGCTGCACCCCAGACCCCTTCAATCAGAAGAGTCCTAAGAACCGGGAACAAACAAACCAGGAGATCAGAGATCTGCTCTTGGCAATTTCTGTGGAAAGTCATCCTGGGCAATGATGAATTCCAACTTCTTTGTAGTTCTCACGGTTCTGTTTTTGCTGCTCACTTTATAACAACGAGCCAAGGTGACCTCACCCTCCAGCGGATGACAAAGTGAAAACTCCTTTGCAACAGGGATTTGAATTAATCTTAAGACTTGGACTTCAAAATGCTCAAATCAAGGAAATAAGAAAGTTTAGGAGACTAAGTGGGCATGGAAAAAATACAGTAAAGATTAACCCATGGGATAATATCTCCCCTCATGTGAGGGTGACTTGGGGAGGTGGGGGTGCTGGATATGACCTGCAAGTAGAACACACGAAACCTCAATTGCCCCCTGTCCCTGCCCCAGCTATGACAGTTCCCAGGAAGTCCTCTGGTTACTCGAACTGACAGTAGCTTCAGGCTTTCATATGGAAAGTTCATCGCTGTTGCAATTAGACTTTATCACCCTATTGTTTCTTCCTGTGTAATACAGATAAATGACACAAAAACATTGGACAAATAGTGCCAGACAGGCCATCAAAACCTGTACTTACCAACTTCAAGGAATACAGATCAGCCCACTTTTATCAACCTAACCTCACAAATCCAGCCAATGGCTACACCTCTGAATTTCTTCACATTGTGTTTCATTGTTGACCTGGCAAGTTTTTCCCATTGTATAAGTATTTGCCGTTTTACTTTTTAAAGAGTTGATTAATCTCTTTGCATTAAGGCTGACTTGCATTCTATCCTCTAAATCTAAGATACCCTGCTTCATGAACTTAAACTTGCTACTTTTTAAGGGATATAAAAAGAAAAATAACTTATTGAGTATGTACTATTTTCAGGTACTTTTAAAAACTTTTATTTATATCTTTAAGAAGTTTACCTGGCAGGTACTGTTACTGCTAGTATATGGAGGAAGAGAATGAAAGTAATAGAAGTTAAGTAACTTGCTCAAAAGTGGTAGAAATATGAGTAGAGATGTGTCTTGCAGCAAAACCAATGGTATTCCCCCTCAATGCCTTGTCACAGATCTGGCTATGTAGGATTAAAGAAAATACAACCAGCCTGGGGGGTGATCATCAATAATATTATCATTGATGCGGATTCCACATACTATTTATAACAGGGATAACTAAGGCCCTTCCTTATATTTCCCCCCGCATGTGCACAAACAACTGTCTCGATGCCTCCAGGATTAAATGAGAGTCTGAGTTATCAAACCACGTACATACAGAGAGACACCATTATGCAAGTTCACTGGGTCAAGAGAGCTGAGTAAAGACCAGCTTCTCCACTTAAAATCTGTGTGAATTTGCACAAGCTGCTTGTTATTAAGAGTTTTCTTATTTGTAAGTGTGTGCGTGTGGCAGAGAAAGGTAGAGCTCTCCAGATACATTTCTCAATCTCCCTAGAGTTAGGTTGAGGCCATGTGACTAATTTGAGTCAATAAAATGTGAAGGCACGTGCCTTGGGTCACTTTGGGCCAAGGCAGGTACAAGACAGTGTACCCCCTCCATCTCTTTCTTTCTAAGCTGAAGCAACCTTATGTTCCAGATGTTCAATTTGGTATGGCTGGAAGGTTGAGAAGGGCGGCCCAGCTGCCATCAGACTTCCTGATTGAGAAAGAAACCTTGGGTGTGTTAAAGAACTGCGATTTTAGGAGTTAAGTACAATGGCAACAGAAGTTAATTAAGCCCAACTAGCCCATGGGATAATAACATCAGCAACTACTGGCCTTGTCTGAACCAAAGTCAATTCATTCACCGGATATCAGAAAAGCAAGCCTCCTGGGCAGGGCAAATGAACGTGGTCATGGCCCCTTTCTCTCTAACCCCAGATGCCTATAAACTTAAATCAGAATCGAGAGTGGAACTAGAATCCAAGACCAAGGCATGACAATGATCTAAATGAACACACAAAATTATATTACTTAGAGCTACAAAAATGGAAAAAAAATAAATACACAAATATACATATCAGTGTCTCTTGATGGATGAATGAATGAAGGAAATGTGGCATATATTATAATAGAATAGTATTTATCCACGAAAAAGAAAACCCTGCCATTAGCTACACACATAGATCTTGAGGGTATCATGCTAAGTAAAATAAATCAGACAGAGAAAGACAAATACCACATGACTTCACTTTTATGTGGAATCTAAAGAAAATAAAATACAAAACAAACAAAGAAAACCTAAACTCACATAGAAGAGTAGTAACTGAAAACTAGGGGTGGGGTGGGGGTGAAACGGGTGAAGGGGGTCAAAGGTATAACTTCCAGTTATAAAGTAAATAAGATCTGGGGAGATTAAAAAAAAGATGTGTATTCATATCCCCTTTGAAACTTCTAAAGGCAGCCTTGCTGCATTTGGAAGTGCTGGGAGGTTTTCAATCTTAGGTGATGGGCTCACCCATCAGAAATGAAATTTGCTTCAGCCCCATATTTTGGTTATTAGTTTATATAAATAAGCAAGTGAGGGAGGAAACACACCTATAGAACTATGATGTTATTAACACACACACATACTGAGCACACAAACTACATGCTTGATTTCAATGACTAAGCTTTCATCTCACCAAGAGTGCTGAGTCACAATGCAAAGCCACAGAACCTGTGAGGACGGGAAAGGAAGAGCCGCAGAGATGGGAGCAGGAGAGGAGCGGAGGAAAAGAAGGGGCCAGGGGAGTGAGGGGAAATCACACGGAGCACAGGCTGGGCTTCGGCTGGTCCCCACGCCTTCCTCGGACCCTGTGTGGTCAGACTACAGTCTTGCTGAGGAACTAGAGAGTTAATAGGAAGGTAAAAAAGAAAAGGTTATCTGGGAAACCATGTTTTCTTTCAAGAAGAATATTTGAATTATGAATAAAAGCATTCTCGGCTTCCTGAATATTTCATAATTAAAAAAGGCTTTTATAAGTCTGCCAGTAATCTAACTGAAGAAGTTCCAAAGCATCAGGGTTTGGGGTTTTTTTCTTTCTGAATTATTGTGTATCGTTTTCTTCTTTTAAGAAAATTAAGGCAAACCATTAAAATTAAGGGGACTCTTTAAATGTTGGCAGAAAAAAAACATTTCATTGTCACAACAAAGAAAACTCTGTTGAGAAATGCTGGACAAAAGTGAGCGCGAGGGCAGTTAAAAACTGATTTTCAGAGCAGTTTGGTTTTGTTCTAAATCACAAGCCAGCTCAAGCACCCCATCCCTCCCCCTGCCCACTTCCTGCTGTCAAGTGTTTGGGCCTGGTCAGGGAAGCTGTCCCCCAGGGTCACACTCAGCAATGACAGAGAGAGAGCACTGCGGAGGTTAAAAGGTCCGGTTCTCCAAGCGATCAGTGAGCAGTCAAGAGAAGAAAGAACCAGCCAGGGAATACTCATTCAGGCAGTGCCAAAAAGGGCTTATGTCTGAATCCATAACCTTTGCTGTTAGCCCAGTGCTAATCACTCACATCCACAAGCAGCTAGTGTTCCCCCAGCAGCTCCTAATAATACCTCCAGACAAGCTGTAACAGAAAATTCAGACACAGGAACAGACGGTGGCTTAACCTGGATTTTAAAAATCACTGCCACCTTTGCACTGGGTGAGTGTGCCATTCGCTAACAGAGTGGAGCCCTCCCCCAGCAGAGCCCTCTTGAGCTACCTAAGCCTGGAGGAGTGCTCCTCGCGTTTTCTCTGCTTCCCACAGATCCTCGTGCTGCAGCCCAGCCTTGAACCTGAGAGCAGCCCTGTAAGCCATGCTCTCTCCCAGACCTCATCCCTATTAGTAGATCTGATTGCCTTGTATGCACAAACCCACAAAACCGACCCCAAATCGAGTCATACCGCCAGATGGAGACGGTGGAGGGAGACATGCAACAGCATTGGTCGGCTGACCTCTGCTCTTATTTCATCCATCAAGCAGGTATGACATCTAGGTTTCCTCTCATGAGGCAATTCTAACCAGATAGTATTTTATACTGAAAATTCTGTGTTGAGAAGGATTCTAAGGATATATCTGCATTCATGAAAAATAAGGGGAAATCTATCATTTGAAAACATGGGGTTGCAATTTTGCAACTAGGGATCAGGTCCAAAGGGAGAATCAGTGAACCGGTTTGGAGGTAAAATAAAGGCAAAGCCAGGAGGATGTGCCTGGTGGACCTGTAACTTGATATAGTTTTCTCTGGAAGGCAATTTGACAATAAACAGGTAAAGAATAACAACACACAGGTAAAGTTTTAACAATGTTCCTATGCTTTGGCTCAATATTTTTAATTTTAGGGACTTATTCTAAATCAGTATGCACTCAAAGATTAGTCTACAAATATGTCCACAGGAGCATTAATTACAATAGCTAAAAATTAGAATCTATATAATGTCCAAAAAGTCAGTAGTGTTTAAAGTATAGAACTTACATACAAAAAAAACACCATGCAGTCTTTAAAGATTATGTTGTACATAACTATTTAAAGATACGGGAAAATGTTCACAATATATTGTCATAGAAGAAGAGTGTAAAACAGTATTTATGGTATGATCCAAATTTATTTTTTAAAATAGACTATAAAGATATAAGTGTATATATGTTCTAAAATGTTACCTCTGAATATCCTAAATGCTCCACAATGATTAGGTGTCACTTTTGTAATAATAATTTTTAAATATTTTTGTTTTGAAAGATACTAATGGACAGCCTAAAACAAACAAACAAACGAATACTTGCCTGTGACCATCCACTTCATTGGCCCCAAAATGTAACTTATGCAAAAATGTACATTAGGCCAGAAAGTTAAAAATGTTATGAAAAATGAATGGGAAAAAAACAGAAGTTATTTAGCATACAAGGAGGGAAAAAATGTTGAAGTCTCCCAGAGACATACCCAGGGCGCAGCCTGCCGTCTCAGCACACAGGAGCAGTTCGACGAACCAAGAGCAGCTTCCTCCTCCATCAGCAGCTTTTCTTTTCTGTTCTTTTTTTCTGGTGTTTAACTGTCTGAAATAACTGCCAGAACAAACTCAGACTTATGGATTTATCAAGACTACCACGAAGTGATTTAATAAGAAGTAAACTGGACATAACATTGGGGATCAGGCACCAATTGCTCAGAAGTAGTCGAGCGAGCGCCCGAACCTGGACTCAGAGTCCCCTTCAAGAACGTGCCCTTGTTTCCAGACCAGCTCAAGGGCAGCTTGCAGATTCGCAGACCTGTGACACGGCTCACTCTTCGGGCCCCAGGTGGGGCATTCGTGTTCTGTTTCGAGAACCTCCGAGCCCCTCTGAGCCCCAAGCTGCTTGGCTGTGTGCTGCCTCTATCTCAGGCCAAACTTTGCTCTCCTGAAAGCAGAGGGAATAATCTTCAGCTTATTTTTGCCCCCAAAGAATGAATGCTGTTGAGATCATGTCTGGAAAGATGCTATTTTGAAGTCTGCAAACTTTTTGTGAATCAGAGAATCCTCTTTTCTTCTTGTGGTAGTTAGTACAACAAGTCCAACAAAAGAAACTCTGGTTCTAGTTTACAATTTATCATATTTTCCAGTAAGATCTAACACAACTATATACGCATATTTGTACACATTGATGAAAAGTTGTATTGAGTCTATTCACAAAGGAAGCATGAGTTAGCTGAACCTTCACTTTGCCATATGGGGAAAAAAAATCAACCACCTTGATTTGGGATTAGGTTCCCACTAGACTTTTTCCAAATGAATGATTAGTACAAGCATTTGACCCTGTGGTTAAAGAAAATAATCATTAAAAATTAAAATAAAATATCCAGATATCCAAAATGAGAGAGGTAAATTAAAAAAAGAAGGAGGCTTCTGTTTCCCACAATCCCAATTAGCAGGAAAAAAATGGAATTTCCAGTCTTAAAGAAATACAAGGACCTTAATCTTTGGAATGGAGAACTTGAAGATCAAATGAATAAGGTTAGCTTCTCTGGCTACCAATTCATTCTCTGCAAAATAAAACGCCTTGAGTGATCCATCCATAACAGACTTTTTAAAGTTAACATTTTATCTGAAAAGACTTTTCTAGACGAGAGGAGAGAATTATAGCCCCAAACCCTGACACTTGATATCATACATCCTGACAGGGAAGAAACTTCAAACACCACCAAGTGCCTACCTCTCCTTCCAATGACAGTGAACCCAATGCTAAGTGACTCCAATTGGAGGCTCCCACAGGCCTGTCCATATATTTATTTCCAAGTTGCTGCTAGTCACAAGTTTGTTGGATACAGTGAATGATGCTGTTTATGCATGATACCGGACTACTTGGGATCAACAGCTTAAATGCTGCAATAGGAAACAGTCCATAAAATTTGGGAACAGTGGTGCTACCTAGAATCTGAGCCAAACATAAGCCCTTTATTTTACCTCTGTGCCTGGGACCCTTATACTCATCAGACATTTAAAAGCTTCTTTTCCCCAGAAACTGCTGCGGGATTTTTATGCGCGTGCCCACATGCACATTTATTGTCCCTTTATGCTTCCGCTACACTGGTCACCTTGTAATTGTGCTTTAGTTTTGTTTTAAAACAGCACTGATTGTTTAAAAATACCTTACATAAAAAATACCTGACATTTGCTTTTTCCAGAAATCAAAACTTCCCTTTAAAAAATGCGATTCGGGGGTAGGAGAATAACAGAATAAAAAAATAGAATGTATGTACACCAGACAAAAAACAAGCACGTGTGTGTCGCGGGTGGGTGGGTGGATATGGAATAAGAAAGAGACCTACAGGGTAGAGAAATACACTTCACACAGATATCTAAGCTGAGGGCTTGCTCAGTGAAAAACTCCGACAACAATTAGTTATATATTTCTGCATGTTCACAGTGGAATTCTGCTGCTGTTATGGAAAAATAGTAAGTCTAAGTTGTTTGTTTGGTCTTCACACAAAAATAATTTAAAAAGCCGCTACACAGAGGAACTTCAAAAAGACATTCAGTTCTCTTTCTGAGAGATGCATCTTACAACAACAATATTTTAGTTTGCCAATGCTGCCACCCGTTCTGGTTAAGAAACTGCTATCCCCTCACAGGAGGTCCGGCCCTCTCAAAAAGTGAATAAATCAGAAGGCAAAGGCCTTTGCTTTTTTGGTAGCCTGACCCTTGACCCCCTTTCCTTCTCCCAGGCAGAGGCCTCTTTAAATTTCTTTTCATTTTTGTTCTGGATCACTGCTTCCATTTCTTCTGACTCCGGAGTGGCTGAGCTCACCGCCAAATCCGACAGCTCCGGGAAAAAGCCTGAAGCTTCTCTAGACGCAAGGGTTTCGCCAGAGCTTTTTCTTTGTGTAGCAACGCGTGCTCCAAAATCCTTCCTCATAGGGGTATCTTATAACCTATTGTTTCATTTGGAAACAATAAAAATTCTCCTAAGAATCCCAAAGAAACAGCTCATCGGAGGTGGCAAATAAATAGTATGACCATAGAAGAAAACACAAAATTTTTCTCAATTGGAACAAAGCCCCCACATCTGCCCCTCACACACTGGCAGTCGAAGTTTTTGACCACAGTTTGTTCTTGGTTTACGTGGATGCAGCTATGGCGAGAAGAGCCCATTATTTCCACTTAATTTTTTCTTTAAGTGATTTTCAGTATTGTCCAATGAATGTTGCATTTTCTTTTCAAAACTGCAACCTCCATCTTTTTCTGGTGAACTGCAGAAACAGAAGTGAGTCTGGCGCGAGAAATGGGCTCCTTAAGGCAAATGCGTCAAGAGTCACCTGAGGAGCACTGTCCCAACCCTGCCTGTCACTTCGACCAATGCATTCTTTCCATGTGCCGCTGGTTCCAAGGATAAAACTCAGCATCCTCTCTGTTGATACGAACTCTCCTGGTTCAGAATCCTGTAGAAGGCTCCCTTCTGCATAGCTGCACACAAAGGCTGGATCCACCCCCTCCCTGGGGAACAGACTAGGTCTTTACTTACGGGGACAGGCTTCACAACGAGTGTCTCTCCTGGTCCACGCTGCTCCACCTCATGGCAACTTCTGGGTTCTCTTCACTGTTACCACTTTCCTGTGACGGGCTTATAAATGTGGCAGGCATGGCTTCTCTTTCACAATACTTGGATACAGGAAATCTTAGATCCAGTTATTCCTCTAAATCAACTTAAATCTGCTCAGCCCACTCCCCTAGTGAACCCAGTGGCATACTCTAGTCAGTGCTGAGAATTCCTCCTTAACCCCGAGAAATCTGACTCCAAGCTGGTGGCTCACCCAGGACAGAAAACTGAAATGAGGTGTCAGCTTTGGAACTGCCGTCACCCCTGCCATCCGTGCTCCTCATGGAGGCCTCTGGGCTCCAGGAAGCACGGAGATGCCCTCTGGGTACAGCGGATGCTCAGAGAGCCTCAGCGTGCTCTCAAGCCCAGAGGGTGTGCAGTCCACCTTGTACAGGCCTCCCGACCTCCACAGAGGGGCCCCCGCACAGCACAGAGACACCCTGCAGCCCAACCCTAGCCTCGCTCATCTCAGAAGTCTACCCTCCCTCTGGTTTGCCAGTGACAGCTGCCACCTCTCCAAATGCTCCCCCTACCCTCCCTTTCTCTGAGGATCCACCAGTCCTGTCAATGAACCCAGGTCTTCAGAAGCCAAAGATGGGACAGGAAGTCCTTGTGAATACCTGGCAATTTCTCCTCTTGACCTATAACCCCAAAGCCCCTGAACTAATGGAACACAAATGCCTGACCACATGATGGGGATAAAAGCAAAGCCCGACAGCAATAGAAATGAAACACAAATTCATATTCCAATCAAATATCTTGCCTATAAAAGTAAGCACATCTGTTAGAGATGCATTTCTAAGGAAAATAGACTAGGTGTTAATGCAGAGTTAAAGAAATGGCTGGTTTTTTGCAGGGAGCGTGAATGACATTCTTGGGGTGAGTTGATTGTCATCAGTTAAACACACACACCTCCCCCCGATATATTTAGCTTTTACCCATTTCAGAGTAGAGACCAAAGAAGAGCCAGTTAGCAGGCAAAAGTTATCATTACTTTCAGCGAAGCATCCTGGAGAGTCCATATAACCAATGACACATCGAGACATCTCACCACATGACAGCATTTGCTTTAAAGGTGAGAGCAACCGCAGCACTTGTCTTGCCCCGTGAGCCAGTCCCACTGGGCCATGTAGACTTTCTAAACGGCTCCTCACTCGGAGCGGACAACCATTCCAACTCCTCTGGTCATTACTCACTCTTAAAAGATTAATTTAACAAAAATGAATACCCACCACAGTAATGAATGTAATTCACTGGGAGAGTGGTTTGAGAAAGCCAGCCACACTGGAAACATTACTTCTTAAATTAATGACAGAACTGAAGGATTATTTTCAGATTTGGTCAGCATTTTTGAGAAGTAATGATTAGCCAGGGTGGGAGAAATCCAGATTAGTATTAAGTGTTTGCATGTTATGAGGCAGAATAAGCTAAACCCAAGGCTGGGACTTATTACTCAGCCTCTCACCACCCGCTTTACTAGCCAAAGGGGACGCCCGGGGTCAGACTGTGCCATAAAACCTGGAGAATTAATAGAGCGGGTACATTAAGTCCCCAGTCACATGGATTCATCACAAATAAGAGCTAATAATAATAGCTAGCATTCATTAAGGGCTTACTCTGCCAAGCCACTGGGAAAGGCACTTTATATGTAGTATTGTATTTATGCCACTAACCTACAGAAGAAGGGAGGTATTATTATTCTCACTTTAAAAACGAGGGAGGATATTTCGGAACAGGGAGGATGAATAATTTGCCAATGATCAAGCAGCTGGTATGTATGGATCCAGGATGTGATTCTGAACTACAAGGCTGCAGAGTCCCTATCATTAACCGCTACACAACGCCAGGGCAAAGACAGACACGCTGCACACACCCACACACGTGCACACTCCAAACTCCTCCTACACGTGTGCAATGCAGTAAACCACTTCCACGGACATTATTGTAGCTAATCCTCACCTAGTAACCATGACAATACCAACCTTCACGAAGCCCTGGCTATGTTTCAGCCTTTATTCTAGAATGTCAGATCTGTTCATTCATTAAATCCTTAAAAGGACCCTATGAGGTACTTGCTATTTTTACCCCCATTTCACATATGAAGAAACGGAGGCTCAGAGAAGCTAAGTGACTTGTCCCAGGCCACACAACTGGAAAGTACCAGAGCCAGAATTTGAACTCAGTAGGTTCTATATAATGACTCTTATACCGACCTGAGAAAGCAGTTATTATTATGCTTATTTTACCAAGTTCAGTAAGACTAGATATTATTTGTCCCAGGACAAATTTGTTGCTAATCTGTTGTCTGTTTTTAAAAGTTACAAAATGTTGAACAAACTAATATGCTCATTTGTAAATATATATGTACGTATATTCTTTATTTTTGTGGTAGAACCAAATAGCAGTTAAATGTTTATGTGAATACACTCAAGCATTTAAATAGGGATGCTCTTGAAATGTTGGCCTCCTCCCAAACTCTGTACCCCCACCTCACACTGTGCTTCTACCGAATTCTTCAATGCCTGGATCAAAATGCTCTTCCTCCTTTTGGAAGCTGTGTCCGACTGTGCGAGCACTCCGGGATCCACTCCTAGCCCCCCGTCCCGAAAAATCACTGTTAAGTCGCGTATCAGAATAGTTTTACCAGCCTATCCAAAAATTTACTTGAGAAAAGTGACTTAAGTGTCTTTCAAAACATCCCTCCACCCCCCCCACACACACACACACCCTCAGGCCCTTCGGGCACACGCAGTGCAAGAGCCACAGAAGAGAGCTGGGGCCTTGTTCCCAGTCACAGATTTCAGGGTGATCTGCAGGTGGTACCAAGTATAAAATTCAGTCAGTCAGTCAGTCAACAAGCAATGAACAAGTGAAGTTCCTGGCTTCTTCAAACTTAGAATAATGCCAGTAAAGGAAAACATGTAATAAGAAAACAAATAAGTGAATATATCTCATTACTGATGATTATAAGAGCCACAGGCAAAAGCACAGTAAAGACAATAGGGTGATGCGAGCAGCAGATGGGGAGAGGGTTGCTTTTTTGCCAAAGGAGCCAGAGAGGGCCTTCCTGGAAAGGAGAAGATTGAGCGGAGATCTAAAGGAAGGCCATGTGGATAAAATGTATTCATATCTGCAATGCTCATGGGAAAGCATTCCAGACAGAGGATTATCAGGGACAAAGACCGCCAAGGTAGGAGAGTGCTCAGCATCTCTATAAGGAGGTCAGCGTGGCTGGAGCTGAGTGGGTGAGGGTGAAGTAAGGGAAGTGATGTGCTCAGACAGGGAATGAATTCAGGGAGTAGGGGAACAGATTCTAGAGCCTCAAGGGCCACAGGAAGGACCCCAGCTTTCATTCTGCGTCAGATGAGGAGCTGTTAGATGTAAGGCAAGCAGTTACATGATTTGATTTATATTTTAAAGGATCACTCTATTTGCTACATTGAGTGAGGTTTAAATGAAGGAAATGGGGAGTAGCTAAGGCAAGGACAGAAGCAGGAAAATGAGGTATCACTGCAATAATCCTGGTGTGAGATGATGGAAGGTTAGACCAGAGTGGGGGCGGAAGAGGCGATGAGACATGGTCAGGTTCTGGATGTGCTTGAAAGCTGAGTTCAGCGGGAGTTGCTGATAGATTAGATGAGCAGCATGAGAGGATGGGAGGGTTTCCAGATGACTCTAAGGCTTTTAGCTTTTGTTTTCTTTGTCTCTTGCATGCACAACTGGAAAGATGGAGTAGCTATCTATGAGATGCAGAAGACAATGAAAGAGCAGGATTTGGGGGTTTAGTGGGTGGAAGACAGAAATCAGAAATTCAGATTGGGTCATAGTAAGTTCAAGGTGGCTATTAAGACTTCCAAATAGAGGTATTAAGTGGCCAGTTGGATACACAGTTGAGGGTGGAAGGCAGGTTCTCCCTTTTTATAATGTCCCTGATATACAAGGGAGAGATCTAGGCAGGGGAGGTGAATTGAGCTCTTGCTAGCTTATGGGTAGTGCTTAAGAGCCATGGGACCAAATTAATTCACATACGGAGTAAGTATGGAGAGAAGAGCTGAAAGTTTCAAAGATTAAGCTGTGGGACACTCCAGTGCTTAGAGATCAGAAAATGAGATGGAAGGGAAACTGAGAGGAGAGGAACTGGAGCCAACGCAGAGACATCGAGTGTTCCTGTAAAGGAACAGAGGAGTGAGGAAGCAGCCAAAGGGAGAGAAGGAATCGAGAAAAGGTCGGGGTGTTTGAGGTGAGAGAAATGCAGCACGTCTGGACGCTCGTCTAGTGTGCGAGGGCTGCCAGAACACGCTGGGAGGCTCAAACCACAGCACGTCACTGTCTCACAGTGCTGGAGGCCAGCAGTCCGAATCAGGGTGGCGGAGCTGGTTCCTTCCCAGGGATGTCAGAAAAGGATCTGTCCAGGGATTATTTCCTTAGCTGGTGGATGGTCGCCTTCCTATTCACATGGTAATCTCCCTATGGGTGTATATCCCCAATGTCCTCTTGTTATAAGGACACCTGACTTATTGGGTTAGGGCCCATACTGATAACCTTGTAATAACCTCATTTTAGCTGAATGACATCTTTAAAGGTCCAATTAAGGTCACATTCTGAGGTACTGGGGTGAGGACTTCAACATATGAATTTTGGGGGTACACAATTCAACCCATAACAGAAAGGAAGTCAGGACATAAGTTTGGAGTAGGAGGACAACTTAAAAATAGTAGATTGCTTTAGTAAGCTAAGAGAGAGAGAGCGTGCAGATTAAATCTAAAGTAAGCAAAAGAAATAATAAAAATTAGAACAGAAATCAATGAAATTAAAAACAGGAAATCAATGGGAGAAAATCACTGAAATAAAAGGTAGTTCCTTGAAAAAAGGTCAATAAAATTGGTAAGCCACTAAGTAAGTTAATTAAGAAAAGAAGAGAGAGGACACAATTATTAACACCAGGAAAAAATATATATCACTATAGATTCTATGGACATTAAAAAGATAATGAAGAAACACTACAAACAACTTGATGGCCACAAATTTGACAATGTAGATAAAAGGGATCAATTCCTTGAAAGACACAATTTGCCAAACTCACACAAGAAGCAATGAACAATCTGAATAGGCATATGCCTGTTAAGAAACTGAATCAATGATTGATAACCTTCTATAATGGAAAGCACCAGGCCCAGATGAGTTCCCTGGTGAGCTGTACCAAACTTTGAGGATGAAATTAAACCAGTTCTCTACCATCTCTTTCACAGGATATGAACAGAGGAAATATTTCTCTATGTCTATATGTTCTCTATTATCCCACCTGCAGCACTGCAGCTCAACAAATGGCTGCTGAGAGTCTACTCTGTCTCAGGCAGGGTCCCAGGTGCTAGGAAGCAGGAAGTACTGAGACGAGACATGATCCTTGCCTGAAGAAGATTTACAAGCTACAGGAAGCAATCAGGACTAACAAAAACTGTAAAATTAACAAAAACTAAAAATAAAGGGTAGGAAAAAATGGAATAACACAGATACAAAATTGCATGAAGATGATGGGAAAAGTGTAAGGATCAAAAGTCATAAGGATGGGAATCAAGCGGGCTTTGTGATTGAGGTAGTATTTGAGGCAGAGCTTGAAATATAGGGAGACTTTCAATGGCGGAAGCCGGTGCATCTGCTGGAGTGAAGACACAGAGCCTGCCATTGTATGACTTGTTCGGGGAATGACAAGCAGTTGTAATTCTCCTGGTGGCAGAAGAGCCTGGATGCATAGTGTACAACCCAGGATGTAATCAGGAACATCTGACGGTTTCTGAGCAAGCAGATGAGATGTTCAGAACCTGATCACATGAAGGGTTTTCTGATAAAAGCACGCATCAAATGGATTGCAATGGAGAGCTGACAGGGCAGGAAGAACAGCCAAAAGCGTGTCCATGATTTAAGCAGGGTGGGCAAGGGGCATAGACAAGAGATCACAGATTACAGAATGTTACAGAAGTAGACTCCATGGGGCTTATAATTTGTTGTCTGTGGAGGATAAATGAGGAGGAGTTGGAGAAGACACCAAGGTTTTGAACCTGGTGACTAGAGAACAGAGAGCTATTCACAGATATAAGTTCACAAGGAGAAGCTAGTTTCAATGGAAAGATATTTTGAGGGGAGGTGGACAGGACAGGGGAGAGCAATGGATGGGGAGATGGGGACAACTGTAATCAAACATCAATAAAAAAAATTTTTAAAGACATTTTGAACTTGCTGAATTGAAGATGCTGTAGTACACCCAAGGGATCCGTTGGAAATAGAGATCAGAGATTTGAAAAGTAGAGAGGAGTCAGAAATTTGGTGGGGTTTTTTTAAACAAAAGAATGGTTAATATTGATAAAGCATGACAGTAGAACTTTGGTTAGAAAAGACTTATGAGACATGGAAGAACCAGTGATAAAAGTCAGAAAGTAAAAGAGGTAGAAGCAAGTGAGGAAGCGATACTCAACAACCCCACACTGTCAAATCCTGAGGAGACAGAAATGCAAATGAGAGCAGAGAATGAAGAGCTGAATTTGGTACTTAGTGGGACAGTGAGAAAACCTCAGGACTTCAAGCAAACAGACACTCCTGTACTAGCAACTGTCTTGCTGTGTTTCAATAAGAGACTGCCAAGCACTGATGAAGACCATGGAATCCTTTCATAGGCCTCACGAGTTCAAATCCCTGATCCGTCATGTCAAAGCTCTGGGTCAAGCAAGCCAAGCTCCCTTCCTCATCTAATATAAGACACACCCTGTCTTCCTATCTGTAAAAATGCAGGATTTGTTCCCTGACCTTAGGTATTATTATTAATGATGTTCACTGCACTGAATGGGCTGAACACCTCGATGTCTAGGTAGTTCATTATACCACCCGGATTAAAAATAATCTTAGAGAAGAATGACATAACACAAAGGGAACCCATGGTAATATAAATTACCTATATTTCTCATAGGTCATTTCTCGAGATAAATGAACACATATATTCATTTAATGTATGTGGCATCCTCTCATTCTTCTATTTGCTTTCATTCCCAAACCAAGGATTTAAAAAAAAAAAAAAGCAGAGTACAAGGCAAGAAATTCTAATCACTGGGGGGAAAATACATCACCTTTTTAAAAAGTTAAAGGGCAGCATGGTTACTATGGACATCAGAACAGTGCAGACCTATGAAGATGATACTGACAAGAATACTTTGGACAAGGAGGCAAATACATCTGTTCCTTTTCCATTCAAATACGTGGGAAAGGGCAACTATGCTCCAATCATCAGTCAAACCTGGACAATGTGCAGCTTCATAAATTAGATAAAGATGTTTGACATTTCTCTTCTATAGTAAATTAAAGTGGTCATAAAATGCAAAATACTTTAACCCAGAAGCACTACAGTTTTACAGGCTTAAGACAAGGAGGAGAATGAAGTCTGTTTCCTTCGCGTTCTTAATTGTTTTTAATGACTGAAAGGCTGGTGATAATGCAGGCTGACTCCAATATTTTTATGAGGGGGTGAAGGAAGGGTTCAGCCATTTTCCTTTCCTTTTTAGGTCATTCTTATATTGTGTTTTTGCATTGCATAGCATGCATCATGTCAGTGTTTGCAAAAGGGGATTCTGCTCTTATAGGATGCTATTTGCAATTGAGCAGGAGGCAGAGGGTGTGCCTCGCACTTACCCTCTCTGATCTGTAAAACTGTACTTTGGAAAATGTTGGAAATATGGGCCTACCGTGTGCCAGGCTTTAGTAGTGGTGTGTAAATTAGAGTTGGCAGGCCATCACAAATGACATATACTGTTAAAATACACTGAAAAGAGTTTCTCAGCCTCAGAAATATTGACACTTAGGGCAGATAAATGTTATTCTGTGGAAAGGGGAGAAGGGTTGTTCTGTGTGTAGAGACATTGGTAGCATCCACAGCTTCTATCCACCGGATGCCAGTACCATCACCATCACCACCTCGCCCATACCATGACGAGCAAAAATGCTTCCAGACATTACCAAATGCCCCTGGGGGAATAACTTGCTCCTGTTGGATAACCACTGAAATATGGAAATAAACTCATCAATGATCACTTGAAATTCTCTTTTTATAAAAAGTTATCATTTCTTTCTTTTTTAAATCCTCTTCTGAGAATATCTGTTATTGATTTTTCGAGAGAGAAAGAGAAACATTGATATGAGAGAAAAACATCAATCAGTTGCCTCCTTCATGCATCCTGACTGGGGATTGAACCTGCAACCTAGGTATGAGCCCTGACCAGGAATGGAAACTATGACATTTGTGGTGTACCGGATGATGCTTCAACCAATGGAGCCACCTGGCCAGGGATCACTCCTTTTTTTCAAAAGGATTTCACAAGCTGTGAAAATTCAATTTCTCAATATTTGCCATATTGAAGAAAGGCTTTCAATGTTTAGTCACCAAGAAAAAGCAGTAATCCTGGCAGACCTCCCACTCCTGATATCATCGGGAGATGCACACAGATGATTGCATAGCAAAACCCAGACACTGCGTTCAGTTTTGAAATGCCCCCCTCAACATAAATGATTATGATGAAAAGAACCAAAACTCCACACACTGGAGATTTGAATTGTGGGACAAGAATTTGGGGGCAAGGGTTATAAAGATGAATGATCTTTTTGTGTTTTCTTAAGTCTATAGAGTAATTGCTGAAGAAATAACCTTGCACAATTCTTTCCAGGGGACAGCACAAAGTTATTAAGTAGATAATCATTCTGCATCATTAGCTCTTGAGATGATGCCCGACCATGTCTGTGGGCAATTGGGATTCACAGAGATTATGGATGACTGACCCTTGTTTCCTTTCTGTCTTGGAGTAATCATCTTCCAACTCATTCACACACACACACAACCCCAATGAAACAGGGAAACTAGGAGAATTTGTAAAAGAAAGCATCAAACTTCTTGGTTCCATACCCAGTTTCTCGGGGCCTCCATGTCTCATGGTTAACTCTTGGAAGTTAGATTATCCAATGTCCACAGCCCCTTCCCCAGCTTACGGTGCATGGGTTTTATGATTAAAATCCAAGTCACCAAATAGGAAATGTGGGAATGATGAGAATTCTTGAGAGCATGTGCTCTGCTTCAATACTTACGATCACATTTGGATTTGCCCAGGTAAGCAGAGGCTTTATATTCTGTTTCAGACAAGACAACTAAAGTCTCTCTCTGGAAAACCTGGGTCACACAGTGTTTGTCTTTCACAGAAATGCAGAGGGAAGGCCTCTTCTTCTATCATGACAAGACTATGAGTGTGTTACTCTGGGGAAAGGAAGACTTAGTGCCAAGAAAGGAAAATTCCAAACCCCTGACCGGAGGAATTGTGAAAAAAAGATGTGAGGGAGAGTTCAATTTTTCCAAAGACCTTCCATTTCCCCCCAAGAAACTTCATCTGTGTTGTTCTTTTATTACATGTATAAAAATTTAATAAGCAACTGAATTTTGGAAGGAGGAAGAAATATATGTATGTATACTAATATACCTGCTCATCTGACTTAGCACATGAGTTGACACAGAAAATTCTCACTTGGAAGGAACATCTCAAACCAAGAAAACCAGAAGACTCAACCCAAACTCTTTCTGCTCAAGATGGCAAATCTTCTGCAGGTGGTACCAGTACCATTAGGAATGCTTAGAATAAGGCTATATCCAGACAGAGATCCACAGCCTCACCATGTCCATAATTTTGATCCAAATCATCAGTGGTTGTCTTTCTTTACAATGAAATGATTCACATGACAGTTCAAATGTTCATTACTCAAATTTCTTCTCCTTGGAAACAGACCACCTGATTGGAGAAAACTTGTGCTGGTAAAACTGAAAATGCATCCCAAGCTAATAAAGCTTATTGTGCTCTCCACCATGTGGCATTGTCCAAACTTAGTTTTAACGTCTCTGTCCAAGGATTCCATATATGCTTTAAAAGAATGTACTGGTGTGCAGCAGACTCACTGGTGAGCCTCAAAGGGAAAGAAGCCGGAACCAGAGAAGATGCTTTACTGAGTGGGATGGATGCCGAGACCCTGCCCTTAAGGGTTTTGTGGGAGTTTAGGGAAATTCCCTAGGATTACAGCAACACCATAATCTTTCTGCCTTTTTATACTTTTCCTTCACCTGGCTTTTAAAACATCTGATAATTTTTAAAAAATAGAGTATTACATATTTTTATGGGGATGTTTCAGGGTATGAGGTTTTGTTTAGAGCTCTTGGGCTTTCATTGTTTGGGTTAGGATTTTCCCACTACGGGCTATTAGGGTGGAAGAAAGGGTGTGTTCTGTTCATATTTTGTCTTTATCTTAGCTGCTACGCATGCTTCTAACCCCTCTCCTGGTGCTGACTCCTCTGAAAAGATGATAATCTCGTTTTTGGCATCTTAAGAGAAATTCTTATCAGGTCAAGAATCTTAATCAGGGTTAGATGATTATTTAAGCCTTCCTTCCCACTGGCATTAAGCTCAAGATGAGCCCAAATGTGATGCGTTCCATGAGTTCTTTTTGAATGTCCTTGAAATAGGCACACCGTTTCCATTCTGTTCTACAAGAGTCCCCCCCACCCAAAGCACTGCAGCTTTCTGATCGTCCTCACTTGTTAGCATTGCATTTCTAGAAAGTACACCAAAATAAGCCTTTCACTGAACACAACCTTAAAAAAATTGACCTGAATCATATCTAAGAAACATGAAAATCTTCCTCCCAAGATCCATCGGTTAAAGAAATGGATAAGGACAAAATATAATAAAAAGTATTTTTCAAAGCCATTTGCTTCCAGATCCAAAATGGGAATCTAGTTTCTTTTCTGACCCTGAAGCTGAAGAAACAAACCAACTTCATTGTATAATTCCCTACTTTACCCTTGTGGTTGGATCTGAACCAGTGTGACAAGTAAGAAGTCTCCAAGGAGAGTAGAACAGTAGTTTTCTTTATTCTTGAAACACCTGTTAAGAGGTTACAGGGGGTTTTATATACAACGAGTACAACTCCAGTCTTCTCTCTCTTAGAAAAAAAAAAAAAGCCTCATTAAAACATATCCTTTGCCAATGTTTCATTGCTCAAGAGTCAATGTAACTTTCAACCCTTAGGCATTCTGCAAATTGTGCTTGCAACCTTTCCAAGAGCTTTCTTGTAAATTCTGAGCTTAAATATATTTCCCATCGTTTTCTAGGTTAAAGTGGTTTCTGAATTAATATGTATTTAACTACAATAGTGATTAAATAAGTTATTTCTTAATGAGCCAGCATATTATATGCATAGTTTGCTGTCATAGTATATATATATCGTCATCTCGCAAGTGTAACTGAGAGGTTAGCATAACAAAGTGCTCAGGAGAGTCAACAGGTAACCAGCACGTTTGCAACAGAGTCAAGATATTACACACTCAGTAACGGGAAACTTCCAGTCACTACGGCAGGCTGAGCTGGCACAGAGAACACCTCCAGTCTGTGAACACATGAAAAAGAAATAATAATAGCAAATGAAAATTAAGCTGAAAGTGAGAACAAGAAAAAGACAGTCCCCTATGTCAGATAGAAAGGAGAACTCAGAACCTTCAGTGATGAGCCGAAGACAACTGACCCACGGGGTGTCAGTCTTGGCGGCAGGAGACCTCTGCTGCAGGAGAGCTGACACCAAACATGACAAATCGTGACAGAAACAAATCACCCAACAAGGGAGCATGGGCACCTCCAGAATTAGAGATAATGGATCCATTTGAAAAAAAGCATTTAAAATAAGTGATTACAATTGTTCAAAAAAAAATAAAGAGAAGAAAAGAAGCCACCAATCGTACCACTGCCTTCAAACATCAGTATTATTTTATCCATCCAAGGACAGAAAGGAGGGTGGAGTCCAGCTTTGAGGAAAGCACAGGACACAGCACTGAGACGAGCCCATTTGTCTGGTCTGAATAAGCTGTCTGTTTTCAGAGGGTGAGATACCCCTTGCAGGAACGGCTGCCAGTTCAGACAAGTGACATCAGGAATGACGTAGTTCTGTACTCTCTTCCTGGAGAGGCTGCACTGACAGGAGTAAAAAGACACTGCAATCTTCTTTGACTTTCTGGCAAACTTTAGGCTGGAAATTTTAGTTTCCGTGTATCAGCTTTAATCCTCTTCCCCCCGGTAAGATCAGGGGAGAGTGATGATTCTCTATGCTCCCTTTCTAGAAAAAATTACTCATTTTTATCACTTTTTCCAGTACTGATAAACTCTATAACATTTTTTCAAACCTTGATGACCAAGTAGTTTCCTCTTTCCCTTATTTCTGGTAATCTTCAAAGTAAAAAGAAACTCCCTAAGTAGAGCCAGGATTACTCTTCTTGAATAAGTAATCCCACAAACCTGAGTTGCAGTCTTAGTCTTGTCCCTAACTAGATGCCTGATCTTGGGCGAGTTATCATAGTTCGTTCATCTGTGACATAGAAGAAAATAGCATTTTCCCTGAAAAAAATTTTTGGAAGATTAAATGATGCAATAATTTCAGCAAATGCTGGTTTTCTCCCTGCCTGCCAGCTTTCAATCAATAATCTTGAATTACATTGGCTTGGTTCATCTATGAATCATAAACTACTTCTCATCTAAAGAATAGTCAAAATATATGATAGGGTAGTTGAGTTTCACAATCTCTTTGGAGTGCCTCAATCTTCAGTTATTTTATTACACTGCCAGTTATTAAAATCCAAGTAATTTGTCATTTGGCCATTGTTTAACTGGATGTGCAGGGGAAAGTGGACCTCCAGAAAAAGCCATAGGGACCACTATATTAACTACTTCTGGAATAAAAATTGCATGTTTTCAGAAGGTGGTTGAGTTTCACATCTTACATATAAAATATAAATATACAACTGAGGATTAAACTGTACTGACTACCTAAGAGGGTACCAACCCAACAAAAGCTTCTGTCTCTGTCATTGTGAATCTAATCATGTTCTTAAACACAGGGGAGAACTGACTCAGAACACAGAACCAAAAATGAAACCTAGGTGGGAGTGATTAGTATAAAGTCAATATTCAGTGTAATAGGCAATGTTGATAGAGAATAGTATATTAAATATCTATTATGGTTTTATGTTTAAAGACGAATTTCCACTTAGGAAAAAAAACTCTTCAGACAAGAAGAAGCTTAACAGTCATTCTGAACAAGCATATAGGTTCAAGGACCATGCAAATTCAACTGAACCTCAAGAAACTTGAGAAATAATAGTACTTCAGAAGATAAAAACCTTCAGAAAATCAAAGGGGAACCCTGGACTTAACCACCAAAGCAGCAAGAAAACAATGGCAGTACCATTAAAAGAAATTCTCCTATAAACATTTCTATATTATTCCCATGGGAGATACATTCTATCACATCATATATTTCCCCTGTCATATATCACGTCACTCGTAACACCCAAGATCCAAAATAATAACACATCTACAGAAATTGTTCTGGTAATTGGCTTCATTTCTATAACTATTCTTGCTTAAATAGTCATGCTACCTTGACAGGCCCTCAAATCTTTCTTGGAAACTTTACTGAGAAAATAACAAAGAAATTCCATGTTGTTCCATGACACTAAATAAGATTGATCAAAAGATTTACTGAATATGTAAATGTCCAAGGAAAACTAAACCTAAAAGTTCTGCTCAAAACTCTTCAGGAGGCAGAGGGAAACTAAAAAAAAGAAGAAGAAGAAAAAGCCCATCAAACTCCTCACAAAACGTCTCTGTCAATAGTTCTTAAATGGTCGGGCTCTACCATCTGGAATCAATTGCCCTGTGATGGAGAAACAGATGTTCTATCGAGGTTGCTTTGTGATCAAGTGGGCCAAGAAGAAGGGCAGGGCCAACTCCTGAAACACGCAGAGCCCTGTACAGAGATGAGAAAAGGGAAGGGAAGATAAAGAAAGCAAATTGTCTTTGGCCAAAAATGAAATGAAACGAACAAGGCTGGAAGTTATATTTTGGCTCACATATAAACTACCAATCCTGTGGCAAACCAAGAATCACCACCACACTTCGTTCTTAGGTTTCTGATATATAAGAAGGAGATAAACACATTATTTTTCTGTGTAGTTCTACTAAAATATATATCCCAGGAGGGCAGTGGCTTTCATCTATTTTGTGCCTTGCATGAAGTAGATACTCAGTTATTTATTGGATGGCTGGATGGTGAATGGATGGAAGGATGGATGGATGGATGGATGGATAGTGAATGGGTGAATGAATGGATGATGGGTGGGTGGATGGATGGATGGATAATGGATGGGTGGGTGGATGGATGGTGGATGGGTGAATGGGTGGATGGTGAATGGATGGATGGATGGTGGATGGTGGATGGATGGATGGATGATGGATGGGTGGATGGATGGATGGTGGATGGATGAATGGATGGATGGATGGATGATGGATGGGTAGATGGGTGGTGGATGGGTGGATGGGTGGATAGACAGATGGTGGATGGGTGGATGGATAGATGGGGGGTGGGAGGATGGATGGTGGATGGGTGGATGGTGGATAATGTTGCTTCCCATTGAACTGCACCCCTGATTTGGATCTCCCATCCCCTTTTAGTTGACATCAGCCATACCCAAAGCCCCTCAGATTCTAGAATCTTGATTTGGATAGAGGATATGTGACATGAAAAACACAATTTTATCAGTATGTACAATATGGATGTGGAATTTATTCCTGAATCAAGTTGAAGTACAATTTACTCCCAAAATGTGAGTTATTAGGACTTTTATAAATTTTACCTGCTATAAAAAAATTCTAATCTTTATAGACAAATAATATTAGAGTTTTAAATCAAACTATGGAGGTTGCCTTTATTTGCTGCTCTTCCTTTAAAAATATATATATTCATTTCTAGAGAGAAGGGAAGGGAGGGAGAAAGAGAGGGAGAGAAATATCAACTGGTTGTCTCTCCTAAGTGCCCCAACTGGGGACCTGGCCTGCAACCCAGGCATGTGCCCTGACTGGGAATCAAACTGGTAATGTTTTGGCTCACAGACTGGCATTCAGCCCCGTGAACCACACCAGCCAGGGCCTGTTCTTCCTTTTTTTTTAATGAAAGAAACATAAATTCAAATGTATGTAAAGAAAAGTAAAAGACCAATTCTGCATCTATTAAAATGATCATCTGATTTTTCTTTTGGTAATATGATGAATGACATTCATTAGTTTTCAAGAATTAAAGTAGTCTTTCATTTTTGGCATAACTCTTACTTTTTATGGCATAATAATCTTTTTGCATGTTATTGGGCTTAAATGCTGATGTTTTATGAAGGATTCAGCATCTACTTTCATGAAGGATACTGGTCTGCAATCTTCTTTGCTTTTTTTGTAATATTTTTTGACAGGTTTTAGTATCAGGGTTATGTTGATCCCATAAATCTCACTGCAAAGTATTCCTATCCCATCTATTTTCTTAAAGAATTTGCTAGATACTTGCCAGAACCCACCACTGAAACCATCTGAACCTGGAGTTTTCTTGGAGGCAAAGACCAGAGAAAATGTACAACAAAAACTTTTCCTTAGGCCCCAGCCAGGTAGCTAAGTTGGTTAGAGTGTTGCCTCAGTCCTTCAAGATTGTGGGTTTGATCCCCAGTCAGAGCACATAAAAAAAAAAAAGAATAAATGAATTCATAAATAAGTGGAACAACAAATCTCTCTCTCTCTCTCTCTCTCTCTCTGTCTCAAATCAATAAAAAAGAATAAACTCCAGATTTAAAAAAACAACAACTTTTTCTTGGTATCTCATTTAAAACTCGTGAGCTACTGTTATTCACTAGCCAGTGACTGTGACCATGAATAATAACTGATGAATTACCAAGATCAAAAATTGGCATGATGTTTAGAGAAAAATGCTCAAATTTCTTATTTTGGTTGAAAAATGATCTGATTACACAAGAGCATTAAAAGCTAGTTAGGTAATCCATAGCCCAATCCAGCAAGTCCGGCTTGGGGACCACACTTCCAACACTTTCCAGAGCATCCTCAGTGCAACTTGTCGACTCTGGCCCTGGCATTCACGATTACGCCATGTTCCTACTTTCCAGCAGAAATATAACATCACTGAACCTGCCAAGCATTGAAATTGGTTGGTTCAATGAAGTAAAAACTGCCAAGAACAGGCAGATTTGGATTATTACAGATATATGGAATTTTTGTTTGTAATCCCCCCATTCTCAAAGTGTGATCTTCAACACTCTGTTTCACTCAGGTCGCTGCCAATATATGCAGATGGCTCCGTGAGATATCTACATGTATATGTACACATGAACACACATACTTGGATTTCTCATTTCGTACTTTTTCCATTTTCCATTATAAACATCAATAAAGAATACACTGTTCTACCTAAAAAACTATGAATATGTCTTAGACTGAATGTATCAAAAAACATTCCAATGTGTTGTCAAAAAATAAAAAAGACATGACCATAAAGGAATTGTAATGAATGAATTAAAACATATTCATGTCCTCTGTTGGCAGCATGTTTATTCTGGTGAGTTCACATTCTCAATTTATGTAAGGGACGGTTCTCAGGATTGCCTTCAGAAGCTGCACCCCATCCTCCCGACAGTCCTCAGTGGAGTGAGGTGGTTTGCTATTAACAGATGAAAGTCATTGAAGGCTGTGCTGGAGAGTCTCCATCAGCCCCTCCACTCTGCTCCATGTCCTGGGAGACTGATCTGTGTGAGCTTTGTTGTTAAGACACTCTGGCTCTCTGGCTTTCTCTCAATTTCATCCAAAGGGAAGCACTATCAGAAATTTGAAGGCAAGGAAGAAAATGAGCTCAGAGATGTGGCTGCCCTCTCCCTTTCACCTGCATCTCATTCCACATCCCAATAGCAGCTTCCTCCTTTTATCCCTTCCAGGCCCACAGAACATAAGCTCCCTCTATCCCCTGCTGGTTTCCCATTAACATTTATACATCTTTTGTAAATACAGTGGACCCCTGAACAACGCAGGAGTTAAGGGTGCCAACCCCTGCACAGTCAAAAATCTGTATATAATTTTCAGCTCCCCAAAATCTTAAGTTGTCTCAGTATCCACAGGGTATTAGTTCTAGGACCCACCCCCCTACCATGGATACCCAAATACATAAATGCTCAAGTTCCCTATATTAAATGAGGTAGATCAGTGCACACATCCAGCCCTCTGCAGCCACAGGTTCCTCACTGTGGATCAGAAACAGTTCAGGTATTTATTGAAAAAAAAATCCATGTATTAGTGGACCTGTGCAATTCAGACCCATGTTGTTCAAGGGTCGACTGTAGAGCCTTTATTTAGGACTCCTTAATTACACACATACACACACACTGCAGGTGTACAGCCATTCATGTGAAAAATAATATAATAATTAGTAAATAGTAATACAAGAATAAACTCTGTGTTCACACACGCACAACTGTAAACCCACTTTTGTCCCATGCTGTATGTTTCTTTCAAACCCAGACTGATAAAGGATTCAACTATGCTGAACAAAGTAGATGATCAAGCTGGGTAACATGTGTTTTAGTACAAAAGGTAGACTATAATCATGGAGTAACTTTTTGGCATTGCCCATTCATTGGCTCTGAACTCCTTTCCAAAAGAAGAATTCCAAACTTGTTTACAGCAAGAGTAGTGTATCCCAAACATCTCGTCTCTAAAGGTGACTACTTTGATGCAAACACTATTCGGTTAGTTGTTCAAGTTCTGGATGTGTGTTGTTTTTAAACATTTCATGATGTTATCATCATATTTTATGATATCTGTTCATCACTTCCCATAAAAAGTAGGTGCTTTGGAATTTCAGAATGAGTAGTCAAATTTTGGGGCTATCCAGATCCAAACACTAAACAAACAAACAAACAAGAAATAGCTTATTACTAAAGATAGAGAGGAAGATAGAGAGACTCTGAAAGAGATCTTTGAGAACAGATGGGACATTGTGGGGTACTGAGAAAGAAATAAGGTTGTTTCCAAAAAACATTTTATTAAGAAGACATATGTAAAATTATTTTCATGTTGGGAGGGGCAAGCTGTCTGTGTAAAATATGTATATGCTTGAAGAATCATTTCTTTTCTTAGACACTTCAAGAATCTGTTCTCTTTTTCAGAATATTAATATTTAAGACAAGAATCTGAAACTTGACCTGGTGGCTAGTTCTCTCCTTGGCAGTTAATTTCATAAAGCTGGTGTTAAGTTATTCTCTTTCTTTTCTCTGAACATAATGTACTATATTGAGCTGTTATTGTGGCTTAAAAATACATGAAAACATTTTGAATATCCCCAATGTTTTTCATTTAGATTTGCACAATCATAGAAATTAGAGATGGAAAAACTAGGATTCTTCCTCTTAATATGAACCATAGTCTTTGGTTCAAGCTTGGTTCTCTTTTTTTGATTGATGAAGCTAAGGGAGGGTAAAAAAATCCCTCTGGGCAATCACTCCCATTATTTCAGGATTTCTGGACTACAGTTATCTTTTTAATGGAGTACCATTACTCTAGTGATTTCCCCTGGAGTCCTAACAAATCATCTCTTTTTCTTGGCATTACATACACTTGAAACTTACTGGTTGAAGACACTGTGCCTCTATAAACTGATGTGTATTTGAACAAAAGATGTCGTCATCGAGATCAACTATAATATCAAGATTGGCGCAGAAAGGGCAGCGATGTGGAACTCTCCAGTCGCCTGTGTTCGGGGCCATGGAGACAACCAAATTCCATCTGTCTTTCAGTCATATGTAATTAATGTGATGGAATATTAGCACACATAGAATCCTATGTAGGTTATTTTGTTAACAATGTTCTATGTATTTAACTCCTTCAATCTGCCCAATAACTTTATGATTCCATTTCTTTTCTTTTTGTTCATCCAAGAGGCAAAATGGTCTTTTTACATCCTATATTACTTTGGAGATTCTCCATACTTATTTTCCTTTCTCAAGGGAGGTGGAAACGTTAGACTCATGTAGCTAAGAGGAACTGTGTAAATCGTCTAGTTGCTAACCCCATGTCACACAGGAGGAGATAAGCGCAAATGATGATAGTGATTCGTCATTATCCTGCTCAAGCTTTCTCCTGATATTCACTAATAAGATACGATATACTGGACTTTAAGAATAACACTTGAAAAAGAATATGATCTGCTTTTAAGGAATTGAAACCAAATATATATTTTTAAATTTGAAATTGTCCTAAAACATCTTATTTATTTCAAATCATTTATTTCAAAACCATACTCATTGTCAAAGCTGTCAATGCCGATGTAAAAAGGAGGTAGATCAAGACCAATGTGGCCTGCATCACGTGCTGTGCCAGCTAGCTGTTTTGCATATCTCTCTCTTCTCCATACAGCCAGATTTTAAGCTCTTTGTTCTCTTCTTCTCCCAAGATGCCTTGTCCCGTGCTTTCCATGTAATCAAGTAGACTGACTGATGGAAGAGCTGGCAACCCTGAATCCACAGCTCTTTATTCTAATCCATGTGATGATAATGCCAACAGTGGTTTGGGAAAAAACTAATTAGTATTTATTTTGCTTTAAAAATACCCAGAGGAATAAGTTTATTGTTCTTAGCAGAAGGAACCCAACACATATCTGAGGCAAATGCAACTGTTTCAATGCAAACAAACACAATTTGAACATTAGCAGGGGAAGAGCTGCGAGGGTGAAGCTCAACCACCCTATTTGATTGGTCGAAATTGTCTTCAGTGCTCAGCTATCACTTACGATCAATCAGTACAATAATGCAGGCGAAATGCTGCCACTTCAGCTTAAACTGTAAACCCAAAGAGTTTGCTCTCTTTGGCTAGAAAAGCTGCAAAAGGGCAGTTCTAATGGAATACATTTATTGTTCACTATAAATGTCCCCTGTATTTAATATTGTTCATTTGAAACTTATTTTTCTGCTTCTTTGTTTAAATAAACAGTGGTGTCCATCATAACAATCTAGATTTCTCTAAAATATTAATTAGTTAAACCTAAAAATGTTTCCCTCTGTATTATTTGTCTGACATTCCTTGGAAAGAATTTTAACCAATAGGAAAAAAATTAAAGTTTTTACTGGAGAACACTTTCTTAAATCCACTTAGCCAGGTCAGTAGGTTTGAAATTCGGCAGTGCCTTAAATTTTACTTAATTTCACTTCACTTTGAAGTTTTGCTAAGTGCATAGAACTAAAGAAATCAGAGAATCATTGACTATAGGCATTTTTTTTCAATATTGCCTAAAATATGGAGGAGAAAAAGACATGAGAGAGTAAGAGTGAGTTGAAGATGAGGAAAAATGGTAATTAACAAAATTTTAGAAAGTCGGGCACTGATAAAGCGTACGGGATAAAGGAGAGGCTCGGAAAGATTTTACCCCTCAGAAATGTAGCTAACACAGCTTTCTCATAGAACTTCGTCAATATCTAGATGGAGTTTACTAAGGGAATATCTTAGTAATGAAAATATAAATTGGAATTAAAAGAGTGCAATGAGTTCTTTGAAGGATTTATAAAAATTACTCCATGTTCTGACCACAAATAGGTGTGGTTATTTGAAGAGTGAGACCATCTCCTCTCTCAGTGGAGTTCTTCACTTTCAAGGTTGACTCTTCAAGGCAGTCACGAACCCACAATTTGGTTTATGTGATGGGAGTTAGGTGTTCTGAGTTTGTGTAACTACCCACTGAGTATTTCCTCGTACAGGTACCTCAGGCATTTAAACCACAAAAGTGTCTGAAACCACATCCATTTTGTTTAATTCCATTATGTAGTGACATAATTAAGGTTTATTCAAGGGTGTCTAGGAGCCCAGAGGTAGAACTGGCTATACCGTGGATGTCAAGGGAAGCTTCACAGAAAAACCAAAAAATTGGAGTTCCTTATCTTGTTGTTGCACTTCTTACACTATAAACAAGTGACCTTTTTACAGTCTATTTAATGTCATGTTTTTGCATTTGGGCACCTTCTGTGGGCGAGTCAGCTATTGAAAATGGCCGCTGGACATGGTGCTGAAGTGCTGTGTAGTGTTGCTAAGCACAAGAAAGTTGTAATGTGCCTTACAAAGAACATACGGTAAGCATCGTTTAGGCAAGAGTTTGAGTGCTGTTGGCTATGGATTCGGCATCAACAAATCAGCAAAATACAGGGGTGGGCAAAAGGAGGTTTACAGGTGTTGTATAGAAAATAATACTGAAATGAATAAATAATACAAGAATATCATTTGGTGTCATCACCACTGTGAACCTCCTTTTGCCCACCATGTACATTAAATAAGGTGTCTTTAAACAGAGATACACATAAAACAAAGTTATGTAAAGACTGGTTGATAAAAATGTGTCCAGAGGCTTGCAGGGACCCAGCTCTGCATGTCCCCAGGAGCCTTGTCCAGCATTCGCTAATTCGGTGTTTGCAGTGATTTTATAGGACACAATTACTGCAGATAACAAGAGTTGATGATGTTCAAGGATATAAGGCTAGAATAAGCCAAAAGCCACATCAGTCCTAAGTAAAACTCCTAATTTACTCATAATAGTTTATTACACAAGTACATAAAGTTCAGGGTGGAGCATAACTGTTTTTAAGCTTGTATCTGGGTTTCTGAGGCCAGGGGAGGAAAGAGATTTTCTCTTTGAACCACTTGGTCATTGTCTGCAGTCACCTGAACGGGAGATGAAAAGTGTGGCATGGCTTCCAGTGCTCTGTGACCTTGAAGAAGCACCTGCCCTCTCCAAGTTCTCAGGCTTCACCTATGAAAGGACGCAGTGACCCCAGGTGACCTGTCAGATCCCTGTCTGCTCTCACGGTCCATGATTCCGCAGTGAACCCCTGAAACAGAGCAGTTGCGACTCTAGAACCACACAGGCTTGTAAAAAAGGATTGGCTGTGTTTTCCGTGTTTCCCACAACAACATGAGGATGGATTCATTAGATTTTTGATTTAAGAACTCTGCAACTCTTGTCTACTTTTAACTTCAATGACAAAAAGAAACCCAAAGGGAACCTGTAAAACTGACAGAATGAAATATCCTCAATCATTACAAACAATGCCATTAAAAGTAGAAAGAAACAGCACAAAGAGAAGTGTCTGATTGTAATTATTGTACTTTTTTTAAAGCAAATGACTTGACTGATCAAGGCTGTACCCAAATGATGAGCATGCCAGGCCACCCTGAGCACCCTGCTCTGTCTTTAGGTCTCTTCAGGGGACCCCAGTGTATTTGACCAACAATTCCATGCTCCATTAAGCACTTGGCAAAGGACTGTATGGACATGTGTGATCCAGACGTTTGCATGGAAGGCTAGGCCACCCAGATGGAGTCCTCATCCTAAAATGTGCAGGATTAAGATACAATCCATTATTTCAAAGGATACAATGATACAGAAATAAATGCTCAAGTTTATGTTTCCTCTAAAGAATTCTTTAGGTTTAGAGGATACATTAATAATAGAATCTTTCACTTAGTCTAAGTTACCTCTTTCCAACCTAAATTGTTGGGGGGCAACCCTAGCTAGAAATGGAAAAAGTTGGAAAGATTATACACATACAAAAAATTACCTTGCCTTGTCTTATTCTTTAGCCAATGAGAAAATTGCCATAGCTACATGCAGGCCCATACCTAACATCTGTGGGGGTTCAGCCACCTTCTCTTCCTCCATCTCCCCCCTACATTTGGAGAGGCCTTGTGCACATGGGTACACACACCAGCACACAGTGACAGCAGAGTCCATGCTCAAAAAGACAGACCTATAAAAGAAACTTTTACAGGCTCTGGTAGCGGACTCGGGGCCCGGAGCTAGGAAGTCCTGAGGTTCTGGGTGCTCGGGATGTGATCTAGAAGTAGAGTGTGGGCTCTGGTTGAACATCACCCCTTAGCTCCTCAGGCTCTTCGCCCCCTGGGGGTGGACACTGGCATATGTGCACCTCTCTCAAGAGGCAGTCTTATTCTTCCTCCACAGGTGATAATGTGCAAGTCTTTTTGTAGTTTTCCAAAAGATCCTTTCAACTCTAAATGTCTCAGCACATTACAATTATCCCTCTAAAAGGATTTAAAACATAACATGATGGTGTATTGCAATGTATGCAACACACCTGTAAGTGTATGAGAATACACTGGACCTTTGGGTGTAAGAATAAAGAGTCTCTTCTACACAAAAGCAGCTCAAGATGTAAAATAAATACAATCCATGTCTGACTGAGGAAGGACTGTATATTCCGATTCACATTCATGAAATACAGAAATGCATAGTCCATGTTTCATCTCCATTTAACAAAGCCCCTTAAAGATGAAAGCTTTATGACTATGGGAACCATGTCTGTCTCTGGCACGTGGCCCAGTGACTGGCACCTAATGAATAATCAATAAATGTTTGTTGAATAAATAAATTTAATTCACTCCTTTAATCTGTAGAACTTCAGCACTTCTGCTCTAAATAAAATTGGTCTAGTTTCAAAACCCACATCATAAAGTAGACCTGTATTCCTATTCCATGCCTCTGTGGCTGGCATTGTTTTTAATCTTAGGAAATGCACGTAGCGACATGGTGTGTCATTGTTTGCTCAGCTAGTCTTCATGACAAGGACCCAATTGCTCATACAGTGCTCTTCAGAAGGTTGTGCAAACTTCCAGCCTTGGGCTTGAGGCAGTAGACTGGGCCCGGCAGCAGCAGCAGCAGCTGTGAGGAGACGATTTTTAGACAGAGGACAGCAGAGGACACGGAGATGCAATCATCACTACTCTGTCAGAGCTTGTTCATGACACATGGAAATGTCCCGCATTTCGGTTGGCAAGCAACCAAGATCTGCAGCCTTTCAAGTTAGTTTACTTTGCTCGTGTCATCTTTTCTCCCCTAAACATCAGGGCACTCAGAAGTCCACACATCAAGCCAAACAACTGCGGACACAGAGGCAATAATGCCCTTGGAACCATTAGGAGCTGAGGAATGCAGGAAAGGTAGGATCTTCTTAATTGCTTTTCCCAAGAAAAGGGTTAGTTACAGCATTTAGATATTTTTAAATTGATGCATGTCATCCCATTACTAAAGAAATAAAAATACTTTTGAAATTACAAATGTAGTTGAAAGACCTGCAGTCATGTTGGCATTGTGCTGTGTTAGGTGAAAAGAAGTCCAGAACAAAACTATATACAGTGCACTTGGTGCTGGTGGTTGGACAAGACGTACTGGTACAGCCAACCTGAACCAGGACTGGGACGTAGCAGTGTCTCCAAGTGCCCCCTGTTGCACTGGTCCTCCTCTGGGGCCCCTCAGCTCTCCCCACCATCCAACCACTAAAGAGTTACAGTGGGTCAGTGCCCCGGATAGATATGAGGTCTGTCCAGAAAAAGTCCAGCCATTGTTAATATAATGAGAACGGTTTGCACAACAACATGTAACCTGGCAGCCAAGGAGAGTGGACTGGAGTGCACATGCGTGAACAAAGATGACTTTACTGTACTAGTCTGTGGGGGTGGTAGATGATGTTGAGTGAGCGTATGTACTGTGTGGCTGTTATATTCAAAATGATTGAGCAAGTAGAGCAACAAATCTGTATCAAATTTTGTGTTAAGATTGAACATTCCTCCACAGAAACTATTCAGATGATTCAGAAGGCTTTCTGGGATGATGCAATAAGTACAACACAAATAAAAGTGTGGCACAAAGCTTCAAAGATGGTTGAGAACCTGTTGACAGTGATCCATATTCTGGAAGGCCTGCAACAAGCAGAACACCTGAGAATGTTGAATGTGTACGGGCTGCAATCAACAAACATCAGTGACTGACCGTGCGAGAAGCTGGTCTGCGGGTTCCCCAAACTACTGTGTCTGAGATTTTGACTCAGAATCTTGGCATGAAATGTGTCATGGCAAAATTCATTCCATGGCTTCTGTTATCAGGGCAGAAGGAATATGCTACAGTTGCTAGTGACTTGATTCAATCCGCTACCAGTGAACCTGATTTCCTCACAAAGGTCAGAACCGGAGATGAATCGTGAGTCTACAGCTATGATCCAGAAACAATGGCCCCGTCATCCGAATGGAAGTTCCCTGGCTCTTCACACCCAGAGGAAGGGCAGCGAAGTCACAGCAGGACCAGGACCACATATTGAACAGTAGAAGAGATGCTGGGAGAACTGCGTGAGATCTCAGGGCACCTATTTGAAGGAGACTGAGGCATCGTTGTCCTATGTACAATGTTTCTTGTATTTTCATCAATAAATGTCTGTATTTTTCATAGTGTGCAGCTGGATACTTTCTGGACATACCTTATAGGTCATTCAAAATTTTTAATACCATCCCTATAATATGATCTTAATTTTTTAAACTTATGTCTAATGGGCGTATGTGTGTGTGTTTGTGTATGTGTGTGAGAGAGAATATACCAAATGCTTAGCAACAATTCTACTGAGAATTTGAATTGTGAGTAATTTCCGTTTTCTTCCTTATTATTTCAGGATTTTCAGTTTTCTACACTAAGCAAATACTGCCCTTGTGGTTGGAGAAAAGACCAGTGGGAATGTCATTTGTTGGGGGAGGCTCTTAAAGGAAAATTAAATCATCCTATTGTTCACTCATTCCTCATTCAATTCTGAAAGCAATTTATTAAATCTGATATGCACTAAATTTAGTAAATGTATCTTGGGTGCCAACTATGAGCTTAGCACACAAGGTATCAAGTCACATAAACATGACCTCTGTTCAAGTGTTTCCAGTCCAGGTGATTGGTAACACACACACACACACACACACACACACACACACACCCCACCTTTCCTACCTTTGCTCAATTAGCCTCAGCCCAGAGGCCCACCCTGGCCATCCTATTTAATACTGCAGCCCCCCTCCACCCTAGCACACTGGGTTCTTTTCACCGTACTCTAGCCTTCCCTTTTCTATACCACTTAGCATCTCTTAAAGAGCCTAGAAGAGCAGTACAAGGTATTCACAGCAGCATCGAAGCTGCAGGCTGTCAGAGAAGGAGCAAGAAACAGGGGCCTGGACAGTTCCAAGGAAGTGCTACCAAGAAGTGGGACAAAGGGGTGAGGAGGAAGGGAATGCCAGCCTGGCAGAAAGAACCTATTTACCTAATCTTCAAGCTCCTATGCTTGGGGAGGACAGAAAGACCACGAAGAGCAAGCTTACTTTTTTTAATTGAAGGGTACTGCAGTCATCAGAGCAAGTGCCTGACTTGTCATCACAGGGAAATTCAATTCCTTAATCCCACTGGTTATAAGCTAAGGTTCTCTAACCAGAAATGGACTTGAATGGCGGGTCCACGTGCATTGCCTCTGTGGCTCTGGGCAAGTTATTCAACACCTCAAAGCCTCAGTTTTCCCACCGATACAGTGAGGAGACTAGCAGAGTCCTCCATAAGGAATGAATGGAGAGTGAATGGAGAGCCTCTCATCTGTGTCTGGGGAGGGCACAGCCCTGCACGCCGAGTCACCCCCCCCAACCCCCGTGTCTCAGAGCACAGCCTGCTCTCAGGTCCTCTGTGTGCAAGGTTGTCACTGCACATGGGGTGGGGACATTCCCAACATCCATTGCTGTCTAAGACATGCGTCTTTACCGACACCTACCTACTTCCCCACAACCCTGGGAGATCCTGCCTTTGTTTTGCCAGTCCCTGTAATCTCACTGTGCGTGTTTGACAGATGCGAGTAGAACCAGCGATGGAACTTGAGTGGACTCAGGCACTCAGTGAGTGACGGTGCCCTCACTATCCTGGGAACACAGAGACATTTAACTGCAAACAGCTCTGCTGTCCTCCTCCCTGCCCCACCCCCATCTGCAGAATACCCCTGGAACTGCTCAATCGGTAGGAAGAATACCCAATGTGACAGTCCTCCCCTACAGCCATCAGCAGACCCTCAGAGTCATCATTTTTCTCAGAAAGGGGAAAATAAGGCTGCTTAATCCTGCCAAAGTGTGAGGGGTGTGTCTGGGTTGAGAAAGTTTCAAGCAGTCTCATGAAACAGTTTTAAGAATGTCCCATGGAAGAAGGTAGCCTTTTCAAGAAATCAATATGGCCCTCACTCCCAGGCCTCTGTGTTTTCCTAAGCAAGGCACCACTCTTCTTGGTAGTCCTTAGCGAGACAAGAAAAACACATGTTCTACAGATTTCTTGAATTAAGTTTCCCCTGTCAACTGTCCAAACAAAGGTCAACTGTCTTCTTTGTCCCAAAGGAAAACAGTTGTTAGTGGTGACAGACCACGTGTTAGCATCTTCCCTGCTCTCCCTGTGCTTAGGACGTGTGACTGTCAGGCTGTGAGACATGTCTATTCCAAAGCATCACAGTCAATCACGAGAAATTCCATTTCACTTGTACGCTTGTCGAGCCCCTCAGGGGACTCATCACCTAGTCCCTCCCATTAGCACGTCCACATCTCTATTTTCTCTCCAATCCAAGGAAACATGCAAATAGTATGAATTCAATACTACAAGAGCGCTGGCTGGGTGGCTCAGTTGGTTGGAGCACTGTCCCATACACCAAAAAAAAAAAAAAGTTGCAGGTTCAGTCCCTGGTCTGCGTGTGTACAGAGGGCAACTGATAGATGTTTCTCTCTCTCTCCCTTCCTCTCTTTCTAAAATTAATAAACATATTCTTGGGTGAGGATGGAAAAAAGAAACTAGAAGAAACCATTCTAATTTTCTGGCCCAGAACTGAATGCAGTTTTTCACTCAATTTTCATGGCTTTTTCTGTTTTTCTTAAGCTCTCTTAAACCTACCTAAAGCAGAACCAAATCTAGTTTTTTTCACGATTACTCTGGAACTACAGTAGAATTCCAAAATACTCTCTAAACCAAAGGAGCTAAAATCCAACTCTTCATGCCATTTGAGTAAACAGTTGTGACACATCCTGGTGTCACATGCTTTGGCAGGGTGGTGGGGAGGAGAGCTAACAAGTGGAGATTACCAAAGTGAAAAGAGTAAAAAATGATGGAAGATGGAACTCGAAGGCACAGGCCAAAGTCAAGTGAATGGTCTGAAATAAATGAGGTCACAAGTCTGCAGTAGTTAGTATGTCCCAGTTAGGTAACATCAGATGCAGGTCAAGAGTCAGCACCAAGTAAGAGGCCAGACACAGGCATGAGGAAGGGTCAACCACAGTGACAGGCTGGATAAGCAACAAAGAACCAGGTAGGAAATGCAAAAGACCAGTTGAGGCAGAGTCCAAGAATCTGGGCCAGAAACCTGGAAATTGTGGAAATGAAGAAAGAAAGCATAAGTTGTAAGAAGGTATATAAAAAGATAATAGGGGGGAGTTTTCTCGTTACTGAAAAGATGAGAGCTGACTGTCCTAGCCACTCTGGCTTAAGCTGAGATGGCCAGGAGTTGGCTGCGGAGCTTCCTGGAAGTCAGCCTGCCCCACAAATGGGGCTCTGAGAGTCCACATCCTACACACAGCACATGCTCTCGAAGCATGCTTTCTGAATGAATGAATAGGTTCCTGGAGATCTGAGATTTGCTATTTGTTCTTTTATGTACTATAAAAGACAAGAATAAGTCTCATAAAGATAAGAGTTCCTCCTTCTGTAGGCACTGGACTCTTGAATCTAATAATCAGGTAAGTACCACCTGGTGTGTCTCTTTAACATTGAATAGAGGGGTTCTTTAATTCTAAACTTAATACTGGTGACCAAAAGATGTTTTATGAACAATATGCAAGCCACTGTTTATATTTTTAATCTATCAATTGAAATAACTTTTATTTGACTTTTAATTTATTTTTTGTGTATTTATTTTTGTCCTCACCTGAGAGGGAGGGAGAGAGAGACATCTACGTGAGAGAGAAACATTGATTGGTTGTCTTCTGTTACACATTCCAACCGGGAATGCAACCAGCCACCTGAGCATGTGCCCTGACCAGGAGCAGAACCTGTGAACTTCTGGTGCATGAGATGATGCTCCAACCAACCCAGCCACACTGCCCAGGGCTATTTTTTATTTTTTGTTGAATTTATTGGGGTGACATTGCTTAATAAAATTGTATAGGTTTCACATGTACAATTCTATAACACATCATCTATATATTGTATTGTGTGTTCACTGCCCCATATGAAGCCTCCAAGCCACTCTTCATACTTCTATGTACTGAAGCACAAAGCATGTTCAGAGGGTTCTGATACCAACATCCGGCTCATTCTTGCTGAGAAGTAACCGAAGGAGACACTGTGGTGTCACTGGGATCCTTTTCTGGATGTCTCAAGTACTCTTGTCCCCAAAGCCTGGTTTGTCCTATACAATTATTCTTCTGGCAGCACCTTGCAGGTCAAATTTCTCACCAGCTCAGAAACGAGTCAGGGGTCCCCCACCATCTATTACTAAAATCCACATCCCAGCATACCTTTGAGTCTTGGGCTCCACTATCCCCTCTGCACACGTGTTCACCCCAGCCATTGGGTGCAGGCTGTTTTTGCCAGGGTCTCCCACTTTCCCTCCACTGTCCTTTGCTCAGCACTTCCTCAGCCTGGCATGTTCTTTTCCCTTTTCTGTTCTCCAGATTTAAATCCCACCCATCCCACATTTCAGGCTCCTTCCTGGGCTTTTGCTTACTTCTAGGCAGCTCAGTTTAAGGGATTTGAAGTTCTACTCCAGCAAATTTTCTGCATACCTTTGGATCAGATCATCATATCCAACCCAATCCCATTGAGTTTGGGAGAAAGTTGTCATTTATATGACTCACTCAGGTAGAAGCGGCGAACACAGCAGCAAACTGCCATGCTCAAAGTGAAGGAGAGAATACACAATGAGGGCAAAGTAATGACCTAGGGACCGGTTTCCATGACACACAACCCTCTGCATAAAACCTTAAAAAATACCCCACCACACCAAGGAAGGATGTGATGAAGGGGGAACACAGGGGAGTCACAGGGGCAATGGAACCACTCGCAACCTGCCCGTGGTGGCGGTGGGGACACAAGTCTACACATGTGTTAAAATTCATGGCACTAAACACCAAAACAAAGAAAGGTCACCTTTACTGTACCATTGGGTTTTTTTTTTAATTTAAGAGTTCTACAAGAGAAGTGAACTATGCATTAATAATTACTCATTATTTTTCTGAAAATAGCTGTCAACCAGGGTCAAATTAATGACTTACCTTTTACATTAGTCCGGCTCTGAGATGATAAACAGTGTCGGTTTTGTGTTTGGCAGTGAGGGAAGGGGGTGGAGGAAACAGAGTGTTTTATGCCAAACAATACTGTACAGTTTGAAAAGTTGGGCCTTCGTATATGTAGCACCAGACTTAATTTGCAATTTCCTTTCTCATGTGCCTTAAAACAAGACCTTAATACAAATATAACATACAGATTTTATATACAGCTTTTCTTCACCTGACCTAGACCTTTATATTTATTTTCATTCATTATTTCTTATCTAATTAGTTTAGTTATTTCAACTAAACTTGGCTTCAGGTGATGCAGGCAATTTGTTTCAGAGCCATAAAACTATGCGTGTTTTTATTGTTACTAGAGTTTTCCAAAGTATGCGCTAGCTTTGCCATTTGCACCATGCATTATCAGGTGAATAATTCATTCCTATGTTATTAGCCATTTGATGCCTACAGTAAAATCTAGATATGTGGATCGTAAATTATCTAATATGGCATCTTTTCCATTGTTTCTCCATATTAATCTAATTTCCATCCTCATTGAATTCTGTAACAATCCTAATTAAAATTCAGGAGGGGTACTTAAAATTCAGGCTCAAGTGAGAAAGGATTTAAATGAGTTCTTAATGGAACCCAGAGACCTGCCAAATTTAAAAGCTGCCTAATTCCTAGCAGGTTATAAAGACTTTCAACAGAGAGAAGGTGCAGCCCGGGCTCTCAGCAGATCTTACCGAGCGAGGACAACGGTGACCAGAGCAAGTTTTGGGTTTTGTGGGGTTTTTCTTCCCACAAAGAATGCAAATACAAACAAAACATAAAAACGCCCCTCTTACAAAAATTCTAAAAAGCACTTCCACGCAGCCAGGTTATACACCCTGTATGTTTTATGGTGTGTCTCTATTTTGTGTAACAGCACTTGGGACATGTAACCACCAACAAAAAATGAATAAAATATGGGGTTTGGAAATTTCTTAGCAAAGTCTCCACATGGGGAAACTTCCACACTGAATCAATGTATTCTCTGCACACAAAACCACTGGGTTGTAGAAGGGAAAAATTCCAAGTCTCGAAAACAAATTTTCTGTTAAGGACAACGCTGTTACCTCAGTTCTTTGCTTTACTTAAAATTGCTATAATGACATAAGGAAAATTTAATACTGACTAAGGTAAAATTAAAAATCAATATATAAAAAGGGAGGAACAGTTTTTTCTAATCATACATATCTAACCTTCCATAGCTTTAAAAATACCCATATTCCCCAATTTTGGCTCAATACTTTCCTTTCCCTGGGAAGGATTTTAATGATAAGGGACAAGAACCTTCTCCCCCATGACAAACAATGAACTCTTTCCCAGATTCTTCTACCAAATGCCCGCTGTAAAAATTTTAGATTGAAAATCTAGGGAAATCTCTGCTCAGAAAGGCATATAGCTCCAGAAACCTTAATATGGGCAGTTTCACAATAAAACATGAAAATCATCCTTACATACAAATAGGAGAGAACTTTCTTCAGTCAAGAAATTGCGATAATGGAAAGCATAAGTGATGGCTGTAAAACAGGGGTCCCATTCTGAGAGTGAGCCTGCTGCTCTGTAAGAGTACACGGGACTCGGCGCTCGTCAGTTCAGTAAACCAGCCGTGAAACATCGTCCTGCGTCCAGGGCCTGGAAGGAGTCAGGATGGGCCTGAAAGAAACCCGGCAGCAGAACCACAAGCAGCTGTCTCATTCTGCTTCCCCTCTCCAGACATCTGAATGTGACTCTGATATTCTGGGACGCCAACATGATTTCTCCTGGCAAACACTGTATTTTCTTAGCCTGACAAGAGTGATTTTGCTATTACTGACCCATAACAATAAGGGGAAAGCCCACTTCACACTTTCTAACAGTAGTGATGGATTTGTGCAAAGCTGCCCATATTTTCGCAGGCTCGCTTGTGACTAGCTGGTGGAGAAAAGACATCCGCTATGGCCAGAGAACAGGGCAAAACAATTGGCCCTTATGGAGATTAAACCCAAAGTCACATTAGCACACACTGTAACTAACCTTACTCGGTCTCAGAGAGCTGACCATAACGAAAGTGACAGGAATAGGTTGTCAAGAGATAGGATAAATTAGGGAGAGGAAAATAAATAATCAGGCACTCATTCTGAAGAATAACAAAGTATACCTTTGGAGAATAACATGGATATAAAATAAATAGATCATAAAATATTGTAGAACATGTCATCGCTTTGTAATGGTATGGTCTTTGTTTTCAAAATAGGTCAAAAATTACAGTAATCATATAGTAATTTCAAGTAGAACACACACAAACTCCAAAAATGACTTTGCCTCAACTAACAGTGGGTTAACTTTCCTAATTAGTTAACTAATAAGGAGCCTAAAACTTAACTTTTTAAGCAAAACTATTAGAGTTTTTGGTGTGTATGTTTTAAAGTTAGTATTTCAGCCCTGGCTGGTGTACCTCAGTGGATTGAGCGCGGGCTGCGAACCAAAGCATCGCAGGTTTGATTCCCAGTCAGGGCACATGCCTGGGTTGCAGGTCACGGCCCCCAGCAACCACACATTGATGGTTCTCTCTCTTTCTCTTTCTCCCTCCCTTCCCTCTCTAAAGTAAATAAATAAGGGAAAAAGTGTGTTAATTAATAAATAAATAAGTAAATAAATAAACTTAGTATTACAAACAAATGAGTCATCACATTGTTTCAGAATTGCCTCAGTTCTCACTTTGCCGTCTCAGCCCAGCACTGCCGAAAGGGAGCGTGCAGGTTAGGGACGTGCACCGCCTATTCTGTAAAATGAAAAGACTGACAGGGCTATGCACTCCAATGAGGAGGACCAAGACATGAACCCAGCATCTGACTTTTAAGCCAATGCTCATCGCAATATTCCAAGCCGACAACTGTGCTGATTTACAGCTTGATTATCTAACAAAAGAGAGTGAAAAAGAGAGAACACGTGTTCATCCTTCTTGACTAACTACCTTGTACTGTGTCACTTTATTCTCTTAGAGTTTCTGTGCCTAAAATCCCAGATAGATCCATCTGTGTGTCCACATAGCTAGAAGGATAGAAAATGTGGCAGTTTATTTGAGAAATATGAGCAGACTCAAAACAGACACTGGAAGTGTTTACTTTATAAATCATCTTGCTAAGTTAAAAACTGAATAACAGCTGGGATCCATGACCCTTCAACCCAGCCACCTCCTTCAGTGTTTCTGAGAGCAATGTATAGTTAGGGAAGACCAGGCGAAGGTGCTCTTTCATTAATCAGAGGCCTTAGTCCCAAACCCCATGTTAGCACTGCGATTTATGCCAGAGAGAGGTGAAGTAGCCTCTGATTCCCAGCCCACAAAGAAGTCTCCTCTTCATCCTAGCATCTGATGACAGGCAAGGCTTAGTGAAAGGAAACATACCAAGAGAAATGAAAGGAAAGCAAGAGTTTCCTTATACAGCCTAGAGCTTATCTGACCTGTGACCACGAGGCTTGTGTCAGGCACAACGAGCTTCCTAGGAAGGAAAAGGTTGAAATGAGACCACTGCAAGTTAAGACCTTGAACTCATAATCTAATGACACCAAAGCTCCACAGCCTTATACCATGGCCCACTAAATATCCTTGTCCTTGCTCCATTGTCATCAGAGCTCCTTTCCTTGATTGGGTGCTGGGGAAGGAAAAGCAAGCACAAAACCTTGCACTCCCACAAACTCAAATCCACATTTAACTCTGTACCCTATAGACACACCTCAACTGAGACCAGACTTAAATAGAAACCTACGCATGGACACCCAGCGTCATCTCTCCTCTGCGGTTGATTGATAGGAATGATTTTCTCCACCACTTTCGAGTAACCCCTTGATGATGATGAAGAATATCCGCTGTCTCTCCAACATACAATAAAATCTAGAAAATCTGACACTGTGCTCCAGTTTCCGAGCCTCACTGCATCCATTTGGAAGTGAGGAAAGATGTACAGTCTGAACCATTAGGGAAAAGAAATATGGTCTAAACCACTGAGGAAAATAACCAAAACTTCTTACTCCTCTTGGATTTTAGTCCCTTACTTACTTTCAAGATTTTTTTGTTAGCTTTAGTGCATCTTGGACTGCTCCTATCCCAGAAGGGTTCAAGCTCTGCTGATACCATGATCGACTAAACAATGAGCAATAACCCACAGGGTCAAAGCTTACCACCAGTCCAGAAGGGCGTGTGGCCAGATTCTGTCCTCCCCTCTTACATAAGCCCATTCTTACTTTCTGAAAGTATTTTCCATTCATGCTCAGATCCATTTTGTAGAAATTGTCTGAGTAAAAATCAGACACCACCTTGTTAGGTGAGGTGGCTCTTTGCTTGGCAGGAAGGAAAGCCAATGTGCAAATAGTCTTGTGTTGTGAATTTTCTGTACAGAAAGTGATTTCTTCATTAAAACATTCCAACACTCTAGAGTAAAAGGCTCGAGTAAAAGACCCATGTGTCAAGGCTCTGAGTGTACGGGGGTCACGTTGGGTCCCTGGGCCTCCAACACATGCTGCCACCCAAGAGAAAGGATGACTTCACTGAAATATGTTGTGACAAGTTAGCCCGATTTTGCCTCCTGCAGACTCACAAGAGCAGGACACTTTTGACTATTTTGGTTTCGCATCAGTGTCCCATCACTACTGAGTCGATGGTGGGATCACATCAGATGATGTAACCTGGGTATCACTTGAAAGAGTTGAATCCAGTCGATCAACATAAAGAATTACCTATTTCCCTGTTTGATGCACTGGCTATTGTTACCCCAACTAGTGCGTCTTAGAGCTGTTATGGTTTAACCAACTTTTTCAGTTCCTGAGATATAGGTACATCAACATCACCAAGACACCATTCTTCCTGAGAGCTCTCTTCGCCCCATGGTAGACTATTTTAGCCCTCTTTACCTTGAGAAAAGTTTTTCCCTGGCCCTTTTCTAAGTGGTAGAGCTGGGAACAGGACCCCAACTTCCTGGCTGTTGTGGTTTTACCCACAGTTCCCCTTGGTTTTAGAATTACATATACACTTTTGGTGTGCCTCTTTGGCTCCAGCTATGTTATTAAACTATTATTACCTAACAATACTCCCATTAATCACCGTGACAGATGGAAACCAGCCCTGGGTATGTTCTCTGAACTCAACGTCAAACAGTCCCAATGCTAATGGAGATGACGCCAGCCATGAATTAGCTCTAAAAGCTTCTGTTTATCCCCCCACCCCCTTTCCTATTACTCTTCACGGCAATGCCTTTTTCTTGTCACAAGACTCCATGCTTCTTTATGGAGCAACTCCTTATGGGATTCTGGGAAATGGTTTTCTGTTGACAGACACCATATAATGATGATAAACGATGGATAAGTCTGCAGCCTTAAAACTGTTATTCCCCTAGCAGCACACTTGCAAATACGCAGAGCATTTCCATAGGCTTAAACAGTGGAAAGCTGCAAACCTGGAAAAAATTCTCCGTTCAACTTCCTTTCACAGACTGAGGAAAAGAAGTGATACTAAACAGAAAATGTAAATCACCTGTGAGGTAATACGCCCCAAATGATGCCTTGAAAGTGTGGAGGGTACATAAACAGTTTCTTTACAAAAGAGCTTTGTTCTGACTGAAATATGGAAGGGGGTGTTGGTTGCCCTCGCTTTCCCCGAATAAATTACAGCGTGGAGTAAGAGTCCCATAGAGCAGTGACTGTCTCCCCCGAAAATTCGTTTTTTAAAACTCACTCATTCAATAGTGCTCTTTTCATTGGAAACCATTTCATGTCTTATCTATTAAGAAATTGTTAGATATATAACTCCACACAACTAACAGGTTATTAACAGAAGGAAAACAGGATAAAGAGGCCAGGCCTAAAAAGCATAGGGCAGCTGTACAATTTTCTCTGCTGCTCCCACTGAAGGAGGCTAAGAACAATATTCCAAAAGGTGAATCTTCATGGGCTTGTTGGATGAGATCGTTCTACCCCACTGATCCCAATGAAAAACCAAAAGGGAAAGTATCATTGAGAATAACACTCCAGAAGTTGCCCCGTCCTTGCTATTGACGTGACTATTGATATCTTGCTATTGATTCAATCATGGGTACCAAAGGCAGAATAGAGCTGCACTATCCAATATCATAGCCACTAGCCACATGTGATGATTTCAAATTTTAATTAATTTCAATTAAATATAACTTAAAATTCAGCTTCTCAGTGACAGTGCCACATTTCAAGTATTTAATGGGTATAGTTGACCTAGTGACTATCATATTAGAGCAAATTATAGAACACTTTCTCCATTTAGAAGGGTCTGTGGGATAGTGCTGGTATACGGCTTCCATTCATTCATCCACTCAGTAAATATTTGCTGAATACAATGGTAACCAAAACAGAGTTTGTGTTCTCAAGAAAATAACATTTCACAAGGGAGAGACAGACAATAAAGCAATTAAATAAGTGATCAAAATCATTTTATGTAGCATTAATTGCAATGCAGAAAATGAAACCAGATGGCAGGGTAGATGATGCTGAGACAAGGGATGGGGTGAGAATGGGGGATCATTCTACTCAGGCGACCATAAGCAGAGCCTCCAACAGCAAGACAGAGGAGCCCAGGCCAGGCAGCTCAGCTGGTTAGAGCATTATCCTGATACGCCAAGCAATCAATGAATGCATAAATAAGTGAAACGGCAAATCAGTGCGTCTGTCTGTCTGTCTCTCTCTCTCTCTCTCCCTGCCCCTTCCTTTCTCTCTCTAAAAGTCAATAAATAAGATTTTAAAATAAATAGAATGAAAAAACAAAAAGAAAGAGGCAGCTATGGAAACCTGGGGACTGAGCAATCAGTCAGGGGCAAGAGGAATGCTCAGGCCCTCCTGGGGGAGCCACTGGCAGTGCCCGAGGGACAGACAGGAAGAAGGCAAGCCAGCTGGCACATAGAGACGTGGGTGTGGGAGGTGATGTCAGGCTCATCAGCACGGGTCAGGTCCAGTAGGACTTGTCCCTGTGAGGGAGAGTTCAGATTTCATTCTTTCAGAACCCAAACATAATCTCCCTTAAAGCTCTCAGTCTGAAAGGATCACACGTTGAGAAATAAGTCACTTTGTTGCCTCCTCACCCAAAACAATGGCCACGAAGAGCGTGGCCCAGGTTTGTAGAGCATCGCTGGCAGGAATATCCAAACTCGATGTTTATTCGCCATTTGTTCTGATGGTCATGCAGAACTTTATGAACATCACAGACTTCCTCCAATGCTTTTTATGAACTATTAAGTATTGTCCATAGAGGGCTTAGTAATTATAAAAATTAATTAATTAAAAATAAATAAAAATCAGTAGTCACCCAACAAAGCCAGTGTGTGGCTTTAAAGCAAATTCTACACCCACATCTCAGTGTCTGAGATCAGAGCAATTTGCAAGTCCCCCCAGATAAGTGGCAAAATCACCCTGCACATTTATAACAGAAAATTTGATCACTTGTTTGAATTAGTGGCAGACTAAAAATAAACTCAAATATTCTCGTGATGGAAAGAAACGTGTCATATACCTCTTTTACAGTGGAGGAAACTGAAGCTCAGAGAAAGCAAGATACTATTCAGTGCCTCTTGGGCAAATGATTTCTACTGTTATCTGGATGAACTAATTATTCTTAAAGCTAAGAAAAATGGGTTTTATTCATGAACTGAGCAAGGACACTCACACGTTAGGGATAAAATTGAGTGCCCCAAAGCCCCAGGGAAGGCCACACTGCCTGCCTCGCTGTTTTTCTGAGTCTGGCGGTGCTGCCAGACTCCTGGGGACTCGGGAGCTGCCAGCAATGTGCTCTGAGTGAGAAGGAAATGCGAGCGGGTAGGAGCCCCTGGATTTTGCAGGAAATCTCAAGGCCCGGAAGATTCATTACAGACTGCTGGAGGGTGTGCACCAGCAGAGGTGAGCCATGTAAAATCTTCTGAAGAAGTACAACAGGCCATGTGTACAATTCAACCTGGCTTCCAATGAGATGGGCATGGGGAGACCCATACAAAAAGGAGTTTCTACCCTCTTTCTCTCTCCTCCTCCTCTCGGGACTCTGTCTCACACAGTCAGACTGCAGGGTGTGCTGCATTTGCTTCTCAGCAGAGGGACTGATTAGTTAAATTAGTGCTCAACTTTTAGCACATTTATTATACTACTTCTTTTTCAAACACTTTATACAAAACTCTCAAATTTGAAATTATAGGCACCTAAAGTAAATAAGAAATACTTTTTCCTACTTCTGTGAAATCTTGTTCTAATTAGGTGGTTCATTTTTAGGTCTAGATGCTGTTGGAACGTTCCCTCCTCCCCCATAAGAATAACATGTGCCAAGAAGTACAAGTTTCAATTTTTCTGAAAATCTTCAGTATCAGATTTTCTGTTTGTTACCTGGCTAATACTTATAGAGAATGAATCGAACGGGGTCATGGAGAACATGGCTAGTGACCAAAGGAAACAGACCTGAAGGCCTAGAATCCCAACCCTTCCATGCGCTGGTCTCAGTGGCCAGACAAGACCGTGGCATCAGACCTTGTGTCTCCAGGCCTCCAGACTCCCTCGCTGCACTGAAGATGAGTCTGACCACTGAACGGCTGCTAGAGTGGAGCTAATAATGCTCAGGACATGAATCAAGATCTTTAGAAAAGCTGTCAAACACACAAACACACCAACATGAATTAACCCTTTCTTCACGTTTCTTTTAGGAACATAGTTTCTTCTGGGCATAGTTTAGAAACTTAAAACGTGATCTAAGTGGAAAATCATGCTAGATTATGGGTAAAAATATATAAAGTGTTGTTAGCAAAAATCTCTAGGGAAGGATGCCGGGCATCAGGGAACCAGACTGGATTCTGATCCAGGCTGAGTCTTGCAACAGAGGATTAACTCTGGTTAAGAATAGACCTAAAGTTGAGTAAATACCTCAGCATAAGCCATGCACATGTGTATGACAACAGACCCCAAATCTGAGTTGCCAGGGACAGCAGACCCCAAAATGAAATCTAAGTAGATTATGCCGCAGTTAATACACAGAAAAATAAAATATCCCAACTGGAAAATCAAAGCTTTGACACTGAGAATAACACTGTCAAGATTCTTCAAGTGGTGGTGGGAATATAAACTGTCTTGCTATACATCAACTTTATTCACAATTACTTGTCATTTAAAAAAAAAAAGATGCCCATAGGATGCACCTTACAGTAAGTACAGTAACATTTGCTCCTTGTTTGCAAATATCACCAGTGCTAATAACCCTAAATTAAAAGGAATTAGCTCCCCCACAAGATGAGCAGCCAGAATAATAACAAGACACCTTCCAGCACTAAAATCACGTCACTACAATCACTTGGTCATAAGCTCTAAAACTCTGATGCCTGAACAAAGAAACAAAATCTCTTCCACTCTCAAGTTTCATGTTTTCTGTGGAGGATGTGGTTGTATTCACGGTCCACCCCAGCTCTTGCTGGAACACACTTTTCTGATCTGTCCAGAGAGTTGTCAGCAGGTTGCCCATGCTGCCCTTGCCTCCCCGGGCTGCTGTTGCTTGTGGTATTTTGCAATAACTCACAAATAACTTGCCTCTGCTCTATAAAGTAAACTGCATTTTTCTTCTGTTGTGGAAAAAATTAAAAGTTTTTCAAAATTACAGAGTTACCGGATCAAAGAGGTCTGATCGTGTATACAAGCCCAGCAAACCACTCCTCGATGAGTCACTGAGTCATGAATGAACAGCTTCTGTAAGTGGCCTTCTCTATGAATACACGGCAGAACACACTTCAGACCCACGTCCCTGGGCTCAGGTCTCCTGTCTCCATGTGCGTGTGCATGTGTGTGTGCACAGAGAGAGGGATTACATTCAGCCAAATGCATGACCTTTACAGTGATAAGATAACAACCCTTAAGATTCTTGCTTCCTACCTAGAAAGGAGAAGACACACAGAGAGATTTCAGAGACAGAGAAAGAGAATGTCAGACATCAAATGATACATCCTTCCAACTTCAATAACCCCCCCACAGGTCAACTACCTTTTCATTTACGCTCGGCAGGCTCTGACATCAAGGAGAAACGAAAACTAAGAGAATGGAGATCTGGCTGATGCTAGAATCAGTCAAGCCTAGAATCTCTCTCAAAAAAAAAAAAAATGAGATGAGTTTCCCACAAGGTGCAGTATAAGAATGACTGCTGAAGTCCAAAGTGTTTCAAATCTTGTACCACTGAGCTCATTCCCTTCTTCATACAAACCCCCACCATCCCTGCCCTTGCCTGCTGGGCCTGGTGAAAGTTTCTTTCTGATAGTCCCAGGTTCTAAGTACTGTATGGAGGGGCCCACTTGGTGAGGATTCTTCCTACCTTTCTTTTGTGTGAATCCTCCCCAGGGAAAGTGTCTTTCTTCTCACCGCTTTATATGTCTTAATACATATTTACTGAGCACCTAGCATCATTGGTTCCTCGGTTAGATGCTATTGTCAGAGACATAGAGATGAGTAAAGCATCCTGCGGGGCTGACAGACTACTAGGGGCGGAAAACACATAAAGAATTACTATGATAACCATAATGCAAAGCAGAAAAAGTGCAAGTGGAGAATAACAGAAAAATAAGTGATTTCTTCCTGCTGTGTTCATGGGGGAGGTGATTAACCAAAACTTGACTAGTGGAGAGGATTTCAGTCGGAGACAAAGTGAAGGACATTCCAGACTGAGACAGTAGCATCAGCCCTTGGTACATAAAGTACCAAGAAATGGCCACAAAGTCCAGGGAATGTGGGAAATAGGAAAGGAAACTGATAAATGTAGATCAGAAGATTTGGGCACAGATGTTAGAGCGCCTCAGAGGTGGTGCTCAAGAAACAGGGAGCCGTGGACAACTTCTGAGGCAGCAGTGGGAAGGGGTGCAGGGAGAGCCATCCAGAGGAACACAGTCAGGTGGCGGAGCGTTGGCAGAGCGTCGGCAGAGCGTCGGCACGGAGTCAGAGCAGATAGAGCTAAACTAGGTCAACAGCAACAAAAGGGACAGACACGAGAAAGAAGCAACAAGAGTGAAGGACTCTGGGGCTGTAAACGATAAAGGGTGGTGACCAGAAGGATGCTGGTGCTTATAAGTAAGGAGAAGGATGGCAATCCCTGTTATGGACATATTGAGCTGATTGCATCCATTGAAAAATGTCCAATGAGCAATTAAATGTTGGAAGTCATCTCCATGGAGATGGTATCTGGAGTCAGCTGGATGAAATCAGAGCAGAAGCAGGCTCGACTTATTCCCTGGTGGGTCACGAGCAACGAGCATGTGTTCTGGTGCATATTAAGGATCCATTAACTACCTGTTTAATAAAGGTAATCTAGAAGGAGGAAGTAAACAGAGAATTGGTATTGTGGAGGGCCTATATTTATAGAGGAAAGGCCATGAAAAAGAGGAGTGGAAATTAATAGAAATACAAGGAGACTATAATACTTCAGAAACCAACGAAAGAGCAAATCTTAAGAAAGAGAAAATGTATTCAATCACTTATTAAACAAATATTGATTAATACCCCCTCATCCCAGGTACTACTCTGTGTGTTCTGTATGTTGAGGATATATCAAAACAAACATCTTGCTCTCACAGAGCTTGATTTCTAGAGAACAGTTAGCGAAGCCCCATGTCCACTGCTTCTGAAGATGTTACATGGAGTGAGGATGAGCAAACAGCTACTGGGTTGGCAATCAGGGAGTCTTCAAAGATCAATCTGCAACAACATCTAAAGAGCAGTTGAGTGGGAAGGTGGCAATAAAAGCCACATTAGCCATTTAGATGTCTGTTTTTTCCATAAGCTCTTGAAGGCAGGAACCAACTTTACCTATTACTGTATCCACACATGGTCTGGAAAACACTGAGTGGATATAAATATCAATTAGTGATAAGGGATTAAAAAACAAATGTTTGCTGATAAAGAAGCAGCACAGAATAAACTCTTAAGTTAAACAAATTCATTTGTTTAACATCTGTCCATCAAGTGAAAATGAAAGTTGGACCATCCTCCTGCCAATTATTATGTATTGGTCCAGATTGGTTTACAGAAAAACAGAATCCATTTGTATCCATGAGGGTTCAAAAAAATTTGTCACAGAGAATCCGTATCCCTATGAGCAACATGGGATATGAGATCTGTCATACTGAACTTATACAGTTGTGTAACCGTCATGACTCCAGCAGAAGGCCATCACCTCTGCATGTCTGGTGCAGGCCTGTAGTTGCTGCAGGTCTGAGAACCAGCAAGCAGAGAAGGGATGAGTGTGAAGTTGGGGAAATCATGAAGATAAACTGGAACCTGTATCTGTTTCTCGCTCCTTCCGACCTCAGTCTTGCTAGTGACGTGCAGAAGGACTTGGTGCCCTTCACCAGGACGCCACACACACATTACAATTCCAAGAAACTGAAGGAGGAAATCTGGCAGGCACTGGGGAACTCGGACCCAGAGGCTGTGTGGTGTCAACAAGGTGAGCCCTCAGCCTCCTCGGGCAGGAGCTACACGTGCCTTGTGGCTCCCACCCAGCTCAGAGTGTGAGCCCTGCTGCTTTGCTTCCGCTTTCCAGATCTCATGCACATTTCTTTTGAAGTCAACCCTAACCTCATCCTAACCCCAAACCACAGAGGAAATGACTCTGGAAACTCAGCTCTGGCCTCAGTGACACATGACAAAGCCACCATGGTCCTCCCCTTGTCTACATATCTCTTTTAACTATACTTAACTTCCAAATACAAATTATTTCAAAGTCATGCCTCTGTCTAACATTATGCAACTGTGTCCAAACTTCAACACCAACGCTTTCTTCCAAAAAGGGTATAAAGTTGCTTTATCCATCTTTTGGTGCTCCTGATTCTTCCAATTGAGTCATACTTTCCCTTTGATATTTTATAACTTAAGGACTGAGATGTAAGTCTAGGTGGTAGAAAAATGAAAGAGGGCCAAAGAATTTCTTGATATATATCTCAAAATAAGGAAGAAATACTCATAATATTACAATCCTGTTTACTGCAACCAGTCATGTGGTCTTTGCTGATATGTATTCTACTATCTGTTCTGTATTCCTTTGGCCCTCAGCAGACACCTTAGCTGGTCATAGTTCTCTGCCTGGCTGGGCAGTCATAGCTGCCCACTGACTTTTGTCAGAGGACATGACTGTACAAAGGGGCTCCCTGGGGGTCACCTGAATTCCAGACATGTGCTTTCTTGCCCCCACTGTTTAGTAGCGACCCTCAGTAGTCAGAACCCATCCCCCACCACTGCTCATCGACTTGTACACGGAGCTTCAGTGGCCAGGTGGCAGTCTCAACTGGAGTTTCACAGCACCACTGCTATGTCCCCTAGTGGAACCTTCCTTCCCTGGGAACAAAGTCTGCCACACTAGCATCATCCAAAGTCACAGATGGGAAAAAATCGCTGATAAAATAAAATTCTGGGGTTAATAATGAAAGAAGTCACTCCCGTTTCCACTCCAGAATTCCCTGGACATACGAGTCCAGTCTATGGGAGAGAAAACACCATATATTAGTCACTTCATTAGAGTATGTGCACCATTCTGAGGACATTCCCTCAGACGGGCAAAGTGTTTCCATCCAACTGGCCCTGTGAGTGAATCTTTGTTATCTGGCCAGCTGCATTAGAGTGGTGGAGAGCTCGGCAGGACCAGCGAGTTGCAGGAGCAGAAACCCAGTGTCACACTCTACCTGCTGTAACAGGAGGCCCGTGGCTGGAAGAGATGCTGCATAGACTGCTAGGATGATGAAGAAGGCATTCTTGAAGTGCACAGAGAGCAGTTTTGACAGAAGCAGGAAAAGCGAATTTTTATCCAGAGTAAGATTATATTCTAGTGAGAACAATGTTGTCCCTTCCACAGCAGAAGCGGTACAATCTAACCGATCCGACAAGAGCGGCTGGCTGACCCTCTGGGGAGTGGTGCCCTACTGAAGGCGGAATGTGGTTCTCACTGCTGGCAGGCGGGGGGGAATCAGCTGTGCTAGGGCCCGATGAGCTTTGCTGCGTGGAACTCTATGTTGCTGAGACCACGTATAACCTCGAGTTCTGCTGCTTTAGCCGCTTTATCTATGAGCTGACCAAACAAGGACAGAGGAGGTTGGGCAAAGAAACTGACTGAATTCTACAGAACCAGCCATCTGGACCTCCCACTTACTTCCCTCACCCTCCTTGAGGTATCGCTTCAGTGAACATTCATATGGAACACAAATACATTCACGCTCTGCCCATTTGGAGAGGTCTAGCCATGTATCTCTTCCGCTGATGTCCTTGTCACCATTCCTAATCATGTGGATGAAAATTTTAACTACATTTTTCAAAACAAGAAAGAAAGTTAATGAGAAAAATGGCATCATTTTCATGCTTACAGATCTCTTTAACATCTGACTTAATAAAAGTCAGCTGGGTTTTCGTCTGCTCCTGCAGTCCGTCTGGGCTCCAGCATGCTCTCTGGAAATCACCACTGTACACTCGTAAGAATGAGACTTAAAAGGGCAATAACATCTCAGAATTGCAAGTGTGATGTAAATGGTTTTGATGTCAAGAATCCCTGGGAACCCGGATTACACTTTGAGAATTGCTGGTCTGTAGGGAAGACTTCTCTATGTGCCAGTGGCGCACGTCATGTATCTTCCCAGCGAATGACCCCCAAAAGCACTCTATTTGTTTCTCCATATCAATTATCACCTTCTAATACACTATATCATTTGCTCTGCATGTGTGAGTATATTGTCTACCCAATAACTAAGATGTAAGTTGTGTGAAGGAGGAATTCTTGCTGGTTTTGTTTGCGGCCTCACGTGCACCTTACCTTCTCCACACCAACAATCTAGGTACTGGGTGGCAGGAGAGAGGATGCTAAAACAAATTACAAATATTGAGCACAATTATTAACCTAACATTTTCATGGGTTCTATACCCTAAGTACCAGTTATTTATTTCACCCCATTTGAATATCTAAGAAGTGGCTGAATGTTCTTCTTTAACACAGAGAATCCATAGATCATCAGGGACCACTTAGCCACCACCTCCCGTGACAAAGGCTGTGCTTGCTGTCCCATATGGGGACTACTATATCCCCTACAGCCTCTAATTAGCATAATCAAAACAGAAATGACAATATGAGGCTTCAGAGAGAGCATGAGTGAAATGACACTCATCAGCTGACCAAGGACCACAGCCACCGTCATGGCTCAACATGGCTTGAAAACCAAATACTGACTTGTAATAACCTTTTGCAAAGCTGACCTTTTGGAACCCATGCCTGTTCCAGCTAGAGAAGAGGCGAGAGACAGGCACCACGGTTCGGACAGGAGGAAGGAGGTCTTTCTAAAAAGAGGAGCAATTTGAACCAAGACCTGAGCAGGAAGATGAGTATATAAGAGGAAATTGCCGGTTAAACAGAGGCATCTATAAAGTTACTTTGTTCTGAGATGTGTGGAAAAGTACAGCAAGGTGAGCAAGTCTCTGTCTCCCCACCAAATCCAGAAACTACAGACATGCTGGCCTTTTGCCTGGGAGCTTAGAGCAGAGAAGCCTTTCCGATGGGAAACTGAAAGCTCGGTGGCATCATGGAGATGCTGTTACTCCAAACCTTACAGTCCAAGCCACTAAGCCCCTCTCAGCCATGCTGACACTTTAAACCAATGCTCTGCAGCAAAATATAATGCAAAGTCTCATATGTAACATTAAGTTTCCTAAGTGACATATTTTTAAATAACAGATTAAATGATTATTTAGTCATACATCTTATTTAAACAAATACACCCCAGATATTATCATTTTAACATGTAAGCAATATAAAAATTAATGAATATTTTATATTCCTTTCCATGTTTGAAAAGGCCTCCTACTTTTATTCAAAAGTTGGCCAACACTAGTCAAAGTGCACATTCAATCAAAGCAATTAAATCAAGTGTAAGTAAGATCATATATAATGTATGATTCTATTTATATAAAATACAAAAAAGGGCAAAACTAATCTCTGCTGTGGGGGTTAGGACTATGGTTACCCTTGGCAGAGGGCTATGACAAAGGAGGCACAAAGGGGTGTCTAAGTTTTGATATAATTCTATGTATCCATCCAGGTGCTGCTTACAGGGGTGAGCTCAGCTAGGACACCTTTATTTATGATACACAATTACTTGTGTCTGTATGTATCTATACATACTTCTGTGTATACATCCGTAAACCCGTATATATATATAACTTCAACAAAGAGTTAAGATATAAAATGATAAGGACTAGGGTTTCTTTCTTAAGTAGAATGCAATAATTTAAGGGTTAAAAGTTTGGATACAAATAGGATGCTTTTGCTGGCTTCATCTTCATAAAAGATGACTGACTCAAATACTGTGGCATAAAAGATTTATAATGCATAAATTCTCCTGTTTCCATTGGTGAATAAATCAAACATTAATTTTCCTTTACCCAGTTAATTTGAACACTGGCCATGGGACTTCAAAAACTATCTTCAAAAGTATAGTTTGAATCAGGAACTTAAAATTGTGTTTGAGGATGTAAATGAATCTTCTTTATTTCAGGACACCTGTGTTCCTTAGCCACTAGTCCACTCCAGCTCTTCTTGTCTGCACGTAAAATATGCAGCACAATCCTTTGGGATATCTTGGAAAATCAATTTCTTACGAGGAACTGGGAACATAGCATTTACTAAAACAACATTCAAAGAAAAATGGCATATTATCAACAAGAATCATTATCATCTTAATTTGTTATACATGACAATAAAGCTTTATTCTCCAGTGTACAGAGCACGGTAAAGACAGAGACAAAAAATCCAAGAGGATAATGAAATATCAAAAAATGTCAGATCAAGACTGAATGTTATCTCCCTAAAACAACTTCACTTTCCATACGGCCCTCCTCACCTACACACACACACACACACACACACACACACACACTCCAGCAATGAGTCTGGCACTAGACAAACAGAAGCCAACAGAAACTAAATTCAGGACCTAACATGAAGGGTGGAATGACAGGGCGCCCGCAACTTGATTCTGAAGTCCTTGTACAAAGTAGCTCCATCCCAGGGTCATGCCCACTGGACAGATGGAGAAGAGGTGGCCTCCTACCGTCAGCTTCAGACCGGGGCCCTGACTGTCCACCTGGGACCCCGTGGACACACCTTTGCAACCACTCTGCTGGACTCCAATGGCTGGTATCAGGCTTTTCCTCCCTACACAGTGAACCCCTGAAAAGGAAAGTATTTAATATGGGGCCTGTCATATAATAAGTACTACTTGAAGTTAATTTAAAATATTTTTACTAAAATAAGAGAAAGGCTCTAACAAGTAAAGGCCAAGAGACCTGACTCTAAGGCTAAAATAAATATTCTTAAAGTGTGGAGTCACCATAAAGGTGCATATATATTATGGCTAGAATAAAAATTTTAGTGTGAAAACAGGGAAGAGGGGAGCTGTAGACCTTTAAAATGTGTACAAGGCTTATTTTTTTAATTGCTCAAAAAGACTCCCCTTAGGAGTATGGATAGGGAAAAAGGGGGCTACTTTGGAAAGTAACCTCCCAGGCTGATCTGATTCTAAGTTCCTAACTGGGCAAGTTGTGGTAGATAACCAGCTCCAAGCCTGTAACTATTTGAGTGAAAAGTTTTAAGCCAACTCTGTCCACAGTTCTTGTGCATCTAGCTTAATATACCTTTGAAATACCAGAAGGGGGATTAATTCTCCAGAGAGCACATAATCTTGTTACCTATAATCCAATCTCCACCATCCTTTCTCCAATCTTCCTTTTGGCCTTTCCTTAATTTCAAGGGAATAAAAGCTACAAAATTTATTCTTGGGAGCAGTTGGGATCTTACTCCCCAGCACAGGTTGTCAGTTTGGTACAAGTAAATGCTTATAAAAATTCTTTAAAGGCTTGGGTGTTTCTTACATCACCAATAGTCCTTAGAATTGAGACCTCAGTACCAGGGAGAGACCTGCTTCGATCTGTCTTACACTCTGCAATATGCCCTGTGCCTAAAACAGTTCCTAGGCCTATGGTAGCCCTTGAGAAATAGTTAGGGTGTGAATGCACAAATGAATGAACTCTTCCAGAGTGCTTGATGACCATTTCCACAGTGTTCACTGCTCTCTAAAACTCTCACTAGAGAGCTTCATAGCCTAACACACCACAATCACCTCAAATGCTAGTTAAAGTGCTGATTCCCGAGCCCACCTCTGTGGCTCTATTTATTAGTCAGGGTTCTCCAGGGAAACAGACCAGTAGGATGGATGGATGGATAGATAGATAGATAGATAGATAGATAGATAGATAGATAGATAGATAGATAGATAGATTCACTCTAAGGAATTGGCTCACAAGATCACAGTGGCTAGCAAGTCTAAAATCCATAGGGCAAGCCCAGCAGACTGAAAATTCAGGTAAGCATCGAATCTGCAGAGCGGGCTGGAAACTCAGGCAGGGTTTCTTTGTTGCAGTTCTAAGGCTGAATGCCTTCTCTTTCAGAAACCTCAGTCTTTGATCTTAAAGCCCTCAACTGATTGAATAAGGCCCACCCACATTATGGAAGGCAGTCTGTTTTACTCGAAGTCTATTGATTTAAATGTTAGTCACATCTAGAAATGCCTTCACAGCAACATCTAGGCTGGTGTTTGGCCAAACAACTAGGTCCCATAGCCTTGCCAAATGGACACAAAAAATTAATCCCCACGCCCAGCATGGAAACTCTCCTAGAAAGCTTGTCTCAAATGCAGAAGGTCTGGGGTGGGGCCCAGACGTGTGCATTTTTAACAAGCAGCTCAGATGATTCTGATTCTGTTCCACACAACTACAGCCATCGAGAGACAGCAGTTTAGATGCTTCCTGGGCACTTTTTGAAACCATGATGTCGGCCCCATTCTGGAATTTGAAGGCAGTGGCCTGGGATGGAGTCCAGCATTGCTGTGAGTTGAACAATGTGGGTATCATGGTTCAGTCAGAAGAGCAAAACAAAACAAAACAACAACAAAACACACCCGATGCTCTTTTAACAGAGAAAATTTAATACAGAGAATTGTGTAAACAAATATTGGAGGACTGAAAACATAAAGGGAACTCTGAACACAGAGCATTACCACTGGAGGCAGCTGCTGCCTTCAGGCTGGGGAAACAAATGGAAACAGCTGGGGTCATTAGAAACAGGAAGCCAGGAACAGCGACCCTGAAGACTGAAGACGGAGGGCCCAGACACCCAAGGAAACGTGTGCTTGACCAGCCTGGGCATCTCTGGAACTTAAAGGAAGGACCCTGTGGAGCTCATGCCCAGATCTCTGAAGGAAAAGGCAATAGATGCATAGAGCTATCTCTCTGAGGGGCTGCAAGGAGCCTGATTCTGGGAGTTGGGAGTGGGGGACAGGTAGGGCCCAGGTGCTATTGTCCAAGTGAATTACCATTTCTGGGGCCACATTGACAAGAACTAGAAGTAGACCAGGAGAAGCAAGTCCTTCTTCCTCGTGCATCATGCAGACTCCCTCTCACGCCCCCTATTGGCAGAACCTAGCAGGGAGCCCGCAGGCACAGCAGAAAGGTGGTCTCCAGAGTTTCAGCCCCCTGCCTCACCACACTGCACTGAAGGGCGGGTTTGGGAGCTGTCAACAGCTTGCTCATCAAGATATCGCTGCCGCCAAATGAACACATCACCAGACCACCCCAGATGAAACAACCGCATCCAAAAGAGAACAGGTAACCTGGGCCCCCCGTGACAAACCATCTCTCCTACCTGGACCGCACACCTTCTGTTTTCCCACAGCTAGTGCCAATCTTCAGGGCAGTGGTCCAGAAGCATAAAAAAGTTTCAGCCATTTTTAAACCAAGAGACTTGATGAAGTTAGGGAAATGCAAATACAATATGGTTCAGATGTGATCTCCACAAATAGTAAACCCTGGAAGTATTCTAGAATGATGGCTCTCAAAAGAGGGTCTCTGAACCAAGAGCATCAGCTTCACCTGGGAACTTATTAGCAGTACAAATTCTCACCCCCTCCCAAACCTACTAATCAGGGACTGTGGCTGGGCCCAGCAACCAGCGTCTCAACAAGGCCTCTGCCTCTGATGCGCACCAAAGACCGTGATCCACTGTTCTAGTGCTTTTAATAGCTTAGCTCATCAGATTTCTGCGTTGAAGCATCTTTACTTACCTCCTCCCTCAAGCAGGGTTTGCATGTATTTTCTCTGGTGTTCACGCCCCATCAGTCATCATCCTGCCACAGAAAAAGTGATTACGCGTCACAGCCGAGCAGAGCATCAATTATAAGGTTCTGTTTGTCTTGGCAAGTGCAGTCATCTTGCCTGTTTGTATCTATAATTTTTTTCAGGCTTGCCCTGTCGTCTCAGGACCCAATTTAAGAAAAAAATACTGTTTTCCATTTTATTTTTAGTAATAAGCTAAGTAATTAAGTCTTTCCCAGTTTCTGGAGCAATCCAGCTTTTCAGAGGACTTTAAAATGCAGAAAGAAAGTTCAATTAATAGGCATGGACATAGGGAATCAACTTACGAAAATTAAAGTCCTAGAGAGGTCAGAGCATGTAACCAGATGGAGGATTAAATGCATTATTGTGTTTCTTTTCTCCAACTCTCCATGTCATTTTCCATATTAGCATTCTTCTCCATATTTACACAGGAAGGGTAGATTTGACGCATGGAAAGGCCAGAATAAACTTGACCTGAGAAAGAGGTCGTCCAAATCAGAGGTTGCAGACTGGTACTCGGGGACCAGATTAGGCCAGCAGACATATCTTGTTTAACCCATATCCTGTTTTGTTTGTTTGCTTAATATTTGACAATATTTTAAAGTTGGGAGATTTCACATAAAAATTGAGAATTCTGGCTTCCTTTTACCCAGTAACACAGGACCTCTGTTTTTCCGTGACAGATGTGGCTAGGGCCCTGGAGCAGCTGCTCTCTTAGAAGGGCAGAGACTCTCCGGGTTGCCAGAGGCCTCACCCCCTTCATTCTGCTCACACTAGACTTTGCAATTTCTGCCTTGTCTCCCACCCAAAGGGTTTCCAGATCGGGATGAGGATGTCCTCTGTCCTTTTATACTCAAGGGACACCAAAAATTAAGTTTCACTCTATAGACCAGGCCAACCCAGCTGCTTTTCTGGAGTCGTTTCCGCCATTTGTGTGAGACCTGCTCACTCACCTGGATGCTGGGCTCTCATCACCTCCCCTCTGCACCATCTCCACCATGCCCTCCCGCCCATCCCCCTGTCGCTTCACCCTTTCTTTTGCTCTTGGAACATTAACAGATTTTACAAACCCTGAAAATGAAAAATGAAAAATAAAATACCTCTGTGACCCCAGGACTACCTTGAAGCCACCATGCAGCCTGTCCCCACCCTTTCTCTTTCATCTCCACTTCTTCCCTCCCTGGTCATTGCTCAGTCTGCTGCCACCCAAACTCTACCCCCACCGCTCCAGTGAAATGGATCTGGCCAATATCACAAGAGCCCCTTATTACCAAATCCAGTGGATTAGTTTCAGTCTGGATCCTCCTCTCCGACCCCTTCATGTCCTTTCTTAAACTTCCTTATGCTTCAAGTATCAGCTCTCTCACTCTCTCCTCTGAGCCTTCCCAGGCTCCCAGCTGGGTTGGAAGACTGGCTGAGCCAGGACTCTCATGATATCTTCTTGTCTCTATCATTCCATCCCAAACAGCGCATCACAACTCCGGCTTATACATCTGTCTCTCCCACTAGAAGATACAGACTGTGCCTCATTCACTTTTGTACACAGAGTCCAGAATAGTGACTGCCATACAATATGTATTTGGCAAGTGCCTATGAATAAAGAAAGAAACAGATTAACACGTGATTAGACCAAGAATTAAAACACCCTTTAAATTTAAGGTAGGAAGGTCTGACCAACTGATAGGCACGTTGTGTAACTTACAGGCCACTGTTACCAGATATAGTAAAAAACATAATTTCCGATATATCAAGTTACTGCCTCGTTGGCCCTGAAAACAGTCAATCATTTCTTAAATTAACAACAGCTTTTCAAAGTGATGACCCACATGACAAAAATACATAAATAAAAACAGAAACTATGACAACTAAGACTGCCATTTTATATAAAAAATATTTGAAACCTGTTCATCATTTTTCCACTAGGGACACAGATATTGATAGTTTCTGGATAATCTCATCACTAACAATAACATTTTCCAAGCATGTCTATGTAAAGCACTATGCCCTCTTCTTCCTGTTTGATATCTACCTTAGTAATAAAGAAAATCCAGTCCAATCTTAATGCAAGAAAATTACAATAGTCAATGATACAGAGTTTGATCTGCAACATCTCTTAGCTACTAAACATCATTGCTGAAAACCATCATAATCATCAGTAGATCTGTGTTCATGTTGCTTAGATGGGAAAAGGCATGACACCCAGGGGCCCAGTGAGTTCAGCAGGCTGTCCAGAAAAGGCAAGGGCATGTTTTTATGATCTCTTTGCCAAAGGTGCATGTACCAGGGCTGGCCTGAACCTCAGCTCTTCCAAAACCAGCTACCTGAGCATCCAGTCCCAAGAATGTAACTAGTTGCCTGGTGTTTTGCAAAGCCATTCCCCTCCCTCAAGACATTTAGGGGCAGAAAGCTGAGAGATAACAGATCTGAGAGTCTGGGGAGGATTCAAACCTCCCAGTCTGGCTGCTCCCCTTGCCCTGTGTCCCTACAGCCCATATGGCACTTCATTGATGATGAGAGCTAGCAAGTCACTTAGCATTACTGAAACCTCGCCACCACACTGTTTCCTCAGAGCGACATGTACGTTATCTCTGCGGCATACATTTTGCACTGGGAATTTTCATGCTGCCATTACCCTTTGCAACGAATAAAATGAGGTGTAATTATAGATCCACTGATCTATAATTAAGTGCCACTTCACATTTCACTGGCTACATTTGTGGCTGTCTGGAACTCCAGATCTGAGTGCTGTTTATTACTCTCACTCACATGTTATCACTGGAGACAATGCTATTCACAGTGACAGCTACCTGGGGCAGCACAAGCACACTCCTTTGGGCACCTCTCTGCCTCCTTGGCTCTGTCTCTTTGCTCACAGCTGCATTTTCGACCCTCCATGGAATGCTTCCAATGCATCATTCAACCCACACAGAGCCCTCGTTGGCCATCCTGAACCCACAGTCCAGTGGCCTGTTGTTTTGTTTTTGTTTTATTTTTATTTTTTTTACATTACTTTATTGTTGTTCAATTGCAGTTCTCTGCATTTTCTCCCCACCACTCCCCCCACCCCATCCAAACCCACCTCCCTCCATTGCTTCCACCTTCCCCCTGGTTTTGTCTATGTAGTGGCCTGTTTTTAAATTCCAGTCTCATACCTACTGATTTAAATGAGGAGCAGAGATTTGCATACAAGTCCTCAGTCAGAAATCTCAGAAAGAACCCACTTGTACTTGGACATGATAATGGGCTCTAAAGAACTTCTCTGCATTTTGTATGATGAGCAAGTATTATTTAAAAAAAAAAAGAAAAAGAAAAAAAAACAGAAAAAGCATACAACACATGTTCTATAAAGCCAGGAGGGGGATAGGCCCTTCCTTCTGAGATCCCCCCACAGGAACTCTGGACGGGCATGAAGACTTGCCATGAGGTGCCAGGATTCGTGGAGAGTTTAAGGGAATTCGCTTCTAGAAATTCAGCTTCCTAAACTGGTTCTTACCAAAAACTGTGCCTAAAGTCTACGTACACTTACCGCATTTAAGTTACATGTCAGAATAAAAAAATACATTGATGAAGTGTTCAAAGAACAGTGGAAGACCTGTTGCTGTGAGTTTCTCTTGACACTAACCTCCTAGAGGCTGCACGGAGGTGCCCTTAGCCCTTAGGATACGGGCGTCTGTGGGGAGGTATAGAAGTCTCAGGAAAATTCGGAGCCTGCCTGTGAAATCCTCTAGCCTTTGAGGACAATGCCACTTCATTGACAAGCTAAGCAGTGAGATCTCATGGCTGCCCATCAAATGAGTAAGGTGGCCCTATGAGCTCAGTGCAGGTAGGTATGGAGCAAGCCAGAAAATCTGCCTCAGAAGTCAGGCCTGTGGATGGCGAATGCCTGGACATGGTTGAGACTTCGAGAGGAAACCAGCCGGGGAAGGGAGAGGGCTCAGAGAGGACCAGGCAGGGGGCCAGAGACAGGGCAGTTAGCACAGGGTGCAGCAAGAAGTGTGTGGAAGAATCACTCTAGCAAAGAAGCCCAATCTAACGAATCCTGCTGGGAAAGAGCGTTCTCAGAGCTTGCCTCTCACAGCCACAGTGGGGCTCTCTCGGATCTGGCACAGTTTCCCACGCCCAACCCCAGAAACAGGGGGAGGCACTGAGCTGCTTGGTTTTCTTAGACATCCTTGAAAAAAAACCTCAAGTCATTCTGCAATGAAAGAAAACCCACATGAACAACCCCCTAATACTTGCTACCCTCAGGCAATGATTTCTTACTGAATAGTATTCCTCTGTGTCTGAAATGTCCCAGATTGGTTCCTTACACAGTGTCCCTAAGCTAAGAGGCTCTGCATCCTGAGCGGCTGGCATTTATCAGGCTTTTTTTTTAACCATAAATCTGACCACAAGTAAATGTTTTCTAACAAGCACAGAGCATATAAAAGAGTTTCCTGACCGGCACTAAGCAGCTGCCCTTCCCCGGTGGTACCGGCAGCAAATGCCAGAGGCCACCTGGTGAACTGGTTGACACGTAGAAGCTAGGACACTCTCACTGTACTTACGGGAGAAAAAGACCACGTATTGAAGACAAAAACAAAACACTGCCACTCGAACTCAGAGAAACCTTAAACCACATATCACAACCTTTCTCTGTGCTTTTTTTTAAGCTCTGCACCAACAGTTTTTATAGGTCATTCATTAAAATGTTAACAATGGTTTCCCTCCCCCACCCAGGTGGTAAGATATGGAAAAATATTTGCTTTTTCTTCTTTACTTTTTTCCTATTAGATTTTTCAATATATCTGCAATGAGCATATATTTATAAATGGAAAAATTAAAAAAAAAATTATTTCTTTCATAAAAATAGGGCATGTAAAGAAACATTTTATTCAAAAATTGAAAGTGGGAAAGCAAGTTCATCTGCTTTTTTATTTCTCATTGGAAAGAAAAGCATATGTGATAACTGCTGAAACCTACAAAGTTCTTTCTCATGAATTATGGAAAACCCTGGGATGCCGATGGCTGCAACTTGAAGTCACCACGAACATTTCTAGGTCAAGTCACACGGGAGCAGCCGACAGCCATCTTTCCCATCTAGCAGATTTTAACTAAAACTCCACTGGTGATTAGCAAGTTGAAAGATATAGCAGTAATTTTTTTTAAATAGAGAAAGTTCAACTCAGAATGTGATTTTAGTGATCTAGTATTCAAGTCCAAGGACTTCTTATCTTGAAAATTTTTTGGTACCGTCAACCACGAAGATGATGACAAACAACACCACGGCACAGCTCTTTGACTTCATGGAATTGATCACCGCTAAGTTCACACAGAAAACCTCAAAGGAAGTGAAAAGCTTTGGGAGGTCTGCCCACTCTTTGCCCCTCTCCACCGCCCTGTGCTGAGGCTTGTTCATTAACCAGCTTCTCATGATACCCTCAAAACTCTCGTCTTGGGACCACAACTACCCTCTAACCTCAACTTCCTTGCCTGAAGAGACGCCTGGCCAGTCCTTCAAGACATGGTTTTCTCAGCCTCCCTCTCTCAGGAGCAGTCTGACATTGTCCCACAGCCTTCAAGCACAAGGTGAGAGAGGGAATGAGTCATCCTTCTTATTTGCCAGTATTCCTTCCAGGTCATTCCTCCTCCAATTTCTGGGGGAAACCCACTGCTCTTCAACATTGCCATCTCTATCTGCCATACTTCCCCAACACTCCCCTCTTAACTGAACACTTTAGCCCCTGGCTCGTTGTCTTCCCACCAACCTTCATATTCCCCCACTCTGTAGGGGACCCAGAAATCCATCCAAGCTTTCGGTTCCTGGAAGGAACCTAATCCACAGGGCTTCAGAGGTAAGGAGAGATTTCACTAGACAAATCACCAAGTCTGAGCCCTGCAGTTGGCAAGCATACTAACATAGAATCTTTATTTGTGATTTCACACCACCGCTGAAATACTCGATTCAAACTTCCTTCTCTTTCATCATGTCCTGCCCTAGTTCTCTCACTGCGTTACTCCCCACACCCCTACCGATCAGCCCCATCTGAGGTCACTTCATACATCCAGCTTTGATTCCATCGTCTAACCACTCTCCTGCCGACCTCATCGACTCACACACCCATCTGGCCTTCCACCGTGTATCCTAGAAAAGCCTAGCCCTGTGTATATCCAACTTTCTACCTTCTCCATGCCAGTCCTGTGCTTGCTTAGCACTGCCACAGACCAAACTGGTGGTTTACTATAATAATAATAATAATAACAATAGTAGAAAACATTTATTAAGCGCTTCCTGTCTACCTACCAGACACTATGCTAAGTGCTATCTCATTGAACCCTCTCAACAACCCCATGGACAGCCCATTGTACGAGTATTCTCTCAACTGCACAAAGACACCGAGCATCAGAGACATTCCATACCTGCCCAAAGCCACACACACAATGTCAGAGCAGGGACTCACGGCACCTTGAACCCAGGTGTGTCTTGGTTAGAGCCTGCATCCCCACCCCCACCAGGCAAGCTCAACATGCTCCACCTCTATAGCCCTACACTGCCCTGCAGTGCTGCTTCTGTCCTAATGGGGCCATTTCAAATCTTCATTTTCCTCAGACTTCTCACCCCTAACCCTTACCTCCCACCCAAAGCTGAGCTCCTCAGCTCCGGCCTTACAGGAAAAATAAGAGCCGCCAACAAAGAGAGCAGCTGCCTCTGCTTCCCAGCACCAACCCCATGAAAGGAGCATCCCATCCTCTGATCCTGTCCTCAGCCTTTTCACAACTGGTTTCTCCGCTTCGGCTTGTATCCCATTCCAACCATTCCTCAACTCTGTCTTTAACTTGTCACTCCCTTGAACAGGTGAGTGGGCTCTTTCTCACCTCCGATCCTCTGCTGCACAACTTTTCCCAACTGGAACAATGTTGTTCCTCTCCTTCACTGACTGGATCCACACCCGCCACATCCTCCAAGAAGGCTTTCATCAGTTCCCCAGTGAGAGGGTGTACCCACCCTCTAACTGCCACTGTGCTCTAAGCTTCCCTTTATGACCAACTGTGTTTACTCCAGGGTTTACTTTCCAGGCTACTGCTGGACACAGTGATCCCTGAGATCAGCGCCTCTGTTCACAGTGTTCTTTCAGCCCTGGCCCAGTACTTGGCACACAGAAACATGCACTGACTGAGTGAATTAATGAATGGATTAATGGAGGCAAGGAAAGGCATTGCGATAGAGAACTGTGAACTTGGCAGAGTGTACAGACTTAATAAAATAAGAAAAGGGAGTCATTGGAGGTTTTGAACAAAGGGGTAAAATAATAAAAACTGAGGATTTTATTGTTTTGTTTTATAATATTCATCTTGTCATGTCTTCAGGATAAAATGAAGTGCAGAAACCAGAGTTCTGAAGCCAATTAAAATAATAATGCAAGTATAAAGTAATGAATGCCTCAGCTAGGGTTACAGCAGCCAAAAGGAAATTATAGTTGAGGGAGACACGTTTGTTGCCGGGGCAGCGCGCCAACCACGAGGAGTGTGTCATGGACAAGCTAAACTGGCATTGAAGAGTGAGGCTCCTGGCTTCACGTTCAGAAGGGTAGAGGAGATGGCTCAGAGGACTCCATCTATTTCCGGATTCCATAGTCCATCTGTAGGTGCTACAGGGAGAGCATAAGGTGACATGTGTGCTATAAGGTCTTTTTGGTTACCTGCCTAAAGTTATCTAACCTGCTTTATTCACTTAATGCGTCCTTTGAATGGAGCATGACACCTTGAACGTAGCAAGTGCCAACTAAACAAGTGAATGGATATTTATTCATCTTTTATTGGCTCAGTTAATTTTGGGGAAAGTAATATATATTTAACTCTACAAACATATAGGTTTAGATATGTAGTTGTGTGTCTATATAGTGTATACAAATACGCATATGTGATTATACATACAATCCTGGTTCCTCTAATGCCTTTTTTTTTTTCAATTCACAAGAGTCATAATAACCACTTAGAATAAAATCTTTTCCTTGGATTTCTCTAGTCACATGTTAACCTCCTATTAACAATTCTCAGTCAAATCTTCTTCTAACTAAAGATACCTGAATAGATTTCATCAAAGAAATGCAAATGAACAATAAGCTCACAAAAAGGTCCTCAGCATCATTAGTAATCAGGGAAATGCTAATCAAAACCACAATCAGATACCATTCCACGTCCTCTAGGATGGCTTCAGTCACAAGAAAGATAACAGCAGGTGTTGGTGAGACTGTAACGAAAATCAGAACTCTCACGCACCGCTGGTGGAAATGTAAAATGGTGTAGCTATTTTGGAAAACAATATGGCAGCTCCTCAAAATAGTTGAAAATAGAGTTATTATTTGACCCAGCAATGCCACTCCTAAGTATATACCCAAGAGATATAAAACATACGTCACAGAAAAAACTGTACCCAGATGTTCACAGGAGCATTATCTACAATAGCCAAAAGATAGAAATCACTCAAATGTCCTTCCACTAGTGAATGGATAAACAATATGTGATATACTATATACAGTGAAATATTACCGTAAGAAAGACTGCAGTACTCATACACACTAAAACATGGATGCATGTTGAAAACAGTATGCTAAACTTTAAAAAAAGTCATGGAAGACCACATATTATATAATTCCTTCTGTGTATAATGTCCAGAATAGGCACATCTGTGAAGACAGAGAGTGGATTAGCAGTTTGGGAAGGAGGGGTCAAGGGACAGTGATGGCTACGGGATGTGAGTTTGGGGGGCTGGGGGCGGGGGGTAATGAAAATGTTCTGAAATTGATTATGGTAATGATTCCACAATTCTGTGAGTATACTAAAAACACTGGATTATACACTAAGTGACTGAACTGTATGGTGTGTGATTTACAGTTCCGTAAAGGTTTTACAAAACTATTGAAGCGGCATTCTTTTATAGGCTTCTTATATGGAGAAGAGAATAAAAAAATGAGAGGGTACTATTTTCAGCAGTGAAGGGTTGGGCATATTCATACCAACTGACTACTTTTTAGGAAACAAGTCAGGAATATAATATATACAGCATTAATTAAGGGGAGTGTGACTATTACCAATAATGTTTCCTCTTTGCCTCCACTCAGGACAAAGCCTGTGTTAAGTTTTGAATTAAATGGAAACATCTTTATCTATCATTTTACTGAATTTGGTTCACCTGCTCTGTTCAAAGGGCAGTGAGAGTGTTGAAGGTTGGGGAAAGGGGCAATGATACAATTCTTAAAATACTGAGACAAAGAAACTTTACTTGTGAGAAAAGTTAAACTAAAAGATAACTCAAATTCATCTTTCTCAAAGATCCTGTCTAAACCCTATTTTCTCATCAGTGGCATGTGAAGGAGTGTATTTATCTAGGTAGCCCTAAGGTTCCTTCTAATTCAAAAATTCTACGACTAGCCACAGAATTTGACCACAGAATATGTATAAGAACTCTGGTCAAACCATCTGGATTAAAAAGCAAACTTTGAGATTCCCCAGTGTTCAGATGATAACGCCATCTGTGTTCGTGGTCGGAAAACTTTATCCAAGAGCTCACCCTCTACACTGACTCTTTTACCTAAATACGTAACGATGGGGAACATTCAACGCCGCACTACTGCCAGGCCTCCACTCTGTAATCCCAACAAGTAATCAGTGCACGTGGTTAATTCTGAATTGTTCTAGCCACTACATAAACAGAAACAATCACAGAAAGATTCTCTTGGAAATCATCTGGTCCCTTCAGGCCCATAAATTGGAATTGGCCGATTTCTCCCGAATATTATTATGTTTTTTAATGGAGTGGGGACTCAGCAAGGAATTTTTCAGGCCAAAGTGATACATTCCTTTTGCCCCTTGATAAATGTAGACAAGTCAAAGTCTTCAAAACAGGAGAAGGACTTTGGGACAACGAAGGAATGCAAATTGGCTCCCTAGCTCTGGAACTGGGGAGCAAAATTCTGAGGACTGGAAACCCAAAGATGTGGTGGTCCACTGGGCAGCACAGCTCTGCGATGGAGGGAGCTAGAAAAGAAACAATAATAAAGACCTAATGGGTTTCCCAGGACCTGGAAATGCTGAGCAGTGAGTAGAAATTCAGAGAATTAAAACTGGGATGTATAGAAAATACATTTTATCTCTCTCTTATAAAATGATTTTTTGAAAGATCCAGGCTCTCTGAGCAAAACACTCAAGTGATTATCCCCTAGTGTTAGAGGTCCACTCGGTTATCCGTAGTCCGAGATGAACTTGGCTCTGCATGCACCCTGCAGGTGATGAACAAAACCAGTCATAGCAGATGAGATGGGGGGAGGCCTCTCAAACCGCCTCAGATAGTCTTTCTTTTTTCTAGATTTTAGTTGACTTTTAGGGAAGAGACACATAAACATTAGACTTCCTTCTCCAATCCATAAATTCAATTGTACTTCAATGTAAATAATCCCTGACATCAACTTTGGGTGCACTTCAGCTGTGTTCCAGCTGGACTCATAAAGTCATTCTAAGTGGGGCAGCAAAGGGCCCAGTTTCATGCTTAATAAATCAATTTCAGGTTGCACAAGAAGTACGTATGTAAGGAAAAATGAGGGAGATGGAAAATCGCACTATACAAATTATGTATGGATTTGGAAAGGAACACAGAAGCAGGGGGAGGAAAAATCTATTTGCCAGTTGTTTGAACAAAATGCCAAACTTTTTTCAGGATTTCAAAAGTGGCCTTTGAGAAGATTTGCCTAGAATGAGGGGCGAACTCTTGTTTTCGATTTATAAGAGACCACTGTGACTAGTTCGAGCAATTGATAATCGACGCACAAGGCCATCAATTAAGGAGAAGTCTTAAGAAAGCATGGAGACTCCTTAGTCTGAGCTTCTAGAACTTCTGCAAAGAGGACTCAGTTCAGGAATTTGTTTCAAATGGAAATCTGAATGTGTTGGAAGCCAAGTTAGTAGACTGCCCAACTCTCCTCCTATGAGGGCCACTGTGTTTTACCATTACAGTGAGTCCCGCTTGACTTCAGTTATGTGTAGTGTGAAGAATTTATGGCAAAGATACTACAAAGGAATTCAATGAATTTACAAAAGGAAATTATTAAATGATTTGAAGAAAAAGGAAAACCTCAGATCCAAAATGAAACTCCATATTTCTGTCTACAAATGACCAATAAAATGTGTGCCCTGAAAAACACCAAGAGGAAGCCTTCTAAGATCATAGGAAAAAAAAAATCCCTGTGGTGCTTTAGGAAAAATCCCTGTGGTGTGAGGTCCTAAGCATCAGCTACCTGGCACATATTATGTAGAAGGTCTTCTTTGGTTTACTGTCCTCCCTAAGACATTGAGACAGTCACTCCCTATGGCACAGGTGGGGACACCAACACTCAGAGAGGCCAAGCACTTGGTCCAAGGTCAATCCAGCTAGTGAACCAAGCCAGAATTGGAACACAAATTGGTCTGGCTCCAGAGTCCGTGCTATTAAATCAAACTCTGTGAGACAGCCTGTGCTTTTACAAACTAGGGAAAAAAATTTAAAAAGAATTAGCTCAGCCATCTTCCTTCCTTCCTTTCTGTATTTTCTGTAAGGAACAACCTCACCCTGAGTACAGAATGTATTTAAATGCATTCCCATGTGCACAGACTAACTGAAGCTCTGCAACATTCACACATCGTCACCAGATATCCGGTACATGGAAAGAAGCAGATGTGCCCAAGATAATGCGAGATCTCCATTTGACTTAATGCAGTCAATGGTGCTCACGAAAGGGAGAAGCCATCACATGAGAGCTCCTTATGCTTCAGTTCTTTCAAAAAAAAAATGCGGCTTCATTAACAATAATAATTAACTATGCTTTTTAAGACTTCCCCTCCCTCAGAAGTTTTACTTGCTTTTGTTGATAACAATCTATGAGGTAGAACAGGTACTCATCGAAGGTATTTGAAGTATATATAACATTTTATTAAATGCTATTATATTATGGGCAAGATACAGCATCACTAGACAAATATGAACACTTAACTGCTGTTTGAATGCAAGTAGATTGTATGAAATACTTGAGATGGGTTATTTTACATAAAAGAAACTCTTGATGCACCATTTCCACTGTGGGATAGCCACAGAGCCCATGTGCAATCCTCTCTAAAAAACAACCCCCTTTATTTGTCTCTCATTCTTAAATTCATTTGAAGCTTTTTTTCCTGCAAGCCCGCTGAGTATGAGAAACAGTGCTAGACATCATGAAGGCTACGAAGACAAAAAAAATCCCCCATGGATCAATAGCTTAATGAAGAAATAAATGCAGTACTACTATAATCATCTACCAAAATGTCATTTTAGCAGACATACATCCTTGGATACAGGCAGAAATCACTCGGTGAGGTTTAAAAAATTCCATGTCCCAGCCACGGGAGATTTTGATTCACTTGGTCTGGGAAGCAGCCTGGGTGTGGTGCACAGAAGAGCTCCCCGGACCATCCCAGGTGTCCTGAGACTGAGCGGCACAGCGGTGGGCGCACTGCAGAGGCAGCATGGAGGTGCAAGGATGACTCAGTGTGTCGAGTCGGTAGCTGTTGGTATACTATAGGGCCTGCCTCCCTCCCTTCCCTGAAAGTAGATGAAGCATATATACTGAAACATGAAGAATGGGGGATTTTGAAGCATTGGACATGAAGGGAAGAGAAAAGGTGTCAGAGAGGAAGAAAATGCTGTAAACCAAAGCAAGGATGTGAAAAGGACCAAGGAACATTGCAGGATTTTAAGTTTGAATGCAGCAGTCTTGTGAGAAATCCAGAGGTAGAATAGGCTAGACACATGGCAGGGCCCAGGAGCAGAGAGGCCCAAGGCAGTTAAGCTTGGAGCTGGTTTCTGTAGCAATAAGAAACCACTAATCATTTCTGAGCCAGAAAGTAATGTGAACAAAGAAACTATATAACTCTGCAACCGGAGATTTTGGAAGATTCATCCAGAGAAAGTGGATTGCAGGGGACAGCCTGGAGAGTGGAAGGCCAGCTGGGCCACTCAGGAAGTGATGGAGACAAGGGAGGCAAAGGTCAGAGGTGCTGAGCCAGGGCTATGGCAGTGGGAGGACAAAGGACAGATTCCAGGCGCACCGTGATGGACGAGGTGACAGGACTTAATTGGATGACAGGAGACAAGGAGAGCAAGGGGTCAAAGATGGCCACGGGATTTTGCACTTGGTGACATAATTAAGAAACATGGGAAGTCAGGAGGAAGAAGCAGGTCTTAGAGGGCAGATGGTGAAATCCACGTTACATACTTTGGCTTCAGCTGCAGTCACATCACCAATTTGGAAATGTCCAGTGACAAGTCGTAAAATAACAATCAGTGCACAGTAGAAAATTAAGGCAGAAGTAGAGATCTGGGTGTCATACTGTCATAACTGTGGGTCATTAAATGTAACAAGTGAGTTCTCCAAGAGACATAAATAAGGTAAGAGAACACCTTTGGAAACGCTTGAAGGGGCTTGTGAAGGAGACAGCGAGGAGACAATCAGAGAAAGGGACAAAGGCAGCTGTGTCACAGGATTCATTGAGAAAAGGAGATTCTAAGCATGGGATACTCTATAATGTCAAACATTATAGGGAAAAATTACAACTGAAGCCATAAAGTAACCCTGGGTATGGCCAATTACAGGTCACTGGTGACATGTTACTGGAGTAAACACAGCATCTGTAGCATGCAGAGTGAGAGAGAGTCAGCAGGAAGCTGAAGGCAGGAGGCAAGGAAGTGGAGACAGTAGGTGGAGTCCACCCATTCAAAGAGTTTGCAGCTGGAGGAAAGAGGGAAACACTCAGACAGCTGGCACATATGTACTGGGAAATCAGTACAGGAGCATTGAGAAGGTACACACGTGTAGGGGCAGAGTCAACAGGGAGACTAGATGCCAGGGAGCACTCGGTGCTGGGGAGAGTGAGGGAGGGCATTAAGAAGCCAGAGGGAAAAGAAAGGGGGACCAGGTGGAGGTGGGCAAAGTGGGGGGGATGGAGGTGGAAAGAGACTTTGCTTGGGGCGATGGGTGCACGATGCAGTGTGCAGACGACATTTTACTGAGTTGTACACCTGCGACCTGTACAGTTTTGTGAACCAATGTCACCCCAATAAATTCAGTTAAAAAATAAAACCTAATAAATATTTTTGTCAAAAAAGAAGAAGAAGATAGTTCAAAATTCAGTCAATGGGGAAGATAGGGAGACTGCCCCAGAAAAGAAGGCCAGGTCACCTTGAAGCACAGGAAGGCAAGGAACAGGAGATTCGCTGAAGGACAGCTCAGCAGAGGTGGAAAGGGGGACAAGGAGAGGGCCTGAGAGCCTGAGCACCGAGGAAGTTTCAGTGAAGCAGAGAACATGGGCTCCTGCCAAAGAGGGGGGAGGAAGACAGCAGAGGGGAGAGGAAGAAATGCTTGTGACGGGCAGGGGCAGATCTGGAGTTCAAGCTGTGCGCTTCTGACTCCTTTAGGGACTCGTCATCGGCTAGAGAGCCCACCTGAAACACTCAAGGAACCCAGACAGTGCCCTGCTCAAAATGATGTCTCTGTAAACGCTACCACCCAGAACTAATCTGAGTTTACAAGCTCCTCTCCGTGGCTCAAGCCTCCCTTGAGGTCTTAACCCAGTCAGCCTTCCCCACCTTCCATGTAGGGGGTCAGGATTTCTTCAGAAAGCCATAAACTCAGCCTACCCCAGTGAAACCCGCTCCTCCCGGCTCAGCTTCACTGCTATTGTCTTCGCTTGCAAGTCTCTTGTGGCCCAAACAGGCAGAGTCCCAGCTCAACATGTGTCCTCGAATGAGCCGCATATCGTCTGCCTTCTCGACTGGAAAATGAAGGGTGATGGGGGCCCCGCCACTAGCACAAAGGGCTTATGGAGACGAAATGACTGAGCAATTTGCAGTTAGGAAGCTATAGAATAGTTTCGTGATCATCTCTGCCTGGCTGGGCATGGCGCAGTTCACCGAACACAAAGGCCACATTCAGACCGTCCCAGGTGCCAAAGGCCCGCAGACGGCTGGCCAAATGAAGTAGAAGCAAATGACAAAAGAAAATCCCTCAACAAAATGAGGCAAGAGGAAAGAGGATATGTAGAGGAAAGGGACTGGGAGGTTAGAGGGTCATGGAGTATGCCGCCGCTGGAATTCCTCTGAACAAAGAAATCATGCCATGTTTCTCTTTGTGGAACAGCATCTATCGAAGACTGCACATGGACCTCGGAAATCTATCTGATGGGAAAGGAAAGCCCTCTGCTCTGCATGGGTGCTGCTTCTTTCCCATAAAACAGGCTGCTGTGCCATTTCCAGTCTTCTGCAGTGAACTCCACCTGTGGAGTACTTTCTTTTGGGAAAGAGGCAATACTCGCAGCCTTGAGGGTGGACTTCTTTTCCTTTCCCTACTCAGCCACAGACTTGCTCCATATTAACTTCTTCAAGAATTTTAGATTAATCTTGGGTAATAATCTGGCCAAAACTTTTTAAAAGCCTAATAAATGCAAAAAGACACTAAACTTGTCCATTCTTTTCAGTATTCTAAAGGGCTAGCTAATGAGTATCACAGTGGCATTCTGAAGAAATATCCCCCCTGGGGGTGGGTCACATTTGAATTTATTGTGTAACCCAAGGGTCCCCATGGCCCAAACCAGCCTGCAGGCCCCAGAGGGCAGAAAGCATGCTAATTTAAGTCCATTTCGAGTTGAGCCACTGTGTTTGACCAGCCTGGCCCTGTGCTCCAACTGCTTTCTCCATCACACCACCCAGGGATTCCTAGGTCCCAACGCTATCGCTGTCTGCTTACAGAGGCCACCACCTCCTGTTCTGACCTACCTGCTCTTGACCATGATTATCCCAGGCTTCTGCCTTTGCTCTCTTGCCAGCGCCCGGCTTTCCTGGTGGTCTTCATCTTACAATTGCCACTACTAGCTCTCTCCAGCTGACCTAGGAAATAGGTCTTTCCATGTCCTCCTTGTTCAGAAGAGGGACAGACATGTAGCTGCAGGGTCAGCGGGCCCTGTGGCATGAGTACGTCACTTCCTGTTCACAGGCAGCACTGTCTCTCACAGCACACGCAGGTTTGGGAGGAAGGACTCCTGTGGTCCTTGGTCCCCTGTGCCCTCCTGACATCAGGTCTCGAGCTTGGTCTGACCCGCCCTTTCAAACTCCCTGTTCAGTCCCAATGATTTTCTTCTAGGACCCTGCTTCTAATCTCCCCTGAACCAGGTGTCCAAAAGGTAGGAATGGGGGGACTGTTACAGAGACAGGTAGGCAATGTGACATGTCAGGATACGTCTGAAATCAGTGGTGAATGAGATTTAAACATCCCCTTAGGAAAGTCCCATAAAAATGGTCCCTGGAAAATGGTGCTCCTGCCACTGAGGGAACAGGCCCTGCTGCTGCCATCCCTTCCCCCATCGGACAGCTTCAAGAAAGCTCTCCCAAGGATCCCCCCCAGTGCACCAAATGGGGCCCACGAATTCCTGTGGCCCAGCAATCATCCAGGCAGGGAGTGAAGTGACAGACTCTCTCCTTTCAAGGGTATCCCCAACCTCCATGAGCAGTTCCCTTGAATTGCCACCACCCACCTCCTCCTCTGAAATGTGTACCACATATGCGCACACAAACACACCCAGAGAGACTCCACCTCCTGGGCTGACACACTCTTTATCTTATCTGTAACTCCTCGCTCTTTACCTTAATCGCTCTCTCCAACCCACCCTCCAGAGGCCTGATAGCTTGACGTGGAGGAGACAGGTTAATAGTTTCATGCCTGGTTCTGCTAGCCTCTTACTCAGTCCAGCAGGAATGTGTCCAGCTCCCTCTTCGAAACGGGGGAGGTATTTATTGCTTTGTTCTCAGCTTTGGGGCAACCACTGAGAGTAAAACAATGGAATATCGTCTCTTTCTCTGTGTGGTTAAGTTATCAAGTATGAATTATTGATAGGAGTAACAGTTGTTGAAAGGCAAAGGTTTCCTAACAGTTTTTAATATAAATTAGCCAGCATTATATCTGCTTCATGATGAAATACTTTCCAGAATATACCCACAATTTAGTGCATAAAAAAAGAAATTATAAAGGTTGGCCAGAGCTTCAAAAGAATAAGGAAGAAACCCAACATGGCAGCATTTAATGTTGATGATTTCACTTATTTGAGATCTAGGGACTCACTTGTGTTTGCCAAGCCCGTTCTAGGCAATAATGGCTCTGATTGCTCTGAGATCTGAAGCAATTGGAAATCAGGGAACTCATTTTAAAATGTGTTCTTTGTTCTTCCATATTAAAGTAAAAAAAGAAAGAGATTCACCCTGTATAGATTCTGATTATAAGTTGAAGTACCAAATTTTAATGGAATCCTCAACACCAGAGTTTACCCCCTCAGGTAAAAAAATTCCAAATAAGTTAATATGCTTCCAAACCAAAGACAGTGTGCTATTTCCCATCATCCAGAAATGGTCACACAAGATACAGCTGGCTTGACATTTAATCCCTGCTGTCATATTTTTGGCTCTCTCTGTATCGTTGACCAATATATTATATAAACTTCTACTCTAAACCTAGACACAGTAAATCAACTGTACCTTTTGTTTGGGATCTTTCTGCAGAGTTGGCAAGTTCTGACACAGAAAGAATTAGGAGCCGAGGCGTCCCTGACAATCCCACTATTGATATATCCCTGCAGCTTTCACCTCTAAAATGCAGTGTGTCTGCAGATGTTGCTGAAATACTGTGGGCCAAAGAAGCAACCCAGGCAGCCCGATCCACCTGCCGAGGTTTTCATACACACACCTTCATCCCGCCCCAGACGCCGCTCGTTCTCCCCAGCCTTGGCCTGCTCCCCAACACTGCCCGGGGGGACAGCCTCTGCATATAACCTGTCCTGTACTTTCCCCCTTTCCTGCTGCCCCCAGTCCATCACCCTGAGTGCATCATACCCTAGTGAAACAGGGGAGGCCTGTCTCTGAATCGTCCACCTCTTCCTTTCTGTTTCTTCTTTCCAGTGTCATCTCCTGGTTGCCAGGCCCCAAGGATGTTAAGTTTGGTCCCTCCTCCTATCAAAATGCATTCTCTGGAAGAATCAGACAGACTCATTTCCACGCGAAGGTTGAAGTGTAAAAGACTCACAAGGTTGCGTTTTTCCTTAATGATTGCAACAATCATTGACTCCCTTGTTTGGTTTTAGCTGAAGCTCTGACTGTTGTAGACACCTGCCAGCCTCTCTCTGCAATACACTCTCATTGTCATGCCTTTATCATACCTTCCCTTTCTCAAGATATGGCCCCAACAGCACCCTCCTCATCCCATGTACTTCTGAATATCTAATAAGATTCACCTTTTATTCACCACCAGCTACTCTACTTGCCCCTAAACACACACACAGGCACGTATATTGCTGTCTCTCAACCCTAAGATGTTGCCTTATCTTCTCCCAGTAAACCATACTCTCCACTCACTCCTCCAGCTTTCAGCAAAATTGTTAAACAAACTTTCTAGGAAACCTCTTGTCCATAATCCCTTACAAGAGAAAAGGGAAACTGTAGACTCCCTAAAGTGAGTTTTCCTTCCTCCATTACACACACACACAAAAAAAAAGCAAAAGAAAGGAGATAAAATGCCCGTTAATTCTTGGTAAATTGAAACCCAGGCAGTGTGTTTGAATAGCAGCCTTGAGCACACAATAAAATTAGTTGGCCAAAGTATACTAGGTTGAATATATGAAGGGAGCTCATTTTAAAAATTGGTGATTTCAAACAGCAAAATATAAATGTTACACAAACAAACAATATTTTAAAAGGAAATGCAATTGTGGCAAAAAAAGGAAAATCTCTCCCTCCCACATAAGAGGAAAATGTGAAGCTTCAAAGAAATTCACATTTTTCATCTACACAATTGGGGGAAAAAAGAAAATATCCAATGTTTTGGAAGAGTACATCGAAAGATCCTTTTGGGAAGCAATTTGGTAAAACATATATAGTATCTTTAAAAAGTTTATACTCTTTAGCCCTGGCTGGCATAGCTCAGTGGATTGAGTGCAGGCTGTGAACCAAAGTATTGCAGGTTTGATTCCCAGTCAGGGCACATGCCTGGGTTGCAGGCCATGGCCCCCAGCAACTGCACTCTTTCTCTTTCTCCCTCCCTTCCCTCTCTAAAAATAAATAAATAAAATCTTTTTTAAAAAAATTTTATACTCTTTGATCACTAACTCCATTTCTAAGGAAATATTCTTAATGCAGAAAAAAATAAAACTTTTTAAACTTTATAGCAAAATGCTTATAAGAGCAAAACACAAATGATCTAAAGATCCAATAACAAGGGAATACTTTACTAAAATATTATATATCCATTTAATACAATAGTTAAGCAGGATAAAAACTTTACATAGACCATTATTATGCATAGAAAAAGGAGAAAGCAAATATGCCAACTTGTTAGCGCTGTTTTCTCTGAGAAATGAAACTAATGATGACTATTTCTTTGTATTTGATATTTTCAGATTTTTCCTGATGAATATGTATTGCATTTACAGTTATCTTTAAGTATACCTTAAAACACAGGTGGCAAACACAAGGCCTGCAGGCCGAATCTGGCCCTCCACCTTGTTTTAACTGCCCGGCACCTTGTTTCTACCTGGTGGTAGCGCTGAGCTCTCTTTAACCGTTAAGGACTAGTTACATTTACACAGCCCTAAAATTACACTGAACCCTCTGAAGGCAACCACGAGGCTGATGTAGCCCCCAGTGAAAATGAATTTGACACCCCTGCCTTAAAAGAAATCATTTATAAGCTATACTTATTTGCAGTCTGAAAATCCAAAAAAAGTCTGGAGAAGTTCACATACCAAGTTCATCCTTGGCTCCTTCCTGATGATATACTTCTGATTCCCACTGGAAGAAATAAAATCAACTAAAGGATAAGAAGTAATTCTAGTTCAAGATGATAAATCACACACACACATACACATACACACACCTGCCCTTCCTGCTGATAAATGTCTTAGAAACCATTCTGGACCCTCCACATCCAGTTCTCCTTGCCTTCATGGGTACACAGCTCAACTTAATTTCTCAACTTCTCTTGATAAGTCCACCCAGTTACTGTTGGCAGACATGCTCTATCACACACCAAGGCCTTTCTGTAAAATTTCTCTATCTCTATCTCTATCTCTCCTTCTCTCTGTCTCTATCTCCATCTCCATCTCCATCTCCATCTCCATCTCTCTCTGCATCTCCATCTCTCTCTGCATCTCCATCTCCATCTCTCTCTGCATCTCCATCTCCATCTCTCTCTCCATCTCTCTCTGCATCTCCATCTCCATCTCTCTCTCCATCTGCATCTCCATCTCTATCATCTCACTGTCTCCATCTCCATCTCTCTCTCCATCTCCATCTCCATCTCTCTCTGCATCTCCATCTCCATCTCCATCTCTCTCCATCTCCATCTCCATCTCTCTCTCCATCTCCATCTCTATCATCTCACTGTCTCCATCTCCATCTCTCTCTCCATCTCCATCTCCATCTCTCTCTGCATCTCCATCTCCATCCCCATCTCTCTCTGCATCTCCATCTCCATCTCCATCTCTCTCTCCATCTCCATCTCTCTCTCCATCTCCATCTCTCTCTGCATCTCCATCTCCATCTCCATCTCTCCATCTCCATCTCTCTCTGCATCTCCATCTCCATGTCTATCATCTCTTTGTCTCCATCTCCATCTCTATCATCTCTCTGTCTCCATCTCCATCTCCATCTCCATGTCCATCTCCATCTACCTCTCCCCTGACTACTCATCTGGAGGTGCAAGACTCACAGCTTGGAGGAGAGCCAGTCAGAGCAGCTGCCCAAATAGGAATATCAGATTGGAGTCTGTATGAAGCAGAGATACAGCTTTATTGTATTAAGCCACTGAGATTCCAGGGTTTGTTTGTTACTAAAACATCATTTAACCTATGCTAACCGATATACCAGGACCTAGTGAAAGTAAAGAAATCCACATAGAAATAAACACATTTTGAAAGAGAGAGGGCTAAAGGAGGCAACTTGAAGAAGAAACAGAGCAGAGATAGCTGTACCCCAAATATGTGCAGGATAAGACTGCACTGAGGATCTTCCCAAAAAGAAACCTAAAAATGATATCAAAGAGCATGAAAGATGGAAAAATGGAGCTGAAAATAAAGTGGATGGATGGGACATTACACCCTGCTCACAGAGCAATGTATCAGTCAGTATTTACCTTCAAGGTAGAAAAAATTGTTTCTGAACAGCAGAAAAAGAAAAAAATAAGGCACTAGGAGGTAGGATCCAATGGGATGTCCTAAAATGGAGAAAATGGAGCATAGGAAATTATTAGAGAAATAATGATCAAATATTCCCTGACTGGAAGAAAGTGAGTTCTCTGACTATAAGAGCCCATGAAGTCTGCTGCCCAGAAAACCGGCAAGGACCTCCCTAGGCACAGCATCATGAAATTTCAACGTAGCACAGAGCCAAAGGAGGCCAGCTCAAAGACAACGGAATTGCCAAGGTGGCCGGCCACCTACAGCACTGAAGACCAGGAGGGACTATTGTTGGAAGGGATGAATTCAGGGTCTTGCTTTTTAGTATAACTCATTCTACTTTGTGTTTTGTGTTTTCATGTGTTACCTTGGTATATTTTTACTTAGGTATTTGGTACATTGTATTTTATTAGTTTTAGGTGTACAACATAGTGATTCAGCATTTAGATACCTTACAGTGTAGCCACCACACAAAGTCTAGTGATCATCTGCCACTGTGCAAACTTACCACAGCCTTATTGACTATATTCCCCCTCATCTTTTTCACCCCCCCACGGCTATGTATTTTTAATTTAAAGCGAAAACAAAAAGCAATGCTGCCTACCACATCTTTAAGCAAACTCGTATCTGTGAATTATTAAAAAAAAGTGAGAGAAAAAACACCCTATCTTTACAAAAACTACTGTTTGCATAAGCAAATTGTGTCAATTAACTTAAAAATAGGCACTTTCCCAAATACCCATCTTCAACCTGGGCCTCTGGTTCTCTCCCGGACCCACAGTAGACAGTGGCAGGAATGAGGATCGGGTGCCTGTTTGTGCGGCTCTCAGAGTCCAGATGAAAGCGATTTAAGTCAGCCGTCATTTAAGTCGTCATCTTATTTTCCCTCTATTACCTACTATTAATTAAGAGTTCAATTTAATGTATTCATATTCCGCCATTTTTCAGAGGGGGAAAGAGATTGGAAGGAACTTACAGAACAATACCATAAAATTAAGCAAAATAGTGACTTAAAAGAAGGAAAGACAATAGCAGAAAGAGGAAATCTCTCAGGCCGCCCACAACACGAGTGGCAGCGGGGTGGAGCATCAACCCAGCGTCAGGTGTCCTCACAATTGAGGCAACAGTCTCCTCTCATAGAACACACCAGACCAGTTTCTGAGAGAAAAACAAGGTCTTTCTTAAACCAGCTTGGAGGGAAGTACACAGGCTGGGGCTTTGAGAACCTTAGGGAACCTGAGGGCAATGTTCTCCCAGCAGCTTCTCAGCCAACAGAGCTACAACACTCCCTTTGACAACGTTATTTATCATCCACCTTCCCACCCCCCTGACACACCCCCACACAGAATCCACCCTTTTTAAAGGCTCATCCTGATTATACAAGGTGAGTGATTCCCAGACCCGCCTGTTCACAGCAATCAGTGGGTCTGCTGGTGAGAAATTGCAGTTCCTAGGCCCCTGCCCTGGAGACTCTGACTTGATAAGTCTGCAGGAATCTCCACGGTTCCCACACTCCCCAGGTGAGCAGGCAAGTCTGGGAAACAAGGTGAGAGCTGATAGTCTACAGCTGCAAATGAGCTAGTTCCTTTTGCTCAGGATGCCCCAGCTCTTCAACTTCCCTCCTCCCTCCGGATGACAGCCTGCTCTGACATGCATTTGCAGGAAAGCATTTGAGAAAGATAAGGAATGTAACATTTGTTCCTTGATGGTAATAACTCATAACTCCTCCCTCCCTTCCTCCACAACACTCATTTCATCAGTATGACCATGAGAATTCACTAGAGGCTCCACGTGAGATACATCATGCACACGATTTGATACAAACACATCTGCGCCGATGCGCACATCTTTTTATCATTACAGATGATATGTCAGCCGCTGCAGAACATTTTGAAAGTCTTAAGATTGCGTCTATTATTTCTGAAATGAGGGAAGAAAAAAATCTCCCTGGGAAAACAGCTACATACACTGGGGCATACATCAGCGTTGCGAGACTCCCCTGCTGGATTAATTGCGCTTCCAAAACATTCTTGCTTGAACCACGTTTCATGAAGGCTCTCAGCTGCAGAAAACAAAACCTCCCTTCCATGCACATCAAAATCAGGAAATCAGAAGAGGCACCAGATCTCCCCCCACCGTGTCCTGTTTCTTTCCTGGCATTCGAGAGAAACCTGGTTCAAGATGTTGCATTGCAAGGAAATTGGAGATGAAACGGTCACAAAAGTAGAGAGATGTTTAGCCTAAGGACAGTTATATGTGTTCCAGAACAAAGTAAAAAAGGTCAAACCTAAGTCAAGGGATTGGCTCAGCTTTCTCTAAAACAAAGACAGAGAACTTTTCTCAGCTTACAATGTAAGAGCAGGAGAGGAAAGAAACCTGAGGTAAAATCTCGATAGCATTCCCCCATCTTGGCCAAATGTTCATTTGGAGTGTCAACATTTATGGTTAATCAAATTGTGTGTGTGAAAATTAAAGGTGAAGCAGGATCTGTAAATAAATAGAAAGATCCTTAATCATGGGTCAGAAGTCAGGGGGTACCCAAAAACACTTTGCCCCTGTACCCTGGAGTTTTAGGATGCACTGGAAGTCACCAGTTCAACAAAGGCCAGCCCTGGAGGTCAGACCCGCTATGTGCATTCCGAACCAGCCTTGCCAGTCAAACACTGGCCATCTTAAAAGGATTAAGATTAGTTATCATTTCAATCCTATGAAAGAAGATCTATATTTCTCTTTTAGACACAGAAGTCTCTGGAGAATGGTGCTTGCCAACACTCAAAAAATAATCTCTCAAAATTCTTGCAACCCACTGTGTTATGATTTCATCTCATGAAATACAACACCTTTACATTAAACCTCATAAAACTGAATCCCACTGGGTCTCTTCCAGACTCAGAGAATAAGCAGCTCTGCTGGTGATGCTTAGCAAAGTAAAATAGCCTCTTTTGGCTGGGCCCGTTCCCACCACTGGGTCCATTTTGCAGGGAGTCAATTTGCTTTACTTCTACCAAATATTTACATGTGATTAATCTCACACATAATAGATCTTACAAATGCTTTGTGAATGAAAGAATGCCTTCCAACAGCACAACATTAATTCCCCTAAAAAAGGTCATTTAAAATGAAACGTGCACAAATTCATTCTGGTCTTTCAGTCTATGAATGTCATCTCTGGTTCTCCTGGATTTGCCTATGGGTGGTCATAAGTGTGAGTATAAAGATCAGAAAGGACAAAATAGAAGGCTCTCTGGCCAAAGAGAAATTCTCTTAACTTTCCATTATATTTTTTTAATTTTTTTATTGATTGATTTTAGAGAGAGAGAGGGATGGGGAGGAGGAGAGAAACATCAGTTTGTTGTTCCACGTATTTAGGCATCGTTTGGTTACTTCTCACTTGTGCACTGCCGACTGAGGGTCAAACCTGTGACTATTGTATGTAAGTATGACGCTCTAGCCAACTGAACTACCCAGCCAGGGGTCCACTTCATTCTTCACTCAAGAACAAGAAACAATTGCCTTGCTAAATAGAGTGGCAATATCCCCAGGGAACATACACACACATTCACACAAGGCAAATCTTCACATGCTCTCATCGGGAGCTCTGTGTTTTCCCAAAACCATAATTTTTGGCAACGAGGTCATCCCTTGAGGAAGATCTCACCATGAAATCAGTCGGTGATCAGTAACTCAAAGATTGATGCCTCATGCATTCAAATTATTATTAGAATCATTCCCTTCATTCACATTTATCTCCAGTCTTTTCAATTGTCTCAAAGGTGCATCAAACATTATTAAGCAGTTCTCTCTATTAGCCCCATCAAGAATGTTCCACTGGAATTCCATGTGTCTCCTCACATGCCTTTTGATACCATCTGTTCTTCTATCAGATGTAAAATTATAGGGTAGAGATTACCCTTTGGTATCATCATAGATAATTTTCCAAGACCCTAGCAAGTATTACTTGAAATAGAGGCTTTTTTTTTTTTTGCCAGGAATCTTTTCACCAGTTGGACTCTCAAATGATAGAATAGAGTTCCATTTTCATTTAAAAAAAATCAATGTTGAATGCCTTCACTGAACTGGCCTCGTGATACAGATAGCATTACTTGGTAGTAATAAATGTCCACCTCAAGAAGAATCTATTCTCATTTCTAATGCATCTTCTGAAGGATATTAGCACAAATTTGACATCCCTTTTCATATTTTCTATGTATATATATGAGTATTTTCAAAATTCAACTCATTAGTATTCTTGAATAAAAATCTGGAGCGAATTAGTCAGTGACGTTTAACTGTGGCCTGGGGACCCCAGCGCTCTGCAAGAGTTTCAGCTGGTCTCCTATGGCATCCAAGTTCATAACGTACTCACGTCTCTGCTGAATTTCAGAGATATATTAATAAGTCACCCACAATAGGCTCTCAGACGTATAAATGTACTCTTCCCACCACTTCCAGATTAGTGAGGGTAAAGGTTATTGTCTCCATGTTTCTAGTGCTGAGAAAGATGGGATTAAAGGGTCTATATTAATCTTTGTCCCATCAAATGGTTCTGTAGCCACAAAGCTAAAGAATCACTGGCCTAGGTCTCCTTTATCTGATATGGATTATCAATCATTTACACTATAAATCAATATGGAGGAAGCATTTTATTCTTCAAAACACCCGAATTCTTCTCCCGTTCAGTACATTCATCCACTGGACCAATGAAACTGCCGTCGCTGACTCTCGGGCTGCTGCTGGAGTTCAAAGTCAAGACAATGTCTGTGTTGCCGAAGGGCTGATAATACGGCTATGACCAGTGACTGTAAGTTCCAGTGACCTTGTCTCATTTGGATATAAAAAGGCTTGTTCCCTGAACCAATAAAATACAGAACCACCACATAGGTATTTATTCACTTACTATGCCATTAAAAATGTACTGATTTCCCCAAATCTGGTGTACGGACAAGAAGTAATGTAAGGCCCAAATTCTGTAACACAATGATCAGGGGCAAGGAGACCTTAGGACATTTAATTTCTTGGAGCTTCTTCAGTTTTCTCACCTCTAAGATAGAAACAGTACCTTTTCCCAGTGTTTTTGTGTTATTAAATGAGAGTAATACCTATGAAATCACTTTTTAAGCCAACATCAATTATTGTTGTTATAAATGAGCCCAGATCAAACCACCCAAAGCCACTCTTTCCTGAAATCATTTATTCATTCTACAAATGCGTTCTGAGCACTCACTAAGTGCCAAGCACTGCATGGCTCAGTGATGCCCCAAACCAGCTACAGCTTCTGCCTTCACAGAGCCCAGGGTGGTCTGTGTAGCGAAAGAGAAAGACAATAATCACACGTAAAAAACATGAAAGATGGTAACTGTAATTAGTGTTCTGACGGAGCTGCACATGGTGTTATGAGATTTTATCGTGGAGAATTCTGACCAGCAGGGGCAATTATGGTTCATTTATTTAACAATATGAACTGGGCCTTAATTACTGCACCCTGTGAAGGTGCTGGGAATTCGAAAACTGGAGCATGAGGCCAACCCTTCATCAGCTCACCATGCAGAGAGTCACACATGTAAATAGGCAAGCACGGGACCACCATAAAAGGACAGTGAGGCACAAAGGGAGAGATAATTCTACAAAGAAAGAAGGGAGAAGGATATAAGAAAAGACTTTGTAAGACAGGTAAGCCAAGTCTTAAAAGATAACTAGACACTTGACTGCTGCTCATCCTGAGAAATACACGAAGAAGCAGAAATGTAAAAAAACACAGTAGTGGAAAGCATAGGAAGCAGGAGCACTTCTCAAGGAGGGCCATTTCCCCACCCCACTGCCAGGGGGCATTTGGCAATGTCTGAAGATGTTCCTGATGGTCACAGCCTGGGAGGAATGGGGAGGTACTACTGGCCTCTAGCGAGTAGAGGCCACAGCTGCTGCTGAACATCCTACAGAGCACAGATGCCCCCGCCCCCCCGGCCACAAAGGATCATCTGGTCCAAACTGTCAGTGGTGCTGAGTCTGAGAACCCCTGCAATAGAGGAAATAGAGTAGGAAGGCCTCCCCAGTCATATATGTGTGTCAGGAAAACAGCAACGTTTTCGGTTCCAAGTGAGAAACGGTCCCTGGAATCAGATGCCCTTCCTCTGCCAGGCACTACCCACGTCTCCCTATAGGGGGCATCTGAGAGGCAAGGCCATGCATGGGTCTGCGGTTCAAGGGCAAGGTCTGCAGTGGAAACACAGGTCTGGAGCACATCAGGGAGGCAATCATGGAAGCCCTAGAAGAGACCACCCAGAAGGAAGGCGTAAAATACTGAGAATATAAAACTGCCCAACCCAGACCCTGGGAAAGACCACCATTCCGAGCCTGGCAAAAGAAGAGGCGTCATCAGCACAGGGAAACATGAAGAGATCATCAAAGAGTAGGAGGGGAGCCAGAGGAGGAGGGCCATGAACATTAAGGAGCAATCGACTTTCAAAATTAAGTGGTGATTACCCAAAGGATTTGAAAATGTTTGTCTCCACACAAATTTGCATGCAGACGTCAGTGGTAGCTTCATTCATAACTGCCAAAACGTGGAAGCAGCCACAGTGCCCCTCAATGGGCAAACGGATTAACAAACCATGGCACCTCCATACAATGGAATGTTACTCAGTGATAACAATACATGAGCCAGCAAGCCACAGAAAGACACAGAGGAATCTTAAATGCATATTGCTAAGTTAAAGAAACTAATCTGTAAATGCTACTCACTGTATGATTCCAAGTATATACAAAACTACAGAGATAATAAAAAGATTCGTGGCCATCAGAACCTCGAAGGGAGGAAAGAAAAAATCAATAGGTGGAACCCAGGAGACTTTTAGGGCAGTGAAACTATTCTGTATGATGCTGTAGGAGTAGATATGTGACATTATGCATTCATCAAAGTCCACATAACCACACAACCCAAGGGAACCCTAGTGTAAACTACGGACTTTAGTTAGCAATGTTTGCATCAGTATTGGCTCACCAGCTGTAACAAATGCAGCAAGAGGTGAAAACTGTGAGAGGGCAGAGAAGAGATACATGAGAACTCCCTGCACTTTCACTCAGTTTTTCTGTAAACCCAAAACTTCTCTAAAAATAATGAAGTCTATTCATTAGTTTTTTTACAGGTTGGGTTTAGTAACACGTTCAATGAATACTCATGTTAGTAAATAAAGGTTAATGTAGAAAAAGAAGCTACATTTTACCTTGAAGATTATATCATTTAACTTCAAGAACCACCCCCCTCAAAAAAATTGAGTGATAAATTGTTAAGTGCCATAGAGAAATCAAATAGAAAGAATCAAAACAGAATCTACTCAGCTTAATAACTGGGACATCAAGGTGACCTTTGACAGAAATAGTTACTTGAAATGGTCAAGACAAGGATTGTAGTGAGCTCAACGTGAATTGGTTAGTGGCAAAGACATGAAAAAATTAAGTGTAGAAGCTAATGCCACAATGGCAACCACGTGGTAATACATAAACTTATCAAGACAGCATAAATGTATTATGCCGTACACCTTAACTTATACAATGTTATATGTCAAATATATTTCAATTTTTAAATGCAAAAGAAAATGTAGACAACTTCTTCAAGAAGTGAGGCTGTGAAAGAATAAAAGGATAGTAAGAGATGAAAAATAGAGATTTTTTTCCTAATGTAAGAAGGATTTGGATATTTTTGTGAACTTCAGGGAATAAAAGGCAGAAAAGGAGAGATCAAAAATATAGCGACAAAAAAAGTTTACACAGAACAAAGTCAATAAAGAAGCCACAGCAGAGAATTGAACCAAGTCTTGGAGGGGAAAAGTGGACATTTTTCTTTAATGTTTTAATAAAGAGATCTGGAAAGACAGAGGTAGTGAACAGTGAACGGAGAAGAGAGTAGCAAGCCAGCTTTGTCTCCCTTACTGTCCAGCCTGGTCCTTAGTCTCAAGTTCCTGCAGATCAGCATTAGGAGCCCCCAGCCAGCTGACACAGGCCAGCTCTGTAACACAAATGTGTGGACTTAACTGGAAATCAAGAATCCCAGGACCTGCTCTCATAACCCTATGTGACACCGCACCACCATCAGTATCTCCACGCCACCATCAGCATCACGCCCTAGTGATTTGGCTAAGTTGCTCGGTCCTCTTGTGGCCATAGGTGTGTCACCTATAAAACAGGAGAAGCACTGTCTTCCCAGCCTAAGGCTGGTGTTAGATCACCTGACCTTGAGGTTCTTTCTCTATAGCTAGTGATACTGTAGATGGACCACCTCTTTCAGTAAGAAGTGAGACTTCTGGTCAGACAGACTTTCCTTCTAACATCATGGAAAAGAAAAACAAGTCAACCAAGCAGTATTCTCCATGGAAAGTTCCAGTATCTATTCTCCCCAAAGTCAAAGCAACCTCAAAAGATAAACTTGTGCTCTGAGTTCAATATGAACTTCAGGGTGAGCCAATTCTAATGTTAACCAACACTTGGGATTCATTGGATTTTTTAAAGCCTTTCTGTTTATATCAAGGAAAGCTGCACTGAGGTTAGCACAGATGGACTAAGCAATCCCTGAAATAAACAAAAACACTTTAAATGACTTTCCATGGAATAAAAATCTTTATCAAAAACTCTTGATCCTGTAAGTATAGCATTTTTAATCAAGAAGGATAATGTCCAAAAAACAAAAAAAAAAGGTAGAAAAAAAACAAATAGTCCAAATCCACACCATCCTACAGTGTGTCTCTATGAGATAGAGATCAAACCCCAAAGATGCAAGGCATCCTATTCCCACAGCTGAACCATCTCGGTCTGAGAAGTTTAACAGAGGATCGAATGGAAATCTCAGTTGGAGGGTTTTCCAAGGGAAGACAGTTCAATACCAGGCTAATGAGCAGGCAAGCTTCCCCTAACCCTAACCCTGCACCCTGACACTTTTGGTTGCTTCTTCTGCAGTCTCAGCTCATGCCTGGTCAGAGTGAAGAAAAACTACATACAATCAGAAAGACCAGCATTTTGAGCCTCTGACATGTGCAAAAAAGAAATTAGTCATGACGAGGAATACCAGAATGAAAAACAACCAGATCCTGGGAGTTTATATGCTGACCCTGGCCCTTGGCTGTGAGAGTGCTTTTCTCTGCCTTCTGTCTCTTGTGTCCGGCCTGCCTGCCTGCACAGGACAAGGACACCACATGGCCGCAGGCTGCTTATATCTTTCAGACACATCCATAAAATAGACACTGTCCTGTGGCTATAACAGGGGGATTGGAATGCTTGTGTCTCCTGAATCAAATGTCTTACAGCTCCAAACAAATTTCCTATGGACTGTTCTATAATAGAAAATATACCATTGGACATTTCATACTGGAAAATAGCCCCGATGTGACTTTAGAAGCACATGACACGTACCCTGAGGACCCAATGTTTGATGCCCAAAGATGTCCATGTACTAGTGTCTGAGATGCCACAAGGAATTTCAGATGCTTGTAGATCAGCTGATGAAAACCTGGGGCCAAATGTTAGTACCTGGGGCAGTTATTATAAACTCTCTTGTAATTGTGGTCATATCATATTGCTTGCTCCTATTATAAATTAAACTCTAGATACACAAGAAACATGTGCCATTTTCTTCCTTCCCTTCCTCTGTTCAATCTTCCCTAACTTCCCTAACACACACCCAGTGCTGTAAGTTTTCGGTGACGACCAACACTAAATGAATGAATGAATGAATGAGGTACCAAAGCTGTGTCAGGTAGGCACGTGTTCAGCTATAAATGAATTTAAAAAATAAAACCTTTCACTTCAAGAATTTGCACAGATAGTGGCTTTATTTTACCTCTGGCCACATGAAGTCTACAGGTAAAAATGCCCACCGGGCTGACAGCAGTAGCTCAGCGTGCCGCAAGTCCCCGTCCTTAGGACCACAGGAGGCTGCAGCACTTCCAGACCCCACATCCAAGTTCCAGGAAGGAAGAAGAAGAGTGGGTTGAAGGTCATATCCCCCGAGCAGCTTTGTCTTTTTGCATGGGAAGAAATGTGGTACACTTGCATCCCCAGCCAGAGCTGAGCCACATGGTCACCCCCAGCAAAAAGTTTCTAAGAAAAGTGAGCGTTTAGCATTTCAGCATCTTTAAAAGAGAAAGGCAAGGGGAAGGTCCCATGGGGATGGGGCTGAGTGAGTCAAGGTCCTGTTCCCACCAAGAGGTAGCTCTTCTCCTAGGAATAAATGGTTTTCACAAACTGTGCTCCTCACTGATACTGTTCTTTTGAATTTATTTAGTCCAGGGTCTTGGGGTTCATGTTATTAAAGATCCTCTTCGTTTTGTTCTACTACCTCCAGAATCCAGTAAAGCACCTTATAATCCAGCCCTTCCCGTGGTTTGAAATTGAGCAGCTTATATTTCTATCCCAAATTTCTGTTCAGCTAAATTCATTTCAATATCCACTGCTTCAAATTGATTCTTTTTCTTAATATTCTTTTTATCCTGCTTTGTTTGTATGTGAAAGAGTTGGATTCAAACTCAGATCTGTATTCACCACCGTTAAGCTGCTCTGGGGTAGCCGGGACTACAGTGATACACGCACACGCTTGGCCACTGAGCACGTCCGTAGCTCTGGCTCACTGAAGTCTGCACAAATCTGCCTGGCATGTGATAAATACATAAAGAGAAAGCAGAAAAATAATAATTTACAGACTTGGAGAGTTGGCTATCTTTTGGGGAAAAAAAATATTATAACCCTATATTGACCATACATAAAAATCAATTCCAGGCCAATTAAATACTTAAATATGAAAAGCAAAATAGCTAGGAAAAAAATTTAGGATATTCCCCTTGTGAAACGTAATAAGAAAGGATTTATTAAACAAGTCATAAAAAACATAAACCATAAACAAAAAGATTCATAATTGTGCCTAAATTAAAGTAACTTCTGAATGAAATGAGGCGATAATAAAAGTTTAAAAAATAAGACCCAGAGGAAGTGAAAATATTTGCAATTTATTTCATTGACTTTTTAAATACATGACATTTATGATATGTAATGAATGCCTATAATTCAATAAGGAAATAGAAAAAATAAAAAACAGAAAATAGGGAAAAATTGGCAATTTGCTCAAAAAGAAATCCAAATGGCCCATAAATATACCAAACACACACACACACACCACAATTTGAACATCACCACACATAATCAGGGAACTGAAAAAAATTAATGTGATATTTATATCAATCAAATTGGTAAATATGTATGCCTGTCAATACCAAGAGTAAGAATGTGGGAAAATAAATGTCCTCCACATTACTTCTGAGAATTTCAATCAGCACAGACGTTTTGGTAGCGTAGCAAACTGAACTATCTAGTGCGTATCCCGTGACTCAGAAATCTTACTCCCCAGTGTGTACGCTGGGAAAAGTCTCTCAAATGTGCACAAGAATACATAAGCAAAGATGTTCACAGTAGCTTTGTGACAACAAAAAATTTGGAAGCAATCTAAGCATCCATCAGTAGGAGAATGGGTAAATAAATAAATTATATATTCATCCATGAAATACTATAAAAACCTTTAAATGTCCGAGATGGAGCTCATGGGCCAGGAGGGATAAATCTCCAAAACAGGGTGGAGTGGAAAGGTACCACCTTTAATCACGCAGTATGGGCCTGCCTTTCCCTCCCACCCTCCCTCTGTTTAAGTTGCACCCCTCCTCCAAGTGCTTGCTCAGGTGCTAATCCTTCCAAAAACGTTCCCTGCTGCTTCCAACCTTGATCCTTCCCTCAGGGCCTTTGCTTTAGCTCTCTCTTAGGACAAGCACTCCTACAGCAGAGCAACAACAGACCCTAGCATCAGAGCCTCATTAACATTCTTTTTTCAAATCTTGGATCATTTCATAGGGGAAAAATATCATTTTAACATGCACTTATTGATTTCTCCTGAGGTTAAAATGTTTCATGTGCTACCTCTTCATTCGTATGACTTCCATCTTTTTCATGTAGAGCACCCTGGGCAGCCTTTGGAACCTGGCCCCTAGCACATACCGAAAACAGAAAACTAGTTTTCAATGCAACTAAATTGAAAGCTAGAAATTCAAAGTGAATCAATAAAAACACTCAAGCCAAAAAAATCATTCTAACATAACTTGTGTACTAAAATACAAAAGCATATCACTAATATGACAAACTTGCTTGCAGATGCCTTTTTAGGTAAATAGAACATATACCTTTATTGCTTACAACACCAGGTATAGGGGACATCCCTCCATTAAGGCTTAAAGAGCCTCTGCGCACTTGAGGAAGAAACAGTGTTTAATGCAGACAGAAAGAATACAGGAGCCAAGAAGGTGTGTTTCAGCAGCCCATGTTTCTTACACAGACTTTGACGTGTGAGAGAGAGGTACCCCTCCCAATAAGCCATGAGTTCTGCAAATATGTGACCTTATTTTCTGTGTAACATATGTGTCTTTGGAAAGGTTTCTATGAACATTATGACTTCTCAGATTTATAGCTAATAAGCAGAATCATAATTGAAATGATTACATAAATACAGAGTCACCTTTACCCCAGAAAACACAAGCTACTCTTTCCCCCAGAAGTTCACATGGCTTTGAGAAGACCCTCGGTTTTCTATTACAGCTTTGTAGGGGCCCAGAGATCCCATGGATCATTTCCAGACAGCATAGTTTTTGCTAACAGCTTCCAACAATTTATTCTGCCATTCAACCTCAGAAGATGAAATTAGAAATTAAACATTCGATATAGAAAAGATCTGTAGCTAAAACAGCTGTAGAACTGGAACTAACAAGATCATAACCAGTGACCATCCCCTCTCCTCATTCATGAGTGATGTATCTCTCTGTCTGGACTTGGACATGTAACGTCGGCCAATCCAGATTTGAAAGAAGGGCTTGGCTCCTGTAATGCTAATCAGGCAGAATCTCTTCCTTGGGCGTAAGACATCAAGAAAAATTAGGGACATCAGGGTAGAGCTCCTTCAGAGGTTAACCCCAGAATACCCACTTACTCAGGATTTAATCTGCACTGAACCAGTAGATCTTATGGGTGTCCTGGGACACAAGGACAACCAGAAAAAAACGAGTTTGTCAGGTTTCCATTACTTTATTCCCTTTGAGGTATATACTACAAGAAGGTAAAAACATTGTTTGGTTAAAAAGGAAAACCGAGCAAAATAATGATGGTTGCATTGCCCCAAAATAGTATACTTCCTCTGAATATTCTATCAGGTAATACACAATATTTTCACAAATATACATTTACATAGAATTTGATCTATCTGTTATAAGGTATTAAAGAGATGTTTCTGCTTCTTTGTCCATTTGTTTTTTGCATTGTTTTTGTTGCTAGTGTCATGTAAAATAAATAACTTAGTACTGAATCTATAACCATCATGAGTAAATTCAATTTCACGAAGTTAGAACAAAAAAAAATTCAGCCCAAACCAGACTTTGGTTTATATTATAAAGTTCCCTAGGGAACTGGGTTTTACATTTGAGCCCTGATTTAGCTAAAAGATTTATAAGGGCACATGTAGAAATACAGGTCCCTTTTGGGTGATGAACCAGGGCTGAGACATAATTATAATTCTCTCTGCTCTCCATTCCACTGGAAACGGCTCCCAGGGGCCCAGAGGTCAGCTGGTCGTCAACGAAGAACATAAATGTTCTATGTACTGTGACCACCCGAGTCACCTTCCCAGTCTCCAATGCCAATCTCATGGACATTAGAAGATTGTACACAAATATTTTCGGATATTGTATTAATGGGAATATTTGCTTCCCTTGGAAATCTAGTATCATTGGTATGTTCTGTGGACCCTGAAGCCAAATTTGCTGGATGTCTGTGTGTGACACACTCCAGGCTGTTGCTCAGTTCAGCCTGTCAGAAGTGCAGGGGCAGCGCCCCAGAGCCTGAGTGAAAAATGATGTCGCCAAGTACCATGTGTAAAACGATCCAGGGATGGAAAATTGAAATTTTCCTTGTAAAAAAAATAAAATTGCTTAATAACTTGCTCGGATTTCTCAGGAGTGAGGTCATGCACGGGGAGACCTGATCTTGGCAGCCTGTTCCCTTTGAAAATGTCCCCAAATCATCACCTTATGGGACAGAGTGGGGGAATCTATTCATCACCTCACTGCGGGGAGGGGGGCAGGCGACGCAAGTTTCTTACAAGCCTCACGGGGTGGCAGTGTTGTTGCAGGTGTTTCGGTGGCCATTGTTGCTGCTGTTACTTAACTCTCACAGCAAAGCCCTGGCCCACCCAGAGAACTTCTCCCGGGAGCCTGGTTACCGACAGCCTCTCTCGAGAGCACAAAGACTGAATGCTTGTATTGAGTTCTGTAACAAAAACAAGACTTACTAAGGAGATTACGGGAAGAAGCGTCTATTCTGTCTTTCAGTGGTACCACGTCCCCCCACCAACCACATGTCCTCATCTCCGCTAACAGCGAAATGCAATCTCGCAAAACTTTGATAACTGCCCTTCTCGTAGGAAAACGATTGTGTTATCAGTTCTCACTAGCAAAAATATATACATTTGTACACATATTTTTCATACACTTAGAGTGGGTGAAGGTGTAAAAAGTCAGAAATGTACAAATCTAAAGAAAATTAGCAAAGTATTGTTCCGAGCGAGTACTTTCTGGAAGTCTGACAGTCCAGTAAGGTTCAGATATAGAAACAATTTTAAATTATTTTAACCCTATTTAGTCCTGTTGAATAAAAGGCCATCATTAATTATTCATTTCCTAAAGTAAGAGGACTTGCATACTTTTCTAATGTTTCTGCTGAGGGTTTCTTATCCCTTTGACAAAAGGATTTCACTGTTGTAGATTTACCAGCTTGCCAGTATTTTTCATAACTATCTTATTTTCACATCCAAGGTGAGATTTGTCTCATTTTTTTAATCTCATGCGCTGTTTATGAAAATTAATGTCATTTTTTGGATAACCCCCGACATAAAGCTTTTGCAACATTAGAAAAAGTTTCACCTGCTAATTTGTGTAGGGCTCTACCCATCGACAAACGGCCTATGGACCCCTTTAGCTCGGGAACTAAGTTAAACTATTCCGATGGTTATAAGCAATATTAAAGTGTGTCAACTTATTTATGCCTATTTTCAGTGCTGAAGAATTACCTTCCTAGTGTTGGGTATGTGGTATTTGAAAGCCAAGGAGGATAGCCTTTATCCTCTGTATTCACCTAACTAGGTACAAATGAAAAAATTGGTAATGAACATGAAAATAATATATGCATTGGAATATTTCTTTTATGGAGGTAGATGTATTTTTAACAATTGAACTTTCAAAATTAATAGTGACATGAAAAAGTGGAAAGAAACATCAGAACAAAAAAAGAAACAAATGGAGGAAATAGAAGTGCCCACCACATACAGGCATTTGTGACATTAGAAGGAAGAGGACATAAGGAGAAACAGGGAAGCCAGATGCACGCTCCACCGACTGAGCGATCAATGATGGGTGAAACTGAATGATACATCATTAGTCAAGCAGAATGAACCTTCTGCTGCTGAGTCAGGGCCTATTACATCCAAGAGTTTGTAAATATCATTAAATGAGAAGGGCAAAGAGATAAGAATGAAAGAGCATGCCTCCGTGAATACGTCACCTAGAATATAATAACCCTCCCCCAAGCGGTAAATAAACAATGGCAATATTTGTCTACAAAGGATAGAAAGAGCAGTTCATTGAACCATTTAAACTTGGCTTTATCAAATATCTGCAGCGATCTGCCCCTTGCTGTCCGGAAAGGAGAAATCGTCACATCACCATTGCCACCTGTTTCCAATATGAATGCCATTCAATTACCATGAACACTCATTACTGGTAAGTAAGAAATCTCAAAAAACAGTCACACACTTAAGACCTACCCGATGTGTCCAGACACTCTCATGAGGCTGGCCTCTCTTGTTTCCGCAACAATTTCCACCCAGTCCTGCTTTGGTTTCCAACATGACAGCCCAAGGAATGAAGACATACATTTCAGGTCATTTCACTGGGGTCACTGGAATAATGGGCGCTTGCTATGTGCTAAGTACCATGCTAGACTCTGGCAGCCCAAGGTGGACAAGGCAGGATTTCTTTCTGTTCTTCAAGAGCTCCTGGTCAGATATGGTCTTTAAAGAGGCAATTAAATAAATAAAGATGTTAGGGCAGGGCCCTAATGCAGCATGACTGGTTTTATAGGAAAAGGAGGAGACTCTAGGAGTGCTGGTGCTCACAGGAACAACCATGTGAAAAGGCAGTGAAAGGGCAGCCCCCTGCAAGCCAAGAGGCGAGAACTCAGAAACTAACACTGCCATCACCTTGAACTTGGACTTCCAGCCTCCAGAACTGTGAGGAAATAAATTTCCATTGCTTAAGCCACTCAGTTTGTGGAATTTTGTTATGGCAGGTGAAGCAGACTACTACAGCACCCTCCCTATAATGAAGGTTGCCTGATGAACGCTGCAGACAGTGAAGTCGGTGAGATGACCTTGAGTTCCTGTGGCAGTTCCCTACCCCTGTGTGTGTTCACGTAGAAATTGGATGAATCCATGTTGGAGACATCACACTGGGCACAGGAATAGACCAGCTGGTCTCAAACACCTTTTCCAACGCTTAGATTCTATCACTTTTCTCTATAAACTTCAATTGCTCTATGGATGAGAATTATCATTTCAATTATCAAATGTACATTGTGGTCTCCTATCTAGAAATTAAAACAAAAGCACCTTTAAATACTTTCACTTGACTGCCTCTGGCCCCTCCTTCACTTGGCTCCTTAATTTCTCAAACACATGGTCTCTTAATGCTGCCGTCATTTCCCCCACTTTTTGAGGGTGAGTATTTGAAATGGAACTTGAAGTACCAATAAAATCTTACCAAATGGGAGAAAAAAGTCTGGGAGTTGTCTTACCAGATGAGAACAAAGAAGGTGATGTTCCCTTGTCTCTTGTCATGGTCACAAAGAGGTGAGATGATCTTTGAACAGCGGCAGTTACTATAAAAAAGCAGGATTCTGGAATTTTCTACCACGCTCGAGAGTCAGCAAATCTGCACCTACTCTTGCTGGTTGTAGAGTTGACTCAGCTTAAGGAACTGTGGTCTGCATTGAGTTGTTAGCCAGTCCAACCAATTCTGTGGAGAAAAAGGAAGAGCAAGAATAATGGCTATTGCTAATAGTACATTTTCACTTTGATGAGTAAATTCTATTTCCTATGTCACCAAGTCATTTTACAAAGCTGCTGCTGAGAGAACCCACTAAATAATGAAAGTGTCCCTGTTTTTCTGTCCCCCCTTGAGTAAAAATGCTAATGAAAAGTGCAATCTCCAAAATGTGAATAGCACTTTGATTAAAAAGTTAACACATGTATTTAATGTCACTGAACTGTATGCTTCAAAATGGTACAAATCGTAAAATGTATGTTGATATATGTATATGCTTTACCACAACTATTAAAAAGTAACGCAAAGTTTTAATCACATAATAAAGTAACGCTTCTCAGCACATTAGCCTTCTGAGAAAGCAGGAAGAAAATCGATTGTAGGACCCCATTGGTCAGCATGGCGGGTGGGGCTAGGGATGGAGAGTCAAGAATTATGTCATGTACACGAAGATTTAAATGTGTTTGTGCTGAAGACGACACCCAGTATGAACTTCTCTGCAAAACACGAGTCACGCTGCCCTAGTACATTTTACAAGGTTGTGCTCTTACGTTGTTTGAATCGTTTTCCTACGAGCACTGCCTACTGTCTTTGATGGAGAGGGTCAAGGCCCAGGGTGGAGTGCCAGACTCCAGATGCTGTGGCTCACCCTGTCAGTACCAAATTCACTCTTGCACTTGGGCTGTCTCTCAACAATGGCGTGCGACTGGAAAAGACAGTGGCTCCCTTCCAGGAAATCCTTCTGTTCTGTGTTTGCCTGAAGTGTACGATTTTATACTCAGCTCTCACTGCAGAGTAATAACAAACTACATCAATTATACACTTGCTGTATGCAAACATACCGCTTAGTCTCGGGGCTGGAGCCATACAAAAACACATAGGCTCCCGCCATCACCAGACTTAGAATCTGGATGGGTCGACAGAGCATGTTTCCAATTAGTAATGGTTACCCCGAGGAGATTACCAGTGAAGATTCATTACAAGGGTTTTTCTTGGAGTGCCAAGACTGTTTCCCTCAGTTAATATTTCAACTACTTGTCATCTATTTTGTAATACAATTTTTGACTTAAAATTCAAATTCCAACAACAGTAACAACATTTTTAGAATAATTAGATCTCCTTCCAATTTAGTGAGCCTGATTTTCATTTTAATGCGCATAAAGTGTAAGTCAGATTTGTTTTCTCTTCCCTGGGATGATGGTGTGGAGTTCACTCCTGGCCCAGACCTTCGCAGCTCAGTGGCAGCATTCCAACTCTCCTAGGGATTTGGGGGCTTTATTTTTGACCTGGGCGAGTCACTTCACACCTCATTACACGCACGTGATAAGTTCCCAGAGGAAGCCTCTGTGAATAGAGTTGGCTGATGTGACTCACTAACGACTACTTGGTGGAAAAAATAATAAATAATAGTTACATAAAGTATTTACTCCATACTTCTAGGTGCCGTCCTCCTTCAGTGCTCGCTAGACGAGTAACAATCCCATTTGAGTGATGAAGGAACTGAGTCATGGAGAGTTGGGTAACTTGTCCAGGATCTCACAGCTAGAAAGTAGTGAAGTCAGATTTGAACCCAGTCTAAGTGTTTACCGTCAGCCTGCCCCAGACACAAGCCTAGCAGAAGCTGATCTTTCCCAGTAACAAAGACATATCTCAAGTTAAACCACTGGGTTTGCTTTCTGGGGTTGCAACTATGCTGAAGGAGAGAATCTAAGAAAACAAAAACATCTGTAACCCTCATTTCTCCTTCTGTGACAAAAAGATTCTGACCCCCCACCCTGGAGGAGTCTCAGCATGTTCTTCTTCTTTTTGGCACCCCCTGCTCCACGGAAAAGAAGAGAGTCCAAAAAGCTTAGAGGGTCCCTTTATCTTCTTTCCCTCAATCTACTGTCTTTATCTGAGTTCCTGGCAATTTACATTGCATTGAACAGATTTTCATAGCTGGATCACCTCAAAATGTCAAAAAAAAAAGAAAGAAAATCTAATCCATGAAGACCAGTAATGCATGTTATACAAAATATATGATAAACATGTATTCCTAGCTATAGTCCCAACACATATTAGTTTCCTCAAGGATTTTGTTATAAAAAATTAATTCAGAAAGTCATTTTCTTTCTTAAAAAGTGTTCTGCTCTTCCAGGTTGCATTCTTGTTAGTATTCTCTCTCACTGCACAATGCAATCACATTTTAAAAGCATATTTCCTTTGGTATGTTCTTTTAGTGATGCTCTTATTTCCAGTGGCACCTGTAGGTGCTCCTGCGGAGAACACCTATGGACGTTCATGGAGACTTCCCATTAGAAATGCAGAAGAACTTCCGTGGGACCCATCAGCTGGCCTCTCCATCCCAGGGAGCGGCTTTGTATCTCTCTAGCCCTCCTGACAGTGGTATGTTTTCCTTTCTTCATGTCAGTCGATGATGCTAGTTACAAGTGTAATGGAATCAGATCATAACATAGCTTGTTGTCATACAGATTCTGCTCTGATGCCAATCAAAGCATGGCCACAAAGGTTCAGTAATATTTTCCAGTTGTCAATTTTCTCACTGCCCCCAACTTTGCAGCATATCCACCTATAAATCCTACCAGGGCTCACTCATCACTTGACAATTTTTGACCAGCAATAGTAGCTTAAGCTCAATACAAATTCTGGAATTAGACAGGAAATGTGTACCTCGATGCAGTAGGAGGTACCGCTACTCCCTTACATCCAGTTCTTCTCCACAGGGCAGAACTGCACATCCCATCCTCTAAAGAGAGGGGTGGGCTTCTGACTGATTTTGACCAATGGAATGTGATAGAAAGTGACATCATCCCTTCCCAATGGAAGTATTTAACTTCTAGTGATGAGTTCACCAGCCTTCTCTTCGCCTGTTAAGCGATTATGGGAGCATCTCTTGATATGGAAGTACCATAAAATAAAACAGCTGGGAATGCTGAGCTGGAAAAATAACCACACTGGAAGTCTCCTCCCCACCCCACCCCACCACCCCACCCTTCACCCACAGCAAACTTTGCGTTAGTGAGAGACAGACTTCGATCCTTTAGTGATGATTGTTACAGCAGTATAACCTAACCCATCCTGACTGGCACAGTACAGTATCCTTGATTTGCATATGTGTAATTTCTGAGTAAACTAGTTGTGCCCTCTCAGTGGCCAAACATCATTTTAACCCCTACCATCCTGAAAATGAGTAGTAATGTGTACAAGAACTGGGAAAGATAATTTGCATAAACCAGTATGCATGGTTTTTACTTCTACAAAAGTAAGTGATGGCACACAACCTAATGATCAATATTCAATAAGACCATCCTTGTACATAAAAAACACTCCATTGCATCTTACAAACCTAAAATCTATTTTAGCTAAACTAGTCCTAGAAGTAGAATACAGGGGTGGGCCAAAGAAGGTTTATAGCTCTGAGTATGAGATACATAGAGTGAAGTCTTCTGTTATTATTTGTTAATTATTATATAACTTTTCTATACAAACAACCGTAACCTACTTTTGCCCCACCCTGCAGAGACAAGCACATGTCTCTGCAGCACATAGTTTCCAGTTATCTCACACCAGTGTGAAGATGCTTAATAGACATCTTGTGGGCACAGACTATGTAAAAAGGAGCATCACCCATTTGAGCGTGTCAGATGTATTCTGACACGGTCCCCTTCCAAAACCACACCCACCTGCGTGTGAACACATTCTCTCCCAAACAATGTAAACTCAGAGAGCAATAACCCTCAACTATGACTCAGCTTTCCCCCACCTTCCCTGTCAATCACCCTCGTGGTTGGCAGAATTAATCCTTCCAAGTGCGTTCTCCAAGAACCAGAAAGTTGTTTCCCAAAGTACACTCTTCTCTGCACTAAAGGATACTTGAAATACACGAATGGGAAAAATGGCTCAGCTAACCCTTCTCAAGTGCTAGCTATGCCATTTTTGAGGTTCACAGGAAAGCTCAGTTTGTTGGGAACTGCCCTGCCTGGTATCAGAAGTTGTAACCCCCGCCAAGGCTAAGGCTAAGGGAATGACCTTGGACCATAAGCCATCAAGGAGACAAAAGCTTATCTCCCTGGCAGGAGCACCGCTTCTGCTCCTTTTACTCCATGTATAACTGGCCCCCAATGCTTGGTTTGTTAGCCAATGATGGGTAAGAATCCCCAAGGGGGGAATGACCTAAGGCAGGCGTGATCACGTGGGAGGCCCCGAAGGAAGGACTTTGGGGGCTACGGCAAAAGAGGGTGATGGACCCTCACCCCTCGGCTTTGACAAAGCCTGAGTCCTCATTGTCTGTGAGAAAATTTCCTTATCTCTTGGCTGCCTTACTCCACCTAAGTCTGAAACAATGACAGAGAGTGGTGCAGCCCTGTGCTGAAAAGGGCTGGTTCCCCAAGTGATCAGGCCTAAGAAAGAATATGTAAAATCCTTTGAAACCTGCTTTGTTTAGAATGCTCTTGGTTGAATGAGAAGGGTCCAAGGCGGAAGTAAGTTTGTTCCTTAAAGTCTTTTACAGCTCTTTGACCCTGACTCAAAATAGGTCCTCAGACTTCTTTGTTGTCTATTGTTTGATCCTTTCTTCTTGGCAATGAGTAATGAGCTTTACCTGAATTCTTATGCAAACGAATCCAATAAAAGCCTGCTGGGACAGGAGAACGGAATGCTCTCCCCTAGGGAGGGCGGCCCAGTGCTCCCCACTAGAGAGAGTGGCCGTTTCATCCCTATTTCTCCACAGGACTCGGTTGTCCATGTGTATGTTTTTCTCATGTTTCGACGAGCCATCTGCAGCGTTCCGAGGTCACTGCCGGTCGGTGGCTGCGGCATTGGCTTTTTTTCCCATTGAACATCTAAAATTTCTCCTTTCAACCAAATTGATATGGGAAATATCATATTGAGAAATACAACAAACACCATTCCTGAGTTGTGGCCAGTCTATCCAAGGGACAGAGACATTACAATCAAACTTCTGTCCTGGGAGAAATCTGGACAAGGGGGTGCTTACCTAGACCCACCTCACTCGTGATATACATAATCCAGCTGCTGGATTGGCAGTGCCACCTATGAGCTGGTAAGAAACTGGAGAGGAAACATTGGTACAGGGAAATCTACTCATGAAATTGAATATAGTTCACATACTATATTCAAAGGTAATTTATTTATAACATAGATGTCCATTTGTTAACTTATATAAGTTGTTGCAAATGTAAATGCATCATTTGATTGCAATTTTATACATCTTTATGAATAGTAATTTTCTCATAAGTTAGAAGAATATAACTCTTTTTCTCTTCTTTTTTGTAGATCTAGGCAGTGAAATTAGAGATTTCTACTTTCCTCTTTATAATTTGTATTGCCAAAATTTTTTACATGTATTACTTTTATAAACAACAAAGAAGCATTTGGGGGGAAGCAATTTGTAAGTAAAAATGAAAGTTTCCTATTAACTTGATTTAATTTTCAGTGTATTTCCTTTAGTCTTCTACCTAATTGTCTGCTGTTGATTTGGGAAATGCAACTATGTAGGATAAATCATTTAGCCGGTGGTTAATGAGAATTTCCCATGTACCTATTACATTTTAGGGTTATTAAAAATTGAATATTCTTCTCTAAAAGTAAATTTATAAACTGGACAGAATGTAACCTCCCTTTGTTAGTTTAAGTGGGTCTTCTTGAGGGCAAGGATCAGATCTCTCAAGATCTTTTATGTAAGGTTTTTCTGACTGTGTGGTTTCTAATAAGGCTTATGAATGTAAAAGACTATATCCTATCACAATTCAAAAGGTAACCAAAGTTCTCAGACACAGCCTGCACATGGATCCTTCGCCTTGGCCTTGTTGTTCCTTCCTCCAGCAACACATTTCTGTTTCATGAGGTTTTCCATAGCCTTCTTAGCCCTTCATCCAAGTGTCAGGGGAAAACATCTTCACCTTTCCACTACATGCAGAGAACTGGAAACTCTACTTTTACCTACGAATACTAAACCATAAACGCCTTAAACACGGGGACCTTGGATTACCCCCATAGTACATATAGAGGCCCAGTAATCATATTTTTTAAGATTTATTTATTTACTTAGAGAGAGGGGGAGGGTGGGAGAAAGAGAGGGAGAGAAACATCAATGTGAGAGAGACACATCCATGGGCTGTCTCTCCCATGCGCCCCAGCCGGGGCCAGGCCTCATTGACACTGTGAACTCTTGCTTTGCCAGATGACACCCAAACCACTGAGCCACGCCAACCAGGGTGAGGCCCAATGATCTCTTGACTGGATGGATGGAATTAAACCCCAAGGAACTTGAGGAATTCATTCTTTAAGGCATGAGGCTGCTAATTACATCATCTGTTGTTCAAGAGAAGAACAGGCAGAATTTTTTTCCTGCCTGGGGTGACATGATAACATTCCACAGAAATCATCCCAGTGATTACCCACCCAGGTCTTTCAGGTACCATGAGAAAATCCCAGAGAATAATATGCTTTTAGACACACACACACACACACACACATCCAAAGTGAAAGAAATTTGGTGTTGAAGCCAGGTACAAGCAAGATGAACTCTTCTTTCCTCCCACCCCCCACCCCACTCCACCCCACCCCACCAAACCTGACTCCTTGGAATGGATGTATAACTAGCACAACGAGTAAAAGGGTTCAATTTGCTGATGGCAAACAGAAGGGAGTTGAAGACACATTTTCAGGATTTATTCCAGGGAAGAAATTGATAATAAGAAACCTCAGATAATCTTGCTCATTTTGAAGCTCGAATCCAGACAAACTTGGACATGGGAAAGGGTTTCTGAACCAGTACAAACAATAATAAATTAGCTGTACTCATAAAGCATTCTCTTCTTCCTTTTTTCTTCCAAGGCAGAACTTCTTATGAATTTCTTCAATTAACTAAGATTTCAAGGAAACGAAGGAAAACTAGCAGAGTGCTGGATGACACGTCCAAGATGATCACTAGACAGTTCCCAGACTGGACATGACCAGAAGTCCAATTAAACATGTGGAAATGTTATTTCTATGTAATAATCCACTCCCCATTGTACCACTGGGGATGTACAAACCATTAAGAAATATTAGGCTTACTAATGAAATTTTGCTAATATTTAGTGCTAATAAGTTCAATCACAGTGCTGAGTCTGAGTATGCTGGATGCTATAGTTTGAAATTATATGTTACACTGTTAGCCCTAAATCAACCAAAAACAAATGCTTTTTTCTAATTTACAGATTTATTTGTTTCTCTGAATACTCGTGACTTACTGAAGCTGAGTATGTCACAAAAGGATGAACTACTCTAACGAACATGACAAATTTCTTAGTTTGGGCAGCACAAAACTCCACCGTTATAAAGAAAGACCAGGACAGACAGATACAGAGTATGGCACAGTGTCCCTAAAGACAGTTCAGTAAGAAAGATAAAGGGCTTTTTATTCGGGGACTTGTCTCTGAAAAGATTGTACATGTGTGCAGAAACTGGAGTTCCATCTGTTGCTTTAGAGCCGACAGGCTTTATTGCATTGACTTTGTGCTCTTATCTAGTGGCCATAAATTTCCACCAGAGTGAGACACCAGCTTAGCCAGTGACCCCTGCTGTTCAGATCAGACAATGGAGCCGGTCTTTCTTCCCAGAGACACTCTGTGGCTTCTGCACCGCCCTCTATGAATGCCCTTGGGATTTTGCTGTTTCCATTCAAGCTTTCCTAATGTGAGCAATTAGGAAACGCTTCATTTCAAGAGTCTCATCAGAAGTTGCAACACATCAGTGAGCCGTAAACTACTGGAACCAAGAGACAGGAAACTGGGAAGAAAAGCACAGGGAAGACAGGAAAAGGACTCCTGCAGAGCTCCTTGCCTGTAAGAGGCGCTCCATAAACATTACTTTAATAGAGTGCAGAACAGACAAGGTGTACACAAGTGACACGAATTTCAAAATTTGAACCCTGAAGACCAAGGAACAACTACTGGTCCAGCAAATTCAAAGCCCTATGCCATAATGGAAAGTTGGATGGGGAGGGTTTGTGCACTCAATGGAACCGGAGTTTCCTGCCCTGAGGCCCATCCCCGCGGCCCCCCAGGTGTTATTTGTTTGGTTAGGTTTTCTTGTTTGTTTTTGTCTTGCTTTTGGAAGCAGAAGGAGCCAGGGATGCAAGTCGAGCAACCCCGTGCCCTAACCCCATTCTTTCTCCCAAAATGTCTATGGCCAACAGATATCTTTGAGGGAACAATAAAAGAAACGGAACTGGGTCTCCCCCAGGGCACCAACCACCAACACCCTCACGATGCGCCACTTTATGTTCCTGACAGGAGCACAGTATAGAAAACGACTTTCTCAGTCCATTCCAAATCAGCTGTTGACTAAAACACTCCTGCAGATGGGGAAGAATAAAAGTAATGATGAGGATATGTTGCAGTGCGTTATCATTGTAGGTGAAAATTTTTAAGTCATGCTACTGAGCTCCAAAAGTATCTATTCATTCATTGCCTTCAGGCCTTTCTCATTGAGCAAGATCTGTACTTGGTACCGCTCTGGGCTTCCGATGGGTTTAGGACCCACCGACTAGGAAGCTCTCACAGCCCCTCGCAGTTTCTTCTCTTCCGGCCAGGTGCCCAGGGATGATGGCTCCTGCTTAGCCCCCAGGGAGCCATTGTCCCGGGCCCTGCGCCCAGCGTCCCGGCAGAATGCCGACCGACCACAGTCTCGCTCTCCGCCGCCCCTCCCGCGAATTTCCTCCGCCAGCTCTCTATCCTGATGAAAAGGCGGCGCTGAGCCCCGCGTCGGCCTCAGCGGGGACTGGGACAGGGGGCTCAGGGCCAGGCCTTCATCGTGGCTCCTGCCCCCTCCAGGGCCAGAGCTCCCCGGACTTTTCGTTTGCTTTTCCAACTTCGATCGCGAACCCAATGTCCCGGAAATCTTAAAGAACGTCTGCGGTACGGCTCAGGTTAGCAGTTGGTAAACTGCTCATCATTAGACAAAACTCTTCTTAAAATGCGACGCCAAGGTTCTCCAGTTGCGGGCCAGGACCTCGGTATCGGACATCAGCGTCGGACCCCTTCGGGTCGGAGGGCCGGAGGGACCCCTGAGCGCACGGCTGGGGAGTTGCAAGTCCCCACCCCGCGTACGTTTGCCCGGGAAGCTTCCCATCCAGAGCGGTCGGCGTCCTCGCCGGGGGGCGCGGGTGCAGTGAGGGTCACAGCCGAAAGAATGAGGTCTCTCACCCACCCGGGAAAGGCGGCCTGCGTCACGCCCAACACTTAAAATGTGGCATCGCAGAGCTTCAACCGTGTAAAAAAAAAAAAAAAAAAACTGACTTGCAACCCTAGCGGGACCATCACTTTGGGAAATGGCGCCACCAGATGGCTGCAGCGAATCCCACAGAAATTTGCTCGGGCTGGCGGGCCCCACAGCCCCAGAGGAGCAGGAACGGCCCCAGACCACCCTCCCAGGAGGTGAAGGTGACATCACCCACCCGGCTAGCCTGCCTGTGGATGAAAGCCAAGCAAAGCATCCAGTAGGTCAAGATGTGTGCCTAAAGCCCTATCGTGTAACACCAGCAGCTGGACCGCTCACGGTGTGACCTGGATCCAGTTACTTAACCTCTCTGTGCCTCAGTTTCCTGGCTACTACTTACGAATTTGCAAAATAATAGTCACACCCATCTGCCGGGTGGCAGTGAGGATTTCAGGAGACCGGGGCTTACAGTCACTTGAAGTGGGCTGAGGAAGGTTGCAGTTCACCAGGCTCCCCAGGCGACTTGGGCCTGCCCTAGCTAACCGCATCCTTTCCCACTCAGGAGTTGCTTAAAACTTCCGAGGGGTCCCTGCCTTTTAATAAGGAGCAGGTGTTAGCCCACTCAAGGCGTTTGCAGCTTGGGGTGTTCTATTCCAGGAGAAGTGGTTGTCCATAAGTAGTTTTATTTACTTGCAGCAATTAAACGAGACAAGGGATTCCAATCTAAAGCTGTCTCCCCAAAGGGGCACTTAGCCATTGCTTATATACAATATTTAGTTAATTACATGTTGATTTCTTCCCTGCAGCTGGTCGGGCTCATCCACAAAATACTGCGCTACATTTTTACATGCAGCAAGAATAGCATTTAGTAACGAAAGCGCCAGACCTTGAGACCTTTGTGCTGCCTAACACAAGGAAACACAAGCTCTCCAACCAAAAGGGAGGGCTGCTCACTGGTGCAATAATTTGGGGGCTAAGAAACTTGTTTACAATTGGAGGCTGCCCCTCGGAAGCCAGAGCTGGATTTTGAGAATTAAGAAACCGGCATTTTACACTTGTTCTCCCCCCTCTTGCTTGTACTCCCTCTCAGAAAGAGTCCGTATGCCTTAACTTGACTATTTGCGAGTGGGAGCGGGAGGCTGCATTTCCCCAGCTCTCCGCGGATGCAGAGCAGATGCAGGGGTCAGAGACCCCTCTCGCAGAGCGGAATCTCTGACAATGAGAGAACCACAATCCTGCCATCCCAGAAACTCTTGCACCTACTACAGCTGAATTGTTCTGTCAAGATGAGCGGGAACTTTCCTTGTGCCTCGAGATTCTTGTGTGCCTGAACATCCGGAAACACTAAAGCACAGCAACGGGGCCAAATCCGCTCTTGTCAAGGCTCCTCTGCAGGCCTGCAGAGTTAGAGTGGGATGTTGGTGTGTGGTGAGGCTGGGGTGGGAAGATGAATTGCAATCTCATCACGGGACCCAAGGTCAAACTGCCCCCTTTAAGTAGGCTGCCCCGAGGAGTGGGCACGCACCACCACCTACCCTGGGTTTGGGTGAATAATTTCCGTTCCTAAAACGGGCAAGTACTAAGTGGACGGGAGTAGAGGAGGTGAGCATTGACTCTCTTGGTAAAAGCGAAAGCTTTCGGCAGTTTTCTGTAAGTGGCAAGGATCTGCGAAAACCGGTAGGCCTGAGGGCTAACCCCGAGCGAAGCAGAGTCAACGGGAAGGAAGGCGCCCCGGCTCTGCTACACCACGTGCGCGCGTCTCTGTGCGGTTGCACAGCGACCCCGGCTGGGGAGGCGCGCCGCGACAGTCACCAAGCATCCGCTTTCCTGAGCTTTTCACAAGGTCGGCGCTCGCGTCGCAGCTTCCGTAGATTATTCTCCTGTCCCGCGCAATCAGCTTGTCCCTTGGGCGCGCCTGTTACGTGGGCATGCGCTTGCCGCGGCACTACCAAGCGGGGAAAGGAATGGGAGTGGGACGCGACGCAGAGTGGGGAAAATGACCCTGCCTATGCAAAGTGAAGTTGACGCTCGGTGGCGCGGGTGCGACGAGGGCAAGTGACCCCCGGAGCCAGGCAGGTCAGAAACGGACAGTAAGCGCGGATGTGATGGCGACTCCAGTGCGTCTCCCCGCTCCCCCTGGCGGCCAGCGGGGGTGCGCGAGCTCCCCAAACAATGCCTCCGGCCGCGCGGGCCCACGTCGCTACGCAGTGTGCGGTGGTGCCCCGCCTCCAACAAGGTCACCCAGCACTGAGATTCTAGACCCCCGCCCTAGGATGTGTGAGGGACCGTGGCGACCCCAGAAGAAGGCGCTGGGGCTGGGGCGGTGGAAGCGGGAGGGCCCTCGTCCCACCCCCGGGCCCACGTCCCAGCATCTCTCCCACTTCAGGCTCTGATTAACTGTTTGATTCAGAATGTTTTCGTTTTATTTAGGGTTTATTTTCAAAACAGTGTGTCTTGGGGAGCGGGGCTTCTCGGTCTCTTGGGGTTTTAGTTAGAAAGGAAAAGGCCCACGAACAGTTCTGCGGAAGAGCGGCCGTTTGCTGCCCGCGTCCCCACTCCCAGCCCCGGCTTTTCCCGGGCAGAGTATTTGTGTCAAAGGAGAAAAACATGGAAACTCAACTTTTCGGGAACTCAAGATTCTTGTTGTCCAGACGATGCTCTCTCCCTCCAGATGGCGACTTTCTCCAGTAGATAACAGAATGGGCTTTCGCCACCCATGCATTAACCCACTCTTCTAAGCAGTGGAACCACAAAGACAGCCCGGCAACTTGGACGGGGGTCGTGGAGGAGGTGCTGCCAAGATCAAAACATCTTTCCTGAAGGAGGGAAAAAGGGAAGCTGCGGACACAGCCTGTTAAAGGCTCTGAGTGGCTGGGGAGTAACAATGCGCCCACCTTACATAAGAAAGAATTTTGGCGGCTTGCTCTTCGGGATTATCTCTTTGGCTCTGCACTGCCACCATGCTTGGGAGGTTTCCAGACGACCTACCCATGGGGAAGAGTTGGGGTGACTAGCGTAAAGGAGCCCCCCACCACACACCTTCCCTCTGCTGACACCCCAGTTCCAGTTTACAGCCGTGAACTTACCGTTTGCACTAGAGCCCCAGCTCCACGAAGGGAGAGGCCCGCTGACTTACCTCAGCACACGAGGCGCCAGCACGGGGCCCATTGACACATGCAGCATGACTGAACCAACTTTGTAAAGGCCACGACTAGCACTTGTGGATCCCTAGGCAGAGCTCCTTCCTCTGCTCCTCTTTCCTTCCCGGCCTGCCCACCTGGCTCCTTTTCTGCCAGTCCCTTTTGCCAAGCACTAGCCCTCCCGAGCTGTGGGGCCCATCCTCAGGCTCTCCGGAGCGCCCCGCTGCGAGGCCTGTGTGTGTTAGGGCCCGTGATGCCTCTGAGCTGTGATTCAGAGGAAACTGCAGAGGCGTTTCCACAACAGCAAAACCTAGACTCACCCCAACAAAATAGCAACCCCAACCTTTTCTTTTCCATGTCAAAGTTTTGCTCCTACGACTTTATTGATAATTCTGATTTTTAAAAGAGCGAGGGAAGGGAAGTACACCATCCGGGATGGGCCAGGTTGGTGACTGTGTCTGGGAATTCGCGATGAAACCAAGTTCGCCGAGGCGGCCAGGGGCAGGCAGGCCCCAGGTGCAAGCCGAAAACACAAAGCCCGGGATGGCTGCCGGCTGGTGCCCGGCGATGCAGTTCCACAGCGCAGCCCGGGGCCAGGCAGCAACTGCAGGATGGGGTCAAACCAACCCTGGTCCGGGCCTCGCTGGGGATAGAGTGCGTTCCCGCCGGACGTGTCAGCGAGGCGCTCGTCCTGTCCCCGGCGTCCCCCGATCTCTCGCAGCCCCCGCCCCGCATGCTCACTGTTAGGGCGCAGCTGCCGGGCTGGTCTATTTGTTTGTTGTTTAGAGCAATTCTGGAGTGCGCGCTCAACAGCCTCTGAAAGGGGTTGGGTGGGGGTGGGGGGGCGGCCAGAATTCCCTTCCAGGGAGCGCATGAGGGGCATTCTCAAAGGAAAACCAGACCAAGTGAGTAGTGACCAACCCTCCTCAGATTACTCTCCACAGGCTCCTCCCTTGCTCCCCCCACCCACCTCCAGATTTGCATTAAAAAGGCCAAGAAAACTCTGGCTGGGCCCCAGCAGCCGCTCACACTGCTCCCCCGGGTCGGAGCCCCCCGGAGCTGCGCGAGGGCTTGCTGCAAAAAGCCGAGCACAGAGCTCCTTGCCCGCGCAGTCCTGCCCGCGCCCGGCCCCTTGGCGCTCTTGCCGCCCGGCCGCCCACTTTTAGGCCCCCCAGCCGCATCCAGCGAGCGAGCCGGCCCGGGACGAGCTCGGGCCTCGGCCGCCTCGCGCTTCCCCGGCTCCACTCCTTCTGCCCCCCGGGGGTCGCGCGCCCACCATGCCGCAGGGCCCCGGCTCGCTGCTCCTGCTGGTCCTGGCCTCGCACTGCTGCTTGGGCTCCGCGCGCGGGCTGTTCTTCGGCCAGCCCGACTTCTCCTACAAGCGCAGCAATTGCAAGCCCATCCCCGCCAACCTGCAGCTGTGCCACGGCATTGAGTACCAGAACATGCGGCTGCCCAACCTGCTGGGCCACGAGACCATGAAGGAGGTGCTGGAGCAGGCGGGCGCCTGGATCCCGCTGGTCATGAAGCAGTGCCACCCAGACACCAAGAAATTCCTGTGCTCGCTCTTCGCCCCGGTATGCCTCGATGATCTGGACGAAATCATCCAGCCATGCCACTCGCTCTGTGTGCAGGTGAAGGACCGCTGCGCTCCGGTCATGTCCGCCTTCGGCTTCCCCTGGCCCGACATGCTCGAGTGCGACCGTTTCCCCCAGGACAACGACCTCTGCATACCCCTTGCTAGCAGCGACCACCTCCTGCCCGCCACCGAAGAAGGTAAGCCTTCCCCTTTATTTCCCCCTTCCGAGCTCCGCTAAGACTTCCCAAGCGGGATCCCGAGGCCCCCACCCCACATCCCGATTCGTCCGCGCCTGAGATGCCATTCCTGGCAGGGCGAGCGCTCTCCTTGCCCTGATGTGTCATCGTGACAAATTTGAGATACCTCCCACATACACACACACGCCGAGCCTCTCATTCCCTTTCCAAGTCATACCAGTTGTACCTTTCTTAGGGGCAGTTAAAAAGAAAGAAAATGAATAACCGAAAGGCAACTTTTTCTAATAGATACACAATTATTTTTGCAACCACCGGGGGCTAAGTTTTGAGAGCGTTGGAAGTGGCCCTGTGTGGAGGAGTTGGTGAGCATCTGGTCAGAGGTTTCTTGCTCAGCCTCATACAGCACGTTCTCACCGCTGGGCAGGCTCTTAGGCACAGGAACACTGGGTACAGACAGCATAGCCGAAACCCACACAACAGATCGTCTTTTAAGGTACTTGCTGTTCTTTGCCAATTCAGGTTTGGGAAATAAAAGCAGGGCTGGCTCAGAGGTGATGAAAATTGAGTGTGGATTGTAACTGCTCAGGTGTCTAAGGAAGAGGCAAAGGGAATCTCCAGCAATCATTTTCTATCACCAGTCAGCTTTTATCTCAGGAGTGGTTTTAATTAACTGGAGAAAACCATGCAAAAAAAAAAAAAAAGAGTTTCCCAAGTTTTTAGAAAACAGAGGGGGAGTTCCTGTGCAAAAACCATCAAAGCAATGAAAACCTCATGGGCTCTTGATATTCTTCCTGAAAACAAAACATATCCAATGTGTCTGAGCTGATTCAGGTCCCCCCTGGGACTGAAAGGGGGCTTCCCAATCCCTTTCAGGGCTCCAGCAGCATCTCCCTTTCAGTCTCCTAATTGTTTTCCTACAGCCATCATTAGTTAAAGAAAACGCAGAGCTGCTTAGCAATCTTTCCTGGCAGGCACCATGAGTATGCAATCATCTTATTGGTTAGATTTCTAATTTATTGCAAATGTTTGGCATATTTTAAACATTTGTCCAACATACACCACAGACCAACCAATACAGGTTAGTAACATTTTATATACATTCCTAGAGCTCCTAATTGGAAATGTTTCATTTTGTTTGAGTGAGGGGAGTTAGAGGCAGTTTTATATGTGTTGTTTTTGTTTTTATTTCTCTCCACTATCAGCACCAACATTATACACTACCTTTCTCCCAAATGCCACTTTCTCCCTTCAAAATAAAAGTTTATGGTCTTCAAAATATGCTCTGCCATTTTTCTAATTTCACAAATGACTCTTCTATCATGAGTCTCATAGCTTTTTTCTGTGAAAATTAAATTTCACCTAAATTTTAAAGACAGAACATTTATAAATGGGAGAAAGGGAATATGATTTCTTTTTTTTTTCCTTTTCCTAAGAAATTAGACTGTTTTAGAAGATTGAGTCAGATGCCAGAGACAGTTGGCTTCAACTTTGGTGAGCTTCAGGAAAAGCATTAAGGTTTTTTGTTTGGTTGGTTGGTTGACTCTCTTTTTTTGTTTGTTTTGTTTTTGTTTTGTGTGTTTGTTTTTTGAGAATCTGAAGCAAACAAAGAGCATGAAGAACCTTGAGGAAGGACAAAGATAAAAATGAAATAAATGCCGCTTAAGCGCAAACGTGACAGAAAGTACAAGGTGATGCAGGGCCAGTTAGGGAAGGCCGTTGTGCTCACAGGTGTTTCCAAGGCGGGAAGGTGACCCTAGGTGGCCCTTAACACCGCTGGCCACCTTTCCCTGTGCAGACTGCACAGTAACGTGAGATGACCCTCCAGAGACACAGAGCACTGCTCCGCAGCCCGGCAGAGACCCAGCGGCACCGGTGTCCTGCAGCAGAGGACAGTCTTTGGCCACTTTTTTTGTGGTTACATTTTCCAAACTCTCTCAAGAGTCTTCTGGTGCTTTCTCCTCAGAGCAACTTTGGGGACAACTTTGTCAGAGACTGAGTTTGTCCCAGGAATGGGGAAGAAGGGCTAAAACTCTGAAACCTGTCCCAGTCAACGATAGCCACACCTGCACACAATGCCCCAAATGCCCCTTTTCTTTAGAATTCGTCACTTATTAAACACTTCATATGGGCATTTTTGTCCATCAAAACATGGGAGGCGTGGAAGACCTGGGAACGATCTGTCCTTCTTTTATAAAGGAGGCAGAAGCTGAGCTCTCCAGGACAATTGCTACTCTTGCTGGGGTAAGCCCCTCAGAATTGTTTACAAAAACGCCACCTGCTGTTCTCTTTTAAGCAAACTGACCAGTTTTTCACCTTTCTAGCTCCTAAGGTGTGTGAAGCCTGCAAAAATAAAAACGAGGATGACAACGACATAATGGAGACTCTTTGTAAAAATGATTTTGGTAAGTAATACACCACAACCAACAAAAGATTTCACATTCAAAAAGTTTTACTTGCCAGCAACACTGAAAGGTACAGATCATGAAGGTGTTACTAGGTGGGTGGTAGTACCCAGATAAAACCTGGGTACTACACCACCACCGTTCACCTTTCCTAAAGTCATCTCACCTGCTCTCTCTTGGTCTCCTCCCAGGTGACTGTCTTCTTTTGACTTGTATCTCTTTTAGGGGAGATTCATTTAAGCAATAATCAAATAATGAGAATTACTTAAACTATTAATTTTCAGTGGCACGTTTTCATTTTACTTTGGCTTTTTCTTGCCAACAAGCCTGATCCTGGGCCGTGTTCTCTTTTGGACACCGGACATGCGCACCAGGGACGGAAACATGTGAATCTTAGCCCCAGCAAACACACTGAAGGCATTAAGTTGTCCACAAATAGAAACGTAGTCCAGTGCCAAACTGAAATATTCTTACTTTATTCATAACCATTAGTGGCTATATCCAAGATACTGCTTAATAACTGGAGGAGGGATTCCTTAAATTTCAAAAGAAGAAATAAAGCTTAGGAATTTACTTTGGCAAGCCATATGAAGGATCCATGATGATGTGGTGCTTGGGGACAATAAATAACGCGTGATATGTTACCCAAGTTCCATAGAGTGTAAGTCACTGCCCTTAAGAGGATATTATTAGGGGAAAACGGGTTGGAGACTGTCCATACAGGACTCTATCAGCACCTTATCTGCTGTCCTCAGGCCCAGCTAGACATAGGGTCAATGCCAAATTCAAAGTTGGGACTGGCCAAGAACTTCGTCCAGACTCCTGAGCTTTCTGGCCTTCCTCCCATTCCAAAAGCAGAGACCTTCTGATGAGTTTAAGTGGTTGGTACCTCTTAGAAACTTCCATTTGGGCAGAAGGCTGAACTTAGCAATAAACAAAAGTGACCGCCACTCCATCTAACAACAGGGCTCTAACAGATCTGTATTCCTGTTGCTGTGTCCTCAACAATGTCCTTGAAACTGAGAGGAATCACTGCGGCCCCCACTGCTGGGGAACGCCCTCCCAGAAGTCTCAGGTCCAGTCAGGTCCCTGAACTCTGAGAATAATCCTAACAGTGCTCCTTACAACCTCAGGTCTCTTCCAGGGAGGGCCCTGGGTTTGCCCTTAGCTTGGGCACAACCAGAGCCACAGCTTTAGGAAAAGCTTCACGATGCCAAGGAAGGGAGGGGGAAAGGCAACTCTTTCCCAACCAATCCTGCCCCTCAGCAAGAGCCGCCAGTGGGATGACAGCATTTCGTATGCCTACATTAAACATACACAACTCTCGGGGCCAGGCATGTTGGCAACAGCAATCCCAGGGCCTAGCTTCCACGCTACCAGACAGGATGAAGGGCATGAGAGGAAAATATCATTTTAATAAAATGTATATTAAAGTGTACATAAAATACTGTCTTCTGACAGCTTGCATCCATTGCTCTAGATTTCATCCAGATCTCTCTCCTGGCTTCCATGAAAAAGTCAGTCGTATTATGGGGCTCCAAACAGTTGACATGAGAGACATGCACACACACACATGCACTCACATGTATGAACTGCTTGCCTTGCCGCTTCCCCTACAGAAGACCTCCTGAAGGACGCTCTGTCAAGCCTGGGCCCAAAAACAGGGTGCGGGGTATGTGTGTGTGCTAGTGTTCTCTCCTTGGGGAAGAATGCCTTTCAAAACAACACGGGAGTCATTACATTTAAAGTTTCACACACGTAGACCCTCACAAGCTTCGTTCTCTATTTCCCACATTCATTTTTGTCCCAAAAGGGCTAATGAACCTGGTTTGCAGATTTACAAGCAGTATTTCATATTGCCTCTGTACTTTGGGGGAGTAAGAGAAGGGTAGAAGGAATGAGGGTAGAAATCCGGTATATTTAACGTCACACTCTTTCGCCAGTGCACACCGGAAGCACAGGGCAAGTGTAGAATGCCTCCTCATTCCAGTGGGGAAAGTACTGAAGAAAGGAAGGCCCACGCCACCTGCTTGTGTATTCAGCACAATCTGTCATTGGATCGGATGGTGTCAGCACCTCTGACTACCACGTCCTGCATCCCTGTTCGCATCTTCCAGGGCAGGAGAAGTTGTTCTGGGGCTTTCATTCCCTAGATTTGGTCCCAGCTGAAAATCCAGGGAGGAAGTGCCTGCTGTTTTCCCACGGTGATATTTAGCAAAGATGGTAATTTTAAAGCTAGAGAAGTATGAGCAATAAAGCTCCCCCCTGGTTAAAAGTGATGATTTTTTTAATGTTTGGAGCTCAAGAATGTTTAATTTGACCAGGTGAAATCACGCATGCTCTCTCTGTACTATAGATGAGGCTCCCAGGCAACACATAATCAATCACTTTGCTCACTATGTATGACCCCTGTTCCCACACCTTACACCTTAAAGGCCATAATTTAAGTCTCATAAACCCTGAGAACTCAGAACCATGGTTCAGATGTGGCATCAGACAAAATAATGGCTGGCTAAGTCACAGCATCCTTGACGTACCCGGTTGAGCTTTGGTCATTTCCCAGTCGACTAGAAAAGCTGTCCTTCATCAGATTCTCTTTCTGAGAGAGAGAGAAATAAACCACCAAAGCAGTTATGCTCACATACACACAGAGCTCTTCCTCTGTTACTAATTTAAGCAATGAACTAAACTCCATCAAAGTCAGAAAGCTAGACTGGTGCGTATCCGTACAGGACAATCATCTACAGCACCAAGGGTCTTGGGATGCACTACAGCAGGGTGAGTTAACACTCTAGCCAGGACACAAAATTGGAATTGCCCTATGGGACAGCACTGGTGCTCTAGGAGGTTTAGGACCCAGTGTTCCGAGGATCCCACTCAGCGGGGACACTATCTAACTGGGTGATCTTGTGTAAGTCACTCCAGTTCTCTGGATTTCAGATTCTTCCTGTGCCAATGAGAGATGTTTAACTGGATGATTTCTTCCAACCTTCAAATCCTGTGCTTTCTCTGCCTTCATGGATTCTTGAAATGTAATCCCAGCATGTACGTTTGCAGGGTTTTCTTTCCCAAAGCATAATGTTTATGACTCTAAAATGTGTCTTTTATGTAAACCACTTACTTTTGGTCTTAGCATTCTAATGAGTCTAATATCCATTTTGGAAACGGTACATATATGAACTGTAAACGCCCTGGCCTTGGACGGGCAAAGGATAGCATATGAGGATGAGGTCTTCAGAAAAACACTTTTACAGCGAAACATGTGCTCTTAAAAAGAGTCTTGGATATTTTTCTCCTAGTTACTTTACCAAATCAAATGCAGCTGTAAGATCAATTCTCCTTCCCTATAGTCTGTTCTTTAGAAAACAATGATTGTGTGATATAATTTCCTTGCAGGTTTGTCCAAAAACCTATCCAACGTAATTAATTGAGTTTAAAGTTTACAGCCACAGAAGGATCATGTTTCACCTAAGAATCAGGCATTTCTTTTCATGCTGACGTTTCCAATAGGGGAAGTCATTTGTTGAGGAGAGCAGAGCACAAACCACATGCGACCTACACACAAACACCAGGGCTGGGACGAAAGTTAATTGAGTCCCACAAAGGGAGTTTTGAAAGGATGGCTGATTTGAAACAAAGTGCCTGGCAAACCCTTTGAGGCTTTAGAAATGGAGCCACCTGCCGGCCCCAGTTCCCAGCCCCCTCCGCGCAGCCCCCGACAGTCCCTTAGTTCTAGGAAGCTCTCCTTCTGCTCCCCTGCCAAGCCAGGTCACGCCAATAGCAGTAGCGTGGGGTGAGGAGAGCTCCCAGTCCCGACTGCATTCCCTCATTATAACTGGAGTGATTCCATCCCTTCTCGGTAGCGCTGAAAATAAAAGTGAAGGAGATAACCTACATCAACAGAGACACGAAGATCATCCTGGAGACCAAGAGTAAGACCATTTACAAGCTGAACGGGGTGTCTGAGCGGGACCTGAAGAAGTCGGTGCTGTGGCTCAAAGACAGCTTGCAGTGCACCTGCGAGGAGATGAACGACATCAACGCGCCCTACCTGGTCATGGGACAGAAACTGGGCGGAGAGCTGGTGATCACCTCGGTGAAGCGGTGGCAGAAGGGGCAGAGGGAGTTCAAGCGCATCTCCCGCAGCATCCGCAAGCTGCAGTGCTAGTTGTGGCGCCCCCACTGCTCCGACAGGCCGGCCCCAGGACGCGGCTGGCCACTTCCACCCGAGGCCCAGGCCTCAGCTCTCTGTCCCAAGCACAGTCCCTGCAGCTCCGGCCCCAGCCTGGAGCAGCGCCCCCTGCCTTTTGCACATTTGCACCCCCAGCATTTCCTGAGTTATAAGGCCCTAGGAGGCCTCAGGAATGGATACCTGTTTTCACATTAAGGAGAAACCCAGCCAAGTCTTGTAGAAATATTCAAACTAATAAAATCATGCATATTTTTTATGAAGTTTTAAAATAGCTCACTTTAAAGTTAGTTTTGAATAGGTACAACTGTGACTAGGGTCTGTTTTTTTTTTTCTCTCTCTTTGGTCCAGTCACCTGATGTTCACTTTCTGCTGAGGATGCTGTAAACGTCCAAATAGCTTCATTTTTGTCTGTGGCCCAAACTGCTATGGGTCACAACCCCAGTTGAGATAAAGCTGGCTGTTATCTCAACATCTCTCAGCTCCAGCCTGAGACTCCTCACCTAAGTGTTAAAACAGTTATGTGTCATTTTACACCCTCATTGGGACTTCACAACTGTAGCATGTATTGCATTTCCAGGTAGAGGACTTCCATTTATAAAAAGCACATTAACCATCATAGCATGAATTCATTGAATAAAGGGCACGACAGACAAGTTTTGTAATTGACCTGAGTCCTTTAAGCTTTGTTTAAAACATTTTGTCTTATTTTTGCAAATTAAACCATTCTAGCTTACCTGTAATATACATTGTAGTTGACCTTAAAAAGTTGTAAAAATATTGCTTTAACCAACATTGTAAATATTTCAGATAAACGTTATATTCTTGTATATAAACTTCACATCCTGTTTTACCTGCGTGTCTTCTGTCTTTGTAGTAGACGGGATTGGGAAGGGAACTGTCACCTTCTTTTAAGAGCGGCCACCTCCTTTTTCCTGAGGTCCGGCCTCCCTACATTTCTAAGTGTCTGTTCCTTAAGTGACTCAGAAAGTGTCTCCCGCCACAGGCCACCAGACTCCCACCTGGTGCCTCACATCTCAGATTTATACCCTGGGGACCGGACAGAGGTTGGCAGCCTCTGAAAAGGACCTTCCTTCCCTTGTCCTTTCTCAGCAACTCAGTTGCAGCCATGTGGCAACCCTACTCTAACCCGAAGGTCCACAGCCTCTACGTGGGCCTTTTCACTCCCAGAGACTTTCGTACTGAAAAGGAATAACCACTGCAAAAATGTTAGTTCCCCACCCCACAGTAAACTCTGACCCTCAGATGAAGAGCCATGATTAGAAGAGTGTCCGTGTGAAGGTGGGGGCCGAGAGGGGTGGTGAAAAGCTAACATTAAGAGAAAGACAGACAATGCATCATAGTAAAGATGTTCAAGTTTTCTTGAATGGATCTATAGGTTTAATACAATTCCTATCAAAATCTCAGCACACTTTTTTGTCCATGTGGATAACCCTATTCTAAAGTTTATTTTGGAAAAAAAAAAAAGCCTTAGAACCACCAGAATAATTTTTTGGGGGGAAAAGAGAGAAATCATTCTTCTCAATGTTAAGGCTTACTATTTAATGACAGCAATCAAGACAGTGTGGAGAAGCTGGTGGAGAAACAGACACACAGATCAATATCAACTTTAAATGCCTTACTATTTTATTTGTTAATTACACCTCAATAACCCTTGAAAACAAAGACCATGTTAGGAGACTGAAAGGACAAATTACAGAGTAAAGAAAATATTTGCAAAGCACATATTGGACAGGGGACTTATATCTAGAATATATAAAGAACTCTCAAAACTCAACAGTAAGAAATGAAGCAATGCACTTAGACATGGGTGAAAGGTGTGAACAGACACTCGGGAGGAAAGGATGTAGGTACAGCCTTGCTGGTGTCGCCCTGGGTGCGGGAGGACAGAGCGGGGGCCAGGCATCAACTGCTTGGGCCTTGGGTCCTGTGAGACAAAGAGACTTTCTCACCATGCTTAGTTCTACAATGGATAAAATACCGTATTTAGGTTCTCAATAAAGCAGGAGTTCCAAAACCAGGAAAAAAGAGGGGGAAGCATTTGATGTATTTTTTTTAAGTGTCAAAATAGTCATCTTAGGGGAAAACCAGGTCATTGTACACTGACCTAGACCTAACATAAATAATTTTGTTTTCTTGGTTTTCAGAATGAAAATAGGAGGATGGTGTAGGGAGACCATAACAGTCTCTTCAGTGTTTTGGACTTTTAACAATCTTGCTGAGACTGAAAGGGGAGACGTTCTAAGTGTAGTGTGGTCCTTTTCACATCCTGGCCTGGCTCCTGGCCTGGGAAGTGAAGCTAGAAAAGAAAAAAACTAAAAACCACCCTGAACTAGTAAAATGACGCCCTGCCCAGCAGAGCCAGACCACCAGCATGAATGCTGAACTACTTCTTACGATAGGGAATTATCTAGGCAAGGAAAGGTGGGAGGGGTGTGCAGAGAGGGGGGTGAAGTGGAGAACTGGACCATTCAACAACAGGCTTCAATACCCCACTTTCAGTAGTGGATTGAACAAATAGGCAGAAGACCAACAAGGGAACAGAAGACCTGAACAACTCTAAGCCAAACAGACCTAACAAACATCTACTTATAGAACATTCCACCAAACAGAATACACATTTTTCTCAAATTGTTGTATAAATGCTCCAAAACTGGCCCTGGTATATGGGCCCTTATATCGTTTACTTCTTTATAGCAGACTGGCAGTGTTAGCTCAAAGCCAAATTCAAATTCTTCCAGATCTGACTGCTTCAAATATATCCCAAATAAGCATATGTTTAGCCATTTAGAGCCTGTCTGCTTTTGATACCCTGCAAAACAGCACCCAATACCTACTGGCCATAGGTGAGACAAGCCCTGTGGTTATAAGAGGCCCCAAACTACCGCTGCCCTTCAGCGGTCTTTGACTCACAGCCCCACGCCTGGCTGCTGAGTGACACCAACTAGACACGTAAGCCTGTCCCCACCATTCCCCTCTTTGGGAGCTCCCCTACCCGCTTCCCCTTTTGCATGGCAGCCTCTGTCTCTGGAAGGTCCCCCACTGTAACGGGCTTCCCCTCCTATGCACCCGTGTCCAAATGCCACCCAATAAACTGGAAAAGACCATCTTGATCAGCCCCAAGATCTTTGCACTCACCACACAAGTGCACACAAACATTCTCCAGGACAGACCACACATTGGGCCATGTAACAAGCCTCAACACATTTAAAGGGACCAAAATCATGCAAAGGGTGTCCTCCAACCGCAATGGAATGAACTTAGAAATAAATAACAGGAGGAAATCTGGGAAATTCACAAATATGTGCAAATTAAACAACACAGTCCTAAATGTGTTTAAAATTTAGGTGAATGAAACCAAAAACTCAATATACCAAAAAGTATGGGATGCAGCTAAAGGAATTTCCAGGGGAAAGAGCTGTAAATGGCTACCTTAAAAAAGGAAAAATCCCAAAGCAGCAACCTGAACTTCCACCTTAAAGAACAAATAAAGAAGAGCAAACTAGGCCCAAAGCAAGCAGAAGAAAGGCAACTATACAGATCACAGCAGCAAATAGGTAATGTTAAGAATAGAAAGACAGCAGAGAAAATGAATAAAATTAAAAGTCAATTGTTTAAAAAGAAAATTGACATGACTGTAGCTAGACTGACCAAAATAAAAACAGAGCAGACCCAAATTACTAGAACTAGGAATAGAAGAAGGATATTGCTACCAATCTTGAAGAAGGAAAAATGGTTACAAGGGAATACTATGAACAATTTTATGCGAATAAATTCAATAACCTAAACAAAATGGACCAATTCTTAGAAAGACACAAAATAACAGAAGTGCAAATAGAAAATCTAGATAGACCTATAATAGGTAAAGGGATTGAATTATTAACAAAAATTTTTCCCAGAAAGAAAAGCTCAGGCCCAGATGGCTTTTCCAGTGAATTCTAACACACATTTAAAGAAAAACCAATATCAGTCCTTTATGAACTCATCCAAAAAATAGAAGAGGGAGGTAACACTTAACCTCTCATATTATGAGGCTAGTATTACCCTGCTAGCCCAACCAGATAAAAAAAAAATCCTGAGAAAAGACTACAGGCCAAAATTCCTTGTGGATATAGATGCAAAAAGCCTCAATAAACCAGCAGCACATATATTAAAAGGATTATACACCGTGACCAAGAGGAACTCATCCCAGGAATGTTAGCTTGGCTTAACATATGAAAATTAATCAATGTAATATACCATATTAACAGAATAAAGAACAAAAACCACATGATCATATCAATAAATGTAAAAAAAGCACTTGACAAAGTCCAACACCCTTTCAGCATGAAAACACTCAGGGAACTAGGAATAAAAGGGAAATTCCTCAACCTGATAAAGCCATCCACAGAAACCCCACAGTTAACATCATACTTAATAGTGAAGAACTGAGTGCCTTCCCTTTAAGATCAGGAACAAAATAAGTAATATTCACTCTCTCCCCTTATTTAACATATTACTGGAAGTTTTAGCCAGCATGTTAAGGCAAGGAAAAAAGGAAGGCAGGAGGGAGGGAAGAAAAGAAGGAAAGAGAAGGTATGTGAGGGGGAGGAGGAAGGGAGGGGAAGGGGCAGAGAGAGAGAGAAGGAGGGAGAGGGAGGGAGGGAGGGAGATCAGAAAGGAAGAAGTAAAATAACTAGCTCTATTCGCAGATGACATGATCTTATATATAGAAAATACTAAGGAATCCACTAAAAAACTATTAGAACTAATGAATAAGTTCAGCAAAGCTATAGGATACAAGACCAACATATAAAAATTGATTATACTCTAGCATCAAACAATCCAAAAATGAAGTTAGAAGAATTCCATGTACCATTGAATTAAAAAGAATACAAAACTTAGGTATGGGATAAATTTAACAAAAGTACAAGATTTACACATTGAAAATTATGAAACATCACTGAAGGAAATTAAAGAACTAAATAAATGAAGAGACATCCCACATTCATGAGTGAGAAGACTTTGTATTGTTAATATAGCAATACTTCCCCAAATTGGCCTACAGATTGAATACAATCCCTACCAATAGTGCAGCTGCCTTTTTTGCAGAAATTAATGAGCTGGTTCTAAAATTCTCATGAACATGCAAGGGACCAGGAAGAGATAAGACAACCTTGAAAAAGAAGAACAAAATTGTAAGACTCACACTTCTCAATATCAAAACTAAATACAAAAACTACAGTAATCAAGACAATGTGGCACTGGCATAAGGACGGATCAAAGGAATACAATGAGAGTCAAGAAAGAAACCGTTACATTTATGATCGATGGATTTTTGACCAGAGTACCGGGGCAGAAAAAGAGAGACAAAGAAGAAGAGTAAGAGAGATTAGTCAGTAGGGGAAGAATAATAGCCTTTGTAACAAATGCTGCTGGGACAACTGCATGCCCACATGCAAAAGAATGGGTTTAGATGTCTACCTCACACCATACGTAAAAATTAACTCAAAGTGGGCCACAGATCTAAATGTAAGAACTAAAACTATAAAACACTTCTGGGAATATATCTAAAGGAACCCAAAACATTAACTCAAAAAAACATAAGCACCCCTATGTTCACTGCAGTGTTATTTATAATCACCAAGATATGGAAGTAGCCCAAGTGTCCATCAATAGATGAGTAGATAAAACAACTATGGGACATTTACACAATGGAATTCTACTTGGCTGTAAAAAAGAAGAAAATTTTACCCTTTGCAACAGTATGGATGGAGCTGGAGAACATTACGCTAAGTGACATAAGTCAGACAGAGAAAGACAAATACCATATGATTTCAGTCATATGTGCAATCTAATGAACAAACTGAACTAACAGGCAAAACAGAGACAGACTCATAGATGGAGAGCAAATGACAGCTAGTGACGAGTTGGGGGAGGTTAGGGGGTGGAGGGATTGAGCGAAAAGGAAAAAGGACTCATGGACATGAACAACCATGTAGTGATTGCTGGGAGGACAGGGTGTAAGGCAACTAAACAGTAATGGAAAATATATAATAAAGATTATATCTTTTTTTAAGATTTTATTTATTTATTTTTAGAGAGGGAAGGGAGGGAGAAAGACAGAGAAACATCAATGTGCGGTTGCTGGGGGCCTTGGCCTGCAACCTAGGCATGTGCCCTGACTGGGAATCGAACCTGCGATGCTTTGGTTCGCAGCCTGTGCTCAATCCACTGAGCTACGCCAGCCAGGGCTAGATTATATCTTTTTAAAAAAGAAAACATAGGAGTAAATCTCTACAACCTGAGATTAGGCAAGGATTTCTCAGATAGGACACCAAAAGCACCATACATAAGAAAAAGAAAAAAAAGAAGGAGAAGAAAAAAAAACCCAAATAACATCTGTCCAGAAAGTATCCAGTCATGTGTTGTGCCAAATAGAGGCATTTGTTGAAGAAGATACAAGAAACATTGTACATATGACAATCACACCATACTCTCTTTCAAAGTAGGCACCTTGGGACCCCACACAAATCTTTGCTGATTGCAGCCCACACACGGTCAACATTCTTAGGTGTTCTGCTTGTTGCAGGCCTTCCAGAATGTGGATCACTTTCAACAGACTCTCAATCATTTTTGAAGCATTTGTGCCACACTTATTTGCACTGCACTCATTGCATCATCCCTTAAAGCCTCTGTATCATCTGAATAGTTTCACAGAGAAATGTTCAAGCTTAATGCAAAATTCAATGCAATCTGTTGCTCTACTCAGTCATTTTTAATACGACGGCCTCACAACACACATGCTCACTCAATGGCATCTACTGCCCCCACTGACTAGTACAGTGAAGTCATCATTGTTCACGCATGCACATTCCAGTCCACTCTCCCTGGCTGCTAGGTTACATCAATATGGCACAACCTGTTCTCATTACATTAACAATGGCTGGACTTATTCCTGACAGACCTCGTATACAAATGTAAAACTTTTGTGCTTCAAGGCATAACAACAAAAAACTTAAAAGACAACCCACAGAATGGGAGAGAATATTTGTGAATCACATATTTAACAAAGAACTGCTATCCAGAATGTATTTAAGAAACTCTTAAAACCCAACAGTAAAAAGACCAACAACCCAGTTAAAAAATAGACAAAGAATCTAGACATTTATCCAAAGAAATACACAAAGAGCCAATAATCACATGCAAAGATTTTGACATCACTAGTCGGTAGGAAAACACAAATCAAAATCACAATGAGGTACCCCTTCGCACCCACTAGAAGGGCTAGAATCAAAGGATCCAATGATGATAACTGTTTGGTGAGGGCACGGGAACGTCAGAACCCCCATGCACTGCTGGAGGCATCACAAACTGGTGCAGCTTTCTGAAACAGTTTGGCAGTTCCTCAAAATCTGAGACATAGAGTTATCACACGACCAATCAGTGTTCTCCTAGATATATATTTAAGAGAATAATAATATCCACAAAACACTTGCATATGAATTTTCATAGCAGCATTATTCATAATAGCCAAAGAGTGGAAACAACCCAAAAGTCCATCAGCTGATGAGTAGAGAGACAAAACATGGTATAACCATATAATGAAATTTTATTTGGCCATAAAAAGAAATGAAGTACTGAAAAATGCTACAACATGGATGAGCTTTAGAAACATTATGCTAACTGAAAGAAGCCAGACACAAAGGCCACATATCATATGATTTCATTTATATGAAACAGCCAGAAAATCTACATGGACAGAAAGTAGGTTAGCGGTTGCTAGGGCATGGAGGGAGGAGGAAAGGGGGAGCGGGTACTAATGAACTGGGGTTTTTTGCAGGGGTGATGAAAATGTTCTGAAATTAAACAGTGGTGGTGGTTGCATGGTGCTGTGAACACACTAACAGCCACTGAATTATACACTTTAAAAGGGTGAATTGTATCTCAAGTCTGTTACTGAAAAAAAAAGTCAGATGTTCCGAGGCTCAAGGTCACATAGCGAGTGAGTGAGTGTGTGTTAGCTGAGATTTGTATCCACCTGTGCTGGATTCGAACTCCCATTGTCTGGGCTATCCGCCAAATGCTGGGCCTCCTTCTTTTCTCACAGTACAGACTTTCAGGACAACGTCCCTCACTCCTAGAGTTCGCCACCTTCAAACACTGAACCTCTACCTCTGTCCCTAATTTCTCTCCTGAGTGTGAGTTAGTCTCTAGCTGTGGACATCTCTGCCTCAAAATCAGCATGCATTAAAACGAGTCTAACTTCACCTTCCACAGCCTTGTCTTTTGTTTATGAATAGCTCTTACACTGGTAGCTGCTGGCTGGTGTCCTTTCTATTTCCCAGGCCATTTAGAAAGCAAAGATAATTAACCCACCCCAAGCCCAGTAAGTGTTGCATGCTCAGGTTACCAGCTCTGGCCATCTTCTTTGGTGATTCTTCACCCAGATGACACACTACCAAGAGATTTTTCATTCTCATTTCACTATTAATAATGCCTTAAATATATATTTAGAATATGGACACAATAGCAACTAAGGGTTAAACATAGAGACCCCCTCAAAAACCTCTAGGGAGTCAGGAGCAGAGGCAGAATCCAATACAAGTGTTGCTGAGACCACACACACCCTTCTCCACCTTTATAACAGGATAAAACTTCCTTTGAGGTCTTCACTTAAAGTTGCCCCCAAAACTATGGCCACTTTGATAGGTATTCATAAGCTCTTCAGGGAAATCTTAAACTAGTAGTGTCTAACTATTCCTGAAATTACCTACTACCTTATCCAGACAGCTCCTAAAACTTCCCTTCTTTGGAGACACAGCAAACTATGTTTACTATAAAAATTAAACACACATAAGTAATATTATGCCAAGATATTAGAGTTTTTTAAATCATAATTTGACATACCCAGCACAAAATTTTTGTTTATAACCATTTAGTAACTCAGAATAATTAAAATCATTTCTTAGGAAAAGGTGAAATCAATAACAAACAACCCAAAATGCTGATATTCCATTTGTCTGATCAGCTAAAATAATGTAAATATGTGTTTTATTTCCATGTGTGCACTATTCCCACTATTTACATGATGTGCTAGGATTGCTGCATTTATGGAGTAAATTCCAAAAGCAGCTATATCTCTAGCACTCACGTGAGCCACATACTTTTAGAATCATGTGGCTGAACACCCAAATTGATGGTCACTCGATACAAGGGTTAAGAGAACAGGCAGAATGGAACAGACTCAGGTCTCACCCCTTACACTGCTCTGAGACCCCAGCTACATCTCAGCATCTCAAAGTGACGACAAAAACACGTCCCTGTCCTGGCGAACGACGCCACGCTGTGAAACAAGAAGTAGCACTCACACATTCTGAACTGCATGGAAGATGTTAAGGGCACAATTTAGACTTCTTAAGTCCTTATGGGTGTGCAGAGTTCTCAATGGTCCTGTCATGGGTAGGATGGGAAAGTCTGTGGCCACAGAGACAAGAGCCCCCTCTCCTTCCTGGAGGAACCTCTGCAGGCGATGGGCTAAGTTATGGAAGCCAGCTGTCCTCACCCTCCCTCCTGAGGCCGTGAGAGGCCTGGGGCAGAAGCACGATGACCTGGAAACGTGGCCACACCACCAGTTAGGTTTGGCTCCAGGCCAGGCGCTGTGCTAGAGGCACTGGCTAGAAGAGGGTCACTGCTCTCCAGGGACCTGCAGTGGTGGCTAAGAGAGATGTGCGCACCAGCACCTGGAACAGAAGGCTGTCTGGACTAGCGACAAACGCAAAAGCCTGAGGGAGCAAAGGGTTGAGAGACATGTATGCCCGCAGGGGATCTGGGAAGCCTCGTGAGAGAACAGGGACTTCTGCAGATTAAAGTGAGGAAAGCAGAGGGTGTCAGAAGCAGAGGGGAGGGCCCAGAGTCCCTGTTTGTCCTTAACTGTAAATGAAGGTAAAATAATACACCTAGTACCTCCGGTAGTTTTGAGGATTAAGTCTGTGTAAAGTGCCTGGCAGTAGTAGGCACAATAACAAGTTTTAGCTATTGTCACAACAGGGAGCGCTGTAAGTAAGGCCAGAGGCATACACTAGAAGGCTTTGAAATCCAGCAAAAAGGAGCCATGTCCTTGTGTTGTTGCCTCTGTAACTGATCTTGTTTCAAGCCCCCAAGTAGGACAAATATCTAAAGTCAAGAGAAAATGGAAACATTCGTATTTTTTCATGTGTGAGATTGTGACTTTTGTGGAACAGAGGTGCAATGTGATCTTCTCCATGAACCTGAGGTGTAGCAATTAAGGTGGCAAGCACTTGGTCTTAGCTGGAAATGACAAATACAACTTCTACAGCAGGATTAGCTTTCCTGGGGGTGCCCCAGTGAAGCAGCGGGCCTGCCACACACCCCGGAGCTTGGGGAACAGTAGAGCTGCTGTGCTTTCTCCGATTGAACCAGTTAACCCCTTCTAACTTAAATGTCTTCATCTTAAAATGGTAGACAGAGATACTTGTCACTCAGGGTCATTTTGAGAATTAAATGACATCAGACACATAAAGTGCTTAGCCTGGTGTTTGGCACTGTAGGTATTTAATAAATATTAACTTTTTTATAGGTAGCACAGTAAAGATGGGCTTGCCAGGGACAGGCTGTCTAGCAGAGTAAAGATGAGACTTCTAAGAGGAGGCACCAGAGAAGGAAAACAAGGAGAGGAGGGGAGGGGAGGGGGTCACTTGGAGGACTTAAGTGCAGTTTTCCCTCCTGCCGAGAGCGCCTCTGCACTCAATAAACTGGAATGACCCTAGCTGAACTTCTAGCCTTGAAAGTAGAGTTGGTTTTTAAAGCAGTTCTTTTTGAAGACCATTGTTCAAAAGAACTGGAAAGCTGGCCCTCAGAAGAGGCTCAGTCCTGGAACCATGGAAAGTGGGAATGTGTGCTGGCTCCATAGGGAGCAGGAGGCCCCATCCAGGTGTCCAGGCGGCCGTCTGACCTCTGGGACCCTGTGTGCCCTCTACTCCAGATTCACCAGAAGTCCGAGAACCTGAAAGCTGAGCTCCACATTTCAATGAACCGGTTCTTGCCTGAACCTTAAACCACACGTCATTTAGTCGTGGGGCTGCCCTGGGCCAGGAGACATTAACAGGAAGTTCCCAGCTCACACACCGACTGTGTTCCAAACGTGCACGTGGAAGGCTGTGGTTGGAAAGACAGAATGCGCTTTCCCAAAGAGGCGATGTTATAAACGGTCGTTAGGGCCACGGGTCAGCTCACAAAATTCCAAAGAACCATAAGAGAGCTAAACACTGCACACTTTAGCCAAAACAAAAAGAGTAGAGGTCAATAACGTACAATACTAATAATTAAAGAACAAGATAAATAATAAAGTCGAGTAGCTTTCATTTGTCTTGAGAACTAGTACTTAAGCAGAGGCAGGTTTAATTAAAGGAAGCTGGAAAGGTCTATCTGGGGACATAAGGAGCCCAGGAGAACCAGTCAAGAGCACCGACAGTTGGAAATCAGACCAGCTGTCACGGGCTCTGTCAATTCTAAGAGGCTGGAGCCAGCACCTCAAAAGTCAGCCTCACCCCCCGAAAGAACTGGGGACAGGGGGGTTGGAGGATTTCTCAAAGGGAGTTAGCCTTGTTATGTCTATGCAGCCATTTCATCAGCACGGTAGGACCTGGCTTCAGTGTTGCTCTCCTCTTAGGGATAATTACCCATTCACCAGTCTGTCCCTGCCCTCCAGAATCACTGGTGTATGCAACTTTGGGTGCCTCTCTCCTACTGATCTCTGAGATCAGACCAGCTCTTGGATACGCACATTGGCTGGATGGTTTGTATTTGACAATCCCCCCACCACCACTTTTCACTGAACCTGTTACTGCCCCATCCCCTGGTCCCTCTGACCGAGGGATGGCCCCACCTGCTGTCCAGACTCTCTCCCTCCTCCACCCTGCGCCACATGACCAGCGCTGCACCTGGTGGAAGGCATTCTTAATCACCCACTTTAGCTGTAATCCTAAGGAGCAAATACACATTTTTATTTGTAAATATTACAAAGACATGAGAAAAGAGGAAAGGAGTAAATTGGAAAAGAAGAATTCTTGAAAAAGATTATTTGTAAAGCAATAAAGAGGACTTCTGCAAGATCCAACCATTAGGTGGCACCATCGGCCCGAGGCAGTTCACTTGCCCTCAGAAGGTCAGTAAGAAAGGAAAAATTAATGAGTGACAACCAGGGAGGGGATAGGAAGTCTGCAGGGAGCCACTCTGCAATAAATAACTTAACATATAGAAGGCATTCTTGTGACCAGAGAATACAGAAGAACCCCAGGACATCCTGGGCTAGAGCACCCCATGTAGACAGACCAGAAGGCAGGTAGGGAGGCAGCCTGACCCAGCGGACTCATTATCTTTGTTTCCCCGGATCAGCTGCTCTTTCAGTGTTCCCTTTCTCGGGATGGCACACCGTGTGCCCAACCCCAGGCTGCTCAAGCCACGTGTCCGGGCGCCATCCCCCAGGGTCAGTTAAGTCTTGCAGATTCTATCACCCACATCACTTGGCTCCATCCATCTCTCTCCACGTGCCCTCGCCCCATCCCTGCACACACTGACATACACCACCCACCAAGGGCTCTGCCATTTTTCTTTCACTGGAATGACACCAATAGCTTTCTAATTGGTCTCCCTGTCTTGGGTCATAGTTGAGCAGCCCTCCCCACCCTCAAAGTCAAAAGGCTACTCTAGTAATGTCATTTCTTGCTTACCACTCTGTAATGACTTCCAATTCCTTTTAGGCCACAGTCTAGACTGCTTAAAAGTATTTGCATAGACCTCCCTGAGCTGGCCTCCGCTGGTTTTGCAGCCCCTCTCCTGATGGTTAAGAGCCCAGGCCACGGAGTCCATCTTGTCTGGGCTCGGATTCTCACTGCACCACCTACCAGCTTCGAAACTGGGGCAAACTTCTGCCCATCTCTGTGCTTCGGTGTTCTCCTGTGCAAATGGGGGTGATAACACCCACCATCGGCCCTGTGGGGTTGTTGTGAGGGCGGAAAGAGGTCACACAGGTAAAGCACTTGGAGTAGGAAGTGCTTAGCATGATGAACCGTGCTGACATTTGTCCCCACACCCTGCTAGACTGGAAGTTCCAAAGGGCAGGGAAGTGCCCATCTGTCGGTCAATGCCCACGGGTAGCTCCGTGTAAAATGAGCCGTTACAAACTGGAATGAAGTTAGCCATATTTTATTAAGTCAGACTATCTAATTATGCGTTCCCTCTTTGTCTGTGGCCCTAAATGAAGACCCAAGTATTCCTAAAGGCTTAGGCAAGGGTTCCAGCATGTTCCCAGCCACAAGTCCAGGCTCCAGTTTGAGGCCAAGGGCAAGTTGTGGGTGCTTTCCTGGGGCTAAGTGAAAGTGACACAGCAGCCAGGGGCCAGGAGGCTGGGCATCCTCCCCCACAGCAGAGGCTCTCCCCTTTGTCCTCTCTGGAGGGCCCAGTTCATCTTTAGGGAGGTGTTCCACACGATTAAACCTGCGGATATCTAAGGGAAGCGGGCCCAGGGAAAGGAATACGACCGAGGACGCGCAGAGGACAACCCTGCATTTGCACAACCGCCTAAACTTGTCTTTTGATAAATGCTTCTGGGGCAGATAGCTGAGAAGAAAACGATCTCTCTCTCTTTCTCCCTCCCTTTCTCATCTCCTTTTCCCTCTGGAACTCCCCACATCTCTACCTACTGACCTCTGAGCTGTCCTTCAGTCCTCCGGCCCTGTCACCTGGTTCACAGCATGGCTGGCTCCAGCGCTCAGGACGTTTCCTGAGCCGTGAGGGCTGACGACTGATTTACTACAGAGAGGCCTTTGACTCAAAGGGCCTCATCGGTCGTGCTGGCGATGATGACCTTCAGCCCCCCTCCTTTGGAGGAGGCCAGACCACAAGCGGAGGGCGCAGGGGCGGCGCACCAGGAGGCTCCCGGAGCCAGTACCGCACAGCCCGAGGCGGAGCCGCCAGTTCGGCCGGCCACCCGGCCGCCGCAGGCTCAGCTCCCACCGTGGCTCCTGCATCCCAGGAGCGTCCTTCTGCGGACTCCAGGAGACCCTCCGAGCCGGTGCTGCGGCCGAGGCATGACCGCGGGGTTGGCGCCCAAGGCGGAGGCGGGGCTGGAAGAGCCCCTCCAGCAGGAGCAGGTACCTGGCGCCGGGCACAAGCCGAGGCGGCACCTAGTCAGGGTCCCCAGGCTCACACAGGGGCTGAACGGCCACAATGAATGGTCACCAAGCCCCTACCCCCATGCGGTGTAATCGGCCCTGAGTGGAGGGGCAGCGACCCACTGGAAGATGCTGATGGCTTCGCCTGAACCCCCCCCCCCCCCCCCCGGGGAAGCAGAACTCACTTCCTTGTCTCTGCCTTCCTCCTCTTCTCTTCTTCCTCCACCCCTTTCCCACCTTTCTTGCTTCCTCCTCCTCTCCCTTTCTCACTACCCAGCCCTTAACCCGCTCATCTTTATCTATTCCCTGCTACCTGTGCCTGTCTCTCCTCTTCTCTCCCAGGGCAGAAGCCCTCAGGGCCCAGGTGAAGGCCAAGGGCATTGGAGGACAGCTGGAGGGTGATGGGTCTACGTCAGGCTTGACTCTGTGGTTTTCAGACTGGAGCGTGCACCAGAATCACTGGGCGGGCTGCTTGAAACGCAGGTGGCTGGGCTCTGTGTCCCAATATCTCACCTGGAGGATAGGGCCTGATCCTTTGCAAGTCTAGTTCCCAGGAGGTGCTGATGCCTGAGCTCGGAGAACCATTGGTTCTAGCTGGTGGTAATATCAAACCCAGTCGTTGTTTTGCCTTCACCGCACAATCCTGAGGCCTTGACCAGGTGCCAGGAGCTGTTCGGCAGGTGGGGCTGGATGCATTTGGAGGTGGGCTTTCCTCTAGGAGCTCACATCCTGGGAGGGAAGTAAAACAGGACAAAAATAACTCAAAGGGTGGGAAGAGATTGCTGTCCCTAAAACAGGTTCAAAGACAAGATGGATTGTTCCTAGCGTGCGGGGGGGGGGGGGGCGATGGGCAAAGCTAATGAAGGGCATGGCATTTGAACTGGGCTTTGGAGGATGGATGAAATCTGGCCACCTGGTGATGAGCAGGAATGAGAATTCTAGATGGAGGGGACAGCAGACCAAACTGCTTGTAAGTTAAAAAAAAATGCTGGGAAGTGATCATTGGGAAGAAGCAGGAGTGGGTAATACTCACTAAGACTGACAGAAATCCAGAGTTCGGGAAGGTTTGAAAGATAAGGGAGAGCTAGTCGCAGTGGGCCTCATGGGCCACACCATGCATTTGGGATCTGTTCGCCACAATGGGAAAGCCATTCGGAAACTCCTTGGCTTTCTTGCTGGTCGCAAACCCAGACCATCCAAAGGAGGTTACAGATGGAAAGCTGCCCACCAGGAGGGGCAGGAGACTGGTCGAGTCACTTTTGCAGCTGACGTTCGCTCTCCCTTAAGGCTGATATCATCGATGCCCTGGCCTGTGCCCTCAGGAGGCACAGCCCCTCTGCGAACTCAGCCCTAGGCAGAACTCAAAGCTTTCCCCTTAAATGGCTGTAGCAAAGCTGTGTGATCCAGGGACGACAGTCAATGTGTCACCTGGGAGCCAATGAGAAATGCAGAGTCTCAGTCCCCACCCCATGCCTGCTAAATTAAAATTTGCATTTTAACCAGACTCCTGGGTGACTGCACAATGATTGGCTTTTAGCTTTCAAATGGCCAAATGTAGTACACTTGGGGTGACAAGGGAAGGCAGCAACTGGTACCCTGGAGGTCATCCAGAAGCCCTTCCGGGGCACGGTCTCTGTTCTCTCCAGCCCAGTCTGCAAGGGCTCAGCCAGGTACCCCCTTCCCTGCCTATTGGTGCCTTTCTGGTTCTCAAATGTTTATTAACAGTGGCCCGATTACTGCTTTGTTTGGGGGCACACGCACTAGTGTGTGTGTTTGAATTCCATAAGCAAACATTTTATTAGGGTTCTCATCCTAAATCATCCTGGCTCTCTTTATGTTTTGCAGATCTCTCACACAAAGTTTTCTGTGGATGATGACTGGAAGTAAGTGATTAGTATATTTTTTTATTGCCGTTATACTAAAAATTAGATTTCCATCTTAACCACTTGTGAAATTAAATAAAGCCATCATTTTAGCTGTCAGTTTCCCAGGATAGAGAAGGTGAGTTAGCCAGCGAAGAATGCACAAAGGTAGTGCAGACCAAAACCACAGGGTGCTCTGTGCAAACCCCCAAAGTTGGGTTTCTATGTCCTTCAAAGTAAGGCAGTGTCAACTTAATATTTATTTTAGGCACAGGATACATCTGGTTTTCTTTACATGCTGTTTCCTCTGTGTTCTGGTACCTATCATGGGGTCATGGCCCCCTGTGGGCAACATATAAAATGAAACAAACATGAAACGTCCCTCTTTTTTTGCTTTATGGTAATCAATCATGAATGTATTCCTAATCAAAATAGGAAATACTTATTACATTTGTATACCTATTGTATACTTTCTGTAGTACTTCCACATAGGTTAACTATTTGAGATGCATTTTTATTATATATACACAAAATAGAATAATGTCATAAAGCATATTTTGTTTTATATCTAATGCAAGTGCTAAAAGCTTATATTTATTCTCCTATCTATATGGTGTAAATTGAAACTATATTCATTACATAGAATATTAAATAGTTATTTTGAATTTGGAGCTGTAAAAACTTATGACTAAATTCTTCTACCCTTTTACTTTTCTTCACTTTCCATCTCTTCAGAAAAATGAGTATATTTCAATGAGCTTCTAAAAATCTTTCTTGTATCCTAAGCTCAGCTTCCAACACAGAAACTAATAACCATGTAATTTTCCTCAGGATTCTTACGGAGTTCAGCATCCATAAAGGGTTTCAGCACATCTTTGGTACCTACTAGCACTAACTTTCTAAGATTCTATTCCAAAGAAGCTGAAGGAAAGCAGGAATATTTACTAGGCTTTCCGGCTTCATTTCTACACATTCTCCAGCAGGGGGCACCCCTGGGATTTGGATGGGGCCCTTTTCTGAGACACTGCTCTCACTAGTAGTAGCTCTGTAGAAATGCTAGTGAAGGGAGAAAACCCAGCCCACACATTCAACAAGTGCCTTTAAAAGGTACTAATTTGTGGCACAGAATATTACCCTGCAGTGTTTCCTGACTGGTAACCTAGTTCAGTGCACCTGTAACCAGCCGTAAGTGGAAACCTGAAGAGATTTTGTGGCTGATGGTGCCTTGTTGGGAATAAAAGATAATGCTAACCAATATTTATAAAGTTATTGATTGGCAATGTTCATAGTTTCCCCTTCCTTTCCTAATCTTGACGCTGGACTGCTCTTTCTTCTTCTAAGTTAGTGGTTCTCAATCTTGGCTGCATCTAAAAATTATATGGTAAACTTATTAAAAAACGACTAATGTCTAGGTCCCCACCTGGAAACCCGTATCTTTTTTCCAGGGTTATCATAATAAAATGCCACAGCCTGAAAGGCTTAAACAACAGGAGTTCCCTTTCTCATAGTTCTAGAGGCTAGAAGTCCAAGGTCAAGGTGTCAGTGATTTTTGGTTTCATCTGAGGCCTCTCTCCTTGGCTTATAGACAGCAGCCCCCTCACGAGGTCTTCACATGGTCTTCCCAATGTGTGAGTTCCCGTCCTAATCTCCTCTTCTTACAAAGACACCAATCAGATTGGATTAGGGCCCACCCATACGCCCTCATTTTACCTTAATTACCTCTTTAAGATCTCTGTCTCCAAATACAGTCTCATTCTGAGGCATTGAGGAATAGGGCTTCAACATATGAATTTGGGGTTGGGGTAGGGGAACATGAACATAGTTCAGCCCATAACACCCAGCAATAGTGTTTTTCATTGATAAGGGCACTGAACTGATCACTTAATTCATTTCATTGATGTAGGGTACAGCTTGAGCACTGCAATTTTAAAAGCTCCCCATTGATTTTAACTTATAGCCAAGGTCAAGTGGCTTTCTTCAAAGCCACTTCTGCTATAGGAAGATGAGCAACATGACACCATCTTCATGGTTTGTGCAAAACTAAGAGTCCAACTGAAAACCTGAACATTCAGCCACCATCTGAATGTGTGTGTCTATATAAGATACTACACAAGCCTCTTCTTTGTCCTTACAATGAAGACAATTTATACAACTCACCGAGGAGTTTTCTGTAGCTCCACGGGCGACGTTCTCTCCATAGGCACCATCAGCAGGATATCCTTTTACTTGAGAATGTTAGAAATTACTTGAAATTACCAGTACTTTAAAGGTTTTGACTTTCAAAAATGATTTTGTATGATTCAGTCTAATTATTATAATTATTATTACTATTAGGGACAAATAAAATAGCACACGTGTTTTGCAGAGGTACAGAGGTACCATTATTTTAAATTTGCAAATAAGGAAACTGAGGCTCAGAGACCATCAATGATTTTCAGAAGGCCACATGGTAATAAACTGGCCAATCAAGGACTGGAACCCAGGCTTTTCCAGGATCCATCAGTGATTGATTGATTGATTGATTGATTGATTTTTGCCCCATAACTTTACTTGAAAGGACAAAGCTGAGGTCAAAACCACATGGAAAATCTGAAGGCTGACAGGAATTGGTTTGGCTGATAAACTCAGCCTCCCCCTTTCCACTGCCTTCTCCCCAAGCCTGGGGGAAAGGGAGGAACCGAGGAAAACTTCGCAGTCAGAACTTAAAAACCCTTTGAAACCTTTGAAATCCCCAATTGCTTCCTATGAGCCCAGCCTATGTTTTTTTTGCTAAATGTGCAAAGGTTGAGGCCTGTTGCAGATGACCCCCTTTGCTGGTTCCAGCCTGCAGCAGGAGAGGATGTACAGAATGCACCGGGGCCACGAGTCCATGCACGTGGAGATGATCTTGATCTTCTTCTCCACGCTGATCGTCGCCCAGATTGTGCTGGTGCAGTGGAGGCAGAGGCATGGCCGGTCCTACAACGTAAGTCGCCCTGGTGTCTGCTCTAAGCCTGCTCCTCTTGCTGCCACCTCCCCCCTTTTCTTTTCTTTTCTTTTTTTTTTTTGTTACTACTTTGAAGAAAATGGTTTTTCGAGGTCAGTGATTCTCCACTGGGTGTGGTTTTGGCCCCAGGAGACATTTGGCAACATCTGGGAACAGTTTTCTATCCTCCTTGGTGGGAGGAGAGGAGGGACAGGAGTTGCTACTGGCATCTGGAGGCCAGGGATGCCGCTCAGCGTGCACAGGACCGCTCCTCATGGCAGAAAAGTCCACGATGCCCAGGTTGAGAAGTCCTGGTTTAAGTAAACCAATTTTCCTTTTGTGCATCAACAACTTCTGCCTATGGCCCAGGAAAGGAGAATTAGGGATGCCAGAAACAAAAGGTTAAAGCCATCTAACTTTGTTTCATTGGCAATGCACTGGGGTGGCACTGGCAGTGTGCATAGCCATGGAAGAGTGCCAATGCAAACACTGCCCTGAACTCAGCCACTTTCCACGTGGTGCATTTTCACAGACCAGTCCCACCCAAGCATGTCCACTGGAACGTCGCCCCCTCCCAGCCTCAGGGGCATTCACTCGGCATTGTCAGGCCTGAGACCGTGCATCTGCACTGTTCAGAGCAGCGGGTCTCAGGTCTTCGGGTGTGTCAGCATCACCTGCAGGGCTTTGTAAGTCAGATTCGCAGGTCCCATCCCCAGAGTTTCTGATTCAACAGGTGTCCAATCAATAATCTGCATGTCTACCAAGTTCCCAGATGGTCCTGGGACCGCATTTTGATAATCAATGGTTTAGACTTGAGCGTGGCCTCCATGGAGAAACGCTGCCCAGGAAGAAGGCCCTCACTTAGAACTCTGCGTGGGTCTGGGGCCTGGGCTGGCCGTTTGTAAGAAGACTTGCCATGACATGGGAGGTGCTGGCTTAGACGGTGTTTTATTTTCCTTTGACCCACAATAAAAATCATTTTCTGTGTGGCATAGGGTCTAGAGGAATTCTTTTGAGTTCTGCATAATAATGAAGTTTACATGATTTTGTACATTCTACTTAGAAGGAGGAAGGAATCTTGTTTTGTTTGTCTTTTAAGCAAATGCATCAACTCGCTGCTGTGTCACTATTATCTTGTTAACAAAAATAAACGTCCTTTGCATTGCAACTTTTTTAGTGAACGAAACTAGAATTAAACCTCACTGATTATACTCTCATATTTAAAAAAGGTCTTTATATATATCTTAACCATAGTTTCCTTGTCTGTGGAATAGAAAACCAAACATAGAGTTTCAGGAGAAACTTACTGGGGATGTAAAAACACTGCTGTGTTAAAAGTAAAGGTTTGTAGGATGATACGTCGTGCTGACACTAATCAAAAGAAAGCCGGGTGAAGCTGGATTAATTTCAGACAAAGCAGACTTCAGAACAAGGGTAATTGTCAGGCAGAAAAAGGGGCATTCCATAATGCCAAAGGGATCAGTTATTCAAACAGACATAGTAATGCTTAATGTGTATGTCCCTAACAATAGAACATCAAACTACATGAGGCAAACTGATGAACTGTGAGGAGAAATGGACAAACCCACCATTATATTTGGAAATTTCAACATTCTCTTTCAGTAGTTGATATATCCAGCAGGCAGAAAACTGTAAGGATACAGTTGGCCTGAACGGCACCATCAATCAACTGATTTCAGTTGACTTTTATAGAGTAATTCACCCAACAACAGCTGAGTACACAGGCTTCTCAAGCCCACATGAACCATTCACCAATATAGACCACATTATAGGCCATAAAACACACCAAAAGGAATTTGAAAGAGTAGAAATCGTGTAAAATACAATTGACCCTTGAATAAACAGGTTTGTACTGCACTGGTCCACTTATGTGCAGATCTTTTTCAATAAATAGAGTCAGTCTTCCATGTCCCAAAATTTCACAGCTGTGGATTCAAACAACTGTGGACCAAAAACAGGATCTGCAGTCTGAGATCGGGAACACACTTCTGTCAGAAGGAGGGCCGACTGAAGGTCCATGCAGATTCTCGGCTGAGGGGTGAGGGATGGCGTGCTGCTGACAAGTCAAATGTACACTGTCAGACCACAAAACTAAACTGGAAATCAATGCCTGAAAGCTGAAAAAAATCCCAAAGTATTTGGACATTAAATAACACAATACTAAATAACACATGAGTCAAAGAAGACTCAAAAGAAACTAAAAAAATAATTTTAACTATTTTAATTAAATGCAAAAGAAAATAAAACATATCAAAATTTGTGGAATGCAGCAAAAGCAGTGCTTTGGGGGAAATTTTTAGCGTGGAATGCATATATTAGAGAAGAAAAAAAGATCTAAAATCAGTAAACTAATCATCTGTCTCAGGAAACTGGAGGAAGAAGAAGAAGTTATGCTACACATCAAAAGAAAATAAGTAATAAAAATTAGGGCAGAAATCAATAAAAATTAAAAACGATATCAATAAGAAGCTCAATGAAACCAAAAGGCAGTTCTTTGTAAAAATCAATACATTTAATAAATCTCTAGCAAGCTAGCCAAGAAAAATAACATTGAGAACACAGATTACTAATATTAGAAAAGGGGTCATCATTACTGATCCTGCGGCCACAAAAAAAAAAAATAAAGGAATGTTGTAAACAATTTTATGCCCACAAATTTGGGTAACTTAGATAAAATAGGCAAAGTGTAGGCCACAAACTATACCAAAACTCACACAGGAGAGATAGATAATCTTAATAGGCCTATACTAATTTTTAAAACTTGAATCAATGATTGATAACCTTCCAAAGAAGAAAGCACCAAGCCCAGAGGGTTTCACTGTGAAGTCTACATTTAAGGAAGAAATGATCCCAACTCTCCACAATCTCTTTCAGAAAGGAGGAGCAGAGGGAACACGTCAGAAGTCATTCTTTGAGGTCAGCATTACACTAACACCCACCAACGCTGAGGCCAGAGGAAGACATCACAGGAAAGAGAAAATGCAGCCCAGTATCCCTCATGAACACAAATGTGCAATTCTCAAAAAATTAGCAAACTGAATTAAACAACGTATAAAAAGAATTCTACACCAAGTAGGTTTTATTCTAGGTATGCAAGATTGGTCTGGCACACAGAAACCAGTTTATATGATCAATCACACCAAGAGGCTAAAGAAGAAAACCATATCATCATTTTAATAGATATAGAAAAGGGCGACAAGGTCCAACACACATTCACATAAAAACTCGCTGCAGACTAGAAATAAAGAGAAACTTTTTCAACTTCATAAGGAATATTTATTTTTAAAGCACCTACAGCTACATTAACTGGATGCTTTCTTACCAAGATAAGGTAGAAGACAAGAATATTCCCTCTCACCACTCTGATTCAACCTGTACTAGACATCCTGGCTAGTACAATAAGACCAAAAAAAGGAAGGAGAGGGAAATAAAAGATACACAGATTGGGAAGGAAGAAATAAAACCATCTTTGTTCATGGACAACATGATTGCCTCTATTGAAAATTCAACAACAACAAAAATGATGGACCTAAGAAGTAACTACAGCAAGGCTGTGAACCCAAGGTCAATATATTAACAGACAATTGCTTTCTTATATACTAACAATGAACAATTGAAATTTGAAATTAAAATACAATACTGTTTACCATAGTACCCCCAAAAAGGAAGTACTAAGGAATAAATCTGACAAAATATGTACAAGATCTACATTAAAAAAAACTAAAAAGATCTCAAATAAATAGAAAGATAATCTGTGTTCATGGATTGGAAGGTCCAATATAGTCAAGAAAGATTTTTCCTAACTATAATCCCAATCAAAATCTCAGCAAGCTATTCTGTGGCTACCAACAAACTGATCCTGCAGTCAATATGGAAAGGTAGAAGTCCCAGACTACAAACTGAACACTAAAGAAGAACAATATTGAAGAACTCACGTTATCCAAAGTCAGGGCCTACTGTAAAGCTATAGTAATCAATACCATATGATATTGGCAAAAGAAAAGATGCATAAATCAATGAAACAGAAGAGAGAACCCATAAATAGACCCACACAAGTATAGTCAACTTACCTATGATGAAGAAGCAAAGGCAATTCAATGGAGAAAGATAATCTTTTCAATAAATGGTACTGAAACTATTGGGCATCCATATGCAAAAAAATGAACCTAGGCATAGAATCCATATGTTTCACAAAAATTAACTCAAAATGTATCATGGACCTATATGTAAAATACAAAGCTATAAAACTTCTAGAAGATAATATAGGACAAATATCTAGGTGAACTTGGGTTTGGTGATCAGCTTTTAGATACAACACCAAAACCATGATACAAGAAAGAAAATATAATATTGATAAGTTGGGTTTTATTGAAATTTAAACCTGTGCTGTGAAAGATACTGTTACAATAATGAAAAGGTGAGCTATAGACTAGGAAAAAGTAATTGTAAAATATATATCTAACAAAAAACTGTTATCTAAAATATACTTAAAACACAATCATAATAAGGAAACAACTCAGTTAAATGGCAAAAAATCTGAAAAGATAGCATACATGAAAAAAAATCTCACCGTCATATGTCATTAGGAAGTTGCAAAGTAAAGCAGTGAGATACAATGCATGCCTATTAGAATGGCTAAAATCGAAAACACTGACAACACCCAGTGCCGACGAGGTTGCAGAGCAGCAGGTACTCTTGATGCAAATGCAAAATGGTACAGCCGTTTGGAGGCAGTTGACCCATCTCCCACAAAGCTAAACATAGTCTCCCTATGATCCAGTAATCACGCTTCTAGGTATTTACCCAATTGAATTGAAAGCCTGCATCTACACAAAAAAACCTGCATCCAAATATTTTTTAAAGATTATATTTATTTTTAGAGAGAGGGGAAGGGAAGGAACAAGAGAGGGAGAGAAACATCTTGCCTCTCATATGCACCCCAGTGAGGAACCGAACCACAACCCAGCCAAGTGCCCTGACCGGAATCTAACCGGCGACCTTTCACTCTGTGGGACAATGCCTAACCCACTGAGGCACACCTGTCAGGGCTGCACCCCAAACTGGAAGAAACCAAGAGATGTCCTTTAAAATGTGAATGAATAAGTAAACTGTGACACCTCCATACAAGGCAGTATTAACAGGCAATGGAAAGGCACGAGCTATGGAGCCATGAGAAGACATGGAGGAACCTTGGTAAAACAAGCCGATATGAAAAGGCCACGTACTATATGAGCCCAATTATACAACATTCTGGAAAATGCAAAACTAGAGACAGTAAAATGGTGGTTGGTTTTATTCTGTTTTGTGTGGAATGGTTGCCAGTGGTTCAGGGAGGGAAAGAGGATGAGCAAATGGAACAGTAATTTTAGGGCAGTAAAATTGATCTGTATAGTGCTGTAATTTTGGATACAAGATGTGACGCATTTGTCAGGTCCCAATGAACTGCACAGCACAAGAAGTAGACCTTAAGGTAGGCAAACTTTTAAAAGCCATTTAGGAGATTGGGGATCCCAGGGAGAAATACAGATGGTGATGAGAGAATCCAACTGCATTGCAAATGCATGAAACTACCTCACTGGAGGTCAAGGCGCTGCTCCAGGTGCCTTCGGAAATGAGACGAGTCTGCGTAGGTGAAGGCACTGGGAACTGCACACGAGCACTGCACTCTAGTGGGTAAAGTTGTTCCCCACGAGGGGACAGGTTAACAATTCTGACACTGCTATATATGTATACCGGGATGAAAACATTATGTAAATCGTGGGAGACATTGGGAGTGGAAGTTTACGGAAGGCAAAGGGAGGAAGTTTTTAAAAAAGCAGGAAAGGCACACAATAATATGTGTGAACAGCTTTGTATACTAATTATTACTTATACATTTATTTATACCCTGAAGGTACTTTTCTTACACATAAAGTATTATTTTCCCATTATTGCGTGCATAAGTTGGACCATGTACATCGAAGGTGAGGGACTAGTCCAAACAGCTGACAACATTTTCAGATACAGCTCTTAACAAATATGTTTGTATTCTGAAATGATCATTTAATTTACCTAGATAGATTGTGTTCCATGGTCTGCAGAGGCCGTGTATACCAGAGCAGTTGAGTGTTAAGTGCATAAAGCAAAAGAAGCAGGTTATTTCAAAAATAAAATTTAAAAATATAATATTAACTGCTCCTAAGTGACACCAAAAAGTGCAGAGAGAAAGTAGATAGAACATGGAAAGTTCTACTTTGGTTTGGGATACAGTTAAGCACCTGGATGCTTCCAAACACTCATATTTTTAGCATAATATAGATGGAGCATCTGGATATTTGCATTTTTCTCTTTCCAGCTGATAGTGTTGATATGGTGTAGACATAGGCAGAGCCTCAAAGTTAAATTATTTCCAAATGCCTTTAACAGCATTTAATTAAAAATAAAATTCCATTCAACACCACCCTCTCCACCTTCTTTTATGTATTCTACTTTTCACATCTGCGGGGACTAGCGGGGAGGGTACCAAAAAAGAATCCTTCTCCTTCCCTTCACATCATCAGAAGGCCTGATGACTACAGACACAGAATTCGGGTTTCAGACACACTGTTAACTTGCCTCAATACACTGGCTGATCATTTCCACAGAGTGAAACATTGCTGTATTTAAATCAAACTTCCTGCCTATGAATAGCTATGAAACACTAGAACATAGTGTTGTTATACCAATAAAGTATTAGGTCTGTTAAATCTTTTTTAAATGAGGCAAGACACAAATACATACTTACATAACATTGCAGAATCTCGTTTAACAAGTTAAATAGTAAAATCAACAGTCTCAATTGATTTGAAGATAGCACTCTGGACCAAGTGAATTCCTAAGAATCCTTCATATGCCAGGATTCCGTCATTTTACTTCTTCGATTTATGTCCACACTTTCCTTCATTGCCTTTGTACTGATAGCACAATATTTCTTGGAGTCATTTATGCACATGATGATTTTCTGCTTACCTCTAGCACGCCCCTGCTCTCCCTCCACCCCGCCCACACAAATACACGCAGACACGTGCACAAATGGTTGCAAACACAGTAGTTTGGGATTTGCAGTGCAAAGGAAATGAGCGTCACATATACACAGAACTTACCTTCCTCCCTTTCTTTTCTTCCTTTCTTCCCTCCTTCTTTCCTTATTGTATGACCCATTCATCATCCTATACAAATAGACAAATGAAACGATATCTTTGTTTTGTCTTAACTTGCAATTCTTTTCAGATTCTTTGTGTGCATGCAAAAAGAAAAAACATGGTACCAATGGGCAGCATCTGATTTGCCAGGACATTCCTCCTGCCGTGATGTAGGGTGGGGAGAATGTGGGTGATGGGATCCAGATGCAAGGCTGCCCTTGGCCGTCATGCAGATGTGTTTTATACGCACATGCCCAGATGGTGACCCCTCTGGCATTATTAATGTGTCCCAGTTGCCAGGCTTCCTCTGTTGCCTGTGTGCACCTCAATTTCACATATTTCATGCGTTTATTTATGAGGCACAACATTCCCACATTTCATATGTGGCAGTTACTTTTAAAAATGGGAAGTTTTAACTGCTCTGGAAATTGATAAAGAATCTTTTTTTAAATTTTAATTGTTGTTCAAGTACAGTTTTCTGCCTTTTACTCCCATCCCACCCCACCACCACCCCCCCAACTGATAAGGAATCTTTTAAATTGCTATGAAATGTGGCCCTCATTTCAAAAGTACTTCTCCATAAAATTATTGAATTCATAATGTAAATTTCTGACCTTTCCCCTTGGATGTTGAAAAAATGTGGTGCTAGGTTTACACCTTAAAGATAATTAAGAAATTAAATATTTGCATACAGAATACAGTATAATGATTTTTTTGCTTTCCTTTTATTTCTGTTCTGCAAGGCATATTTTTTTAAAAGTAGCATATCTATATATTTGAACATTGCTATTCTCTGTTAATTAAATCCAGGCATCACATGAGAGAAATTTGGGATCTTTTAGAAATAGGTTGTATTTATAAATCCACAGGAAAAGAACTAGCTTTATAAATTTATAGTCCAATCGTCACTTCAAACTATCATAGATTGTGACTCTACCGATTTAAGGAAGTGGATTATTCTTATAAAGTTTGACTTAGAACCTAAAGTATAAAATATAGGAGCATGGTAGTTGCAATTAATTAAAATGAACTGATTCTTAATTTTTTATTTAAAAAAAACTTTCAGCATGTTTCTGGGGGAAATAAAAAGATGAATCAAATTCTTAAAATAGGAAGATGAGAAATGCAAATGGTAGGTGGAGTTCATGTCCATTTCCTTCTTTGACATCAGAAGTAATGAACTAAAAAAATTTAAAAACCTATGATATATCATAGCTAACTATCACCACTATAAGCAAAAAGGAAATGAATGGCCAAAATGCTGATGAGATTTTTAGGGAGCTGCACACTTTCAGCGTCCACAGTGGATGGCCCAAGTGCAAGTGCAGAATGCCAGAGGGAGCAAATCTGGGTTTGCTCGCCTGTGCTCTCTAGACCTCATGAAAACAATTCTACCTCCTTAAGGAAAGCCTGTTGTTCCTATTTGATTACCTGTGTCTATTTATATCTATGTCCATATATCTCAATTTCATAAGTAAAGGTGCAATCCCATTCATTAGCTTTGACCATACCACAAAGTAGGGTGGGAAATTAAAGCAAATACCTGACTAATTCAGGCAAAAATAAAGAGTATGTAGCCTGAAAGCACTGCCTGGAATTCAAAATCAAAAAGCAGGTTATAGTACATTATATGTATAGATAAGTTACTTCAGATTTCTCTGCGCATGTTTTGTTCAAATGCACAAGTATAATAACAACTGTGCACTGTTCTCTGAAAGATTTAGAGCAATCTAAGGTTTCAGATCCAGGTGATATGTTGTAATAAAGCAATACAAAGAGAAAAAAGGCCTGGGAAATGACTTCTTATTTGACACAGATGGAAGAATGGTTGTGACTTTGCCTTCTTTATTTACATCTTAAAATCCTATCAAATAATTTTGGTTAATGACCTTTAGACTATTATAACCAAGGTCTTATTAATAGATCCAAAAATACAGATTCCACAGAATGCACAGATTCTTTTTTTTAAAGCCACCTCCTTTTATCACAAATATGAAGAGAGTAAAGAAAACAAATAAATAATACCAGTCTTTTTTATACTCAAATGACAAGCATAGCCCAACAACTATTTCTACATCACTGGCAGACATAATTAATCAATCATGATACTCTACCACAAAAGGAAGACCAGGTCTATTGGAATCCTCCTCAACAGAGCATTGCCAGGGGGAACTACCAAAGTCTGCACCTGAGACAAAACCTCCTTGCCATTCCCCTCTCACACTGGTGCTGAGCAAACAATAGGTGGTCAGCCTAGATGGGATGACACATGAAAGCCCAAAGATTACTGCTATTGTTAAAGGAATAGTTGTCATTAGGCTCAACCTAAGGAGCAGGGGTGTCAGTCACTCTGGTGCCGTAACAAGTCATGCACTCACAGCCCATCAGTGCAGCCTCCTCTCTGCCACGTGGGACTAGGCCAGCCAGCTTACAGAGCCATCCAAAGGCTGCTTGGATTCAGGTCATTAATGGGTCCAGGCCACATAGGGTTACACACAGAGGACAGGAAATGGTCTGATCCACATCTTAGGTTTGCCTGGACAAGGTACCAGAAACCAAAGAGGAAAGCCAAGAAGCGAATCTAGTAGTCAGGCCTGAGTTAACCCCAGAGTTGGGATTCAGGGCATAATCCTGCAGGTGCTCGGGGACCACAGACGGAAGTGGTCCCAGAAGCTGCCCTGACACCACTTCCTCCCCTGAGATCACTGCATTTGCGCATGTGCAGCACAGTAACAGCAGCCCCTGAGCTCCACATAGGAGTGTTTGCAGAGCTTGCTCCCAGCCGTTATCCCCACCTCAGCACAGGCAGGCAGGGCAGGCCGTTTTCCCCAGTTTTGGTCAAAAGGAGGCTCGTTTGTCCAAAATCACAGCCGTTGATGTCTAAAGTTGCTTTCATCTGAAATATCCAAAAGAAAGCAGGTGTCAGAAGCTGGAAAGTTTGGATTATTTCCCAATCGAATTTTCAGATAATTGTGCCCACCCGCTCCAGAACTGTGCATGTCCAGAACAGTCTGCATTTGGGTGATGAGCCAGCTGAGTGTTACCGACCGGATGGGCGAGGCGATTCCCCCAGAGTAGCTGCAAATCGTTTATTAATGCACATGCCATTCTGGGCCCTCAGTCACTGAAAGAGACTTTCTGTTCATTTCTCTAACAGCTGGTGACCCTGTTGCAGATGTGGGTTGTCCCTTTGTATTTCACGATAAAACTTTACTGGTGGCGGTTTCTGTCCATGTGGGGGATGTTCTCAGTCATTACCAGTTACATCCTCTTCCGAGCTACCCGAAAGCCCCTCCCCGGGAGAACGCCACGGTAGGTATCCCGTTCGACTCCACTCCGCCATCCCCTTCACCGTAAACACTAAAAAGAAGAGCTAATTTCCATTTTCCTGGTTAGGGAAAGAGGATCCTTCAGCAACAAAACTATTTGGAGATTTGCTAAACTGCTGTTAGCTCACAGTCGTTATTTAATGGTGACTCAGACATGCCTGTAAACTGTACTACTTTAGATATTAGCTACTGAACGCTAGGAGAAAAAGAAGTGAAACCATTAAGTTTCTAGAGCACTATTTGCATGTTTATTTTTAACGCAGCATTTTGCTTGATTCCACTAGAAGTTGTCACACATATTTTATAGCAGAGCAAGAGTTAGAAGTCTGTATTTCTAATAACTATGTGTGAGGTATATATATGATAAATCATAAGAAATTGACAACTTATTACTCTCATAACAAATGAGGCTTTAACCATTTTTTCCATTGATCATTTTAATGACCATATCAGCCTCTTAATATTTATATAATTCCATTATATTATTCACAAATCTTCCCAAAGTGCTTATAATGTGCCTACAATTGCCCTCACTGTCCTTGTCATTTAGATAAGGTCTGAATCCAAGTCCAGATAAAACTAAAATGGGATTTTTTTAAAAATCCATAAAGTGTTTAATGGTAATAAGAAAATGTCAAATTTTGATCTGCATTGGAGAATAAATCATAAACAACTGTGAATTATTTTATGATTACTTGGCCTTTCAAGTTTTTTTTATCTAAAAAAGTGGCAGTGACAAAGCCAACTTGTCCTTTTAATATGGAAAAGGAAAAATATACAGTGAAAGAAATCAGATTAATAAGTGTAATAATAAACACTGAAATTCAAACAAATGAATTCGGGCTTATGAGTACTGTAGCTTCATCCCACTGGGGGAAGCGTTTTCAAGGATGCTAGGAGACCTTCGACACTGGCCGCCTTTGTAGGGCCTCGTTTCCCCATCAGCACATAGACAGCTGGCGCCCTTCCTCCTTCTCACACAATGTTGTAAGTTATGTAAGACTTGTGAAGTGATCTAAGTTTTGGGTGAATTGAAATGTACTTCTTTTCATCCCCTGGATAGAATCTATGTTGTATTTCAATGAAAACAGCTCACTTTCCCTCTCGATAATGAATTACCCTAGCTGAACACAGTCCTTCTGTGCATATCTGCTCATTCAATGCAGATGAACTTCACTATGGGAAACACCCAAAATGCTGCCTCCTTAGACCCATGGCTCATACATCTCAAATGGCTGGGGTCCCAAGCCCTTGCTTCTCATGCCCACAGTACACCCCCGCAGCTTCTTCCTGCCTGCACATCTCTGAGCCCTGCAATAGTCTCACAGCCAAGACACTCTACACCCATTTTAAGCAGAGCCAGCTGCCATTTGAAGAGAAACAATGGTTGAGGCTAATTAAGACCCCTTTTCTTCTACAAAAGCAGTAAGGATATAGAAACTCATATTGATAAGAGGCAGTGTCCCTAATGATCTTTATGGATCTTTCCTTAATTACCAAATTATAAGTAAGTCACATCTCAGCAATTTTCCATTTGGACGTGGAGGATTTCATTACAAGCTAAGAAAGGTGGTCCAGCAGACATGCATGGTGCAGAAGGCAAACCCAGGAGGAGTGGTCTCTGGCACCAGCGTAGTGTAAATACCAGCTGTTCCTCCCCCAGAGCACACCAAGCCCCGGCTAAGGGACAGAGTAGCACTTAAGGAGAAGCGTGTTTCCTCTCTGCTGCAGTCGGGTTGTCCATAAAGCAATGTTCAGGCTCAGAAATAGGCTACCCACAGCCACAAAGAGCTGGGCCTCATCACATCCTTTCCAACTCAAGGCCAACCTTTCCTTTGTGGACACTGCTCTGAAGCATGACCCCAATTTCTTTTCTGGCTTACCTGTAATCGGGTTACCAAGGGAGGTCTGGGCTCTAGGAACCTGTACCCTTCCCCCATAAGAAGGAAGATTTGGAAGTGACACTTGGAAAATCTAACACATTCATAAAAATAACATGACATATTCAGAATTTAATGTGACAAGTCTTTTAAACACCAATACACTATCTCAGGCAGTCTTCAGAACTGTTTTAGGAGCTGGAGTTATCATCCGCCCATTAGAAATGAGCAATCACAGGAAGAAATGCTGAGTCAGTTGGCCAGGGTCCCACAGGCAGGAAGCAGCAAAGCCCAGAATCAAGCCAAGGAGAAAGCCTTGGCTGTGCTGTGGCCTAATTACATCAACAAACCACTTTGCATGGAGGAAGCCTGCATTTAAAAAGGCTATTTGTCAGGAGGACCTCTGACACTGGCACCACCTGGAGAGGGCCCTTCGGGTAGAGAGAGAGTACATGGAGTGTGTGTGGAGTTCAAGGAACCCCAATCTGGTGCTGTGGGGTGGAGAGGGAGGTCCTCTCGGAGCTGGCCACTTTTCCCACCCTTGACCCTTTCAGCAGCACAAACTTCCACCTCTATCTGGCTGCGCTGAGCAAAGATTCAAACAGTTGGCCATGCCCAATCAAAAGTACCAAGCCAAAGGCCCACTGAGTCCCTCTGGCCGCAAGGCTCAGTCTGGCCCCTGTAGAGATAACACAGCCTCACAGCAATTTGAGCTACCTCGTGTGAGCTTCCGGCTCCATGTAACTCATGACTGAGGCCTCCCCTGGGCAGAATGACACCTGGAGGCAGAGGTGCCCCCCACCCACCAGACAGCCCTTGTATGTGAGATGCTTGAAGCAGGGAAAGCACTTCACCATGGAAATGATGTAAATGACTCACTTCTCCAGCTAGCCCCATTTAAACTGTCATGTTTTGGAAACTCCCTTCTGAATGGAACTCACTGCAGTGGGCATCTTTTAAAATAATGTCAAAACATTCCATCAGAAATATCCTAGAACTTAAGTATTTGGTGCAATGGCTCCACCAGGGAGGAAGCCGGGGAAGGTGAGAGAGCTGGAAACAGGGCTCCAGGGTTTGGGGTCAGGGGGTGGGGTCAGGTCCCTGCAGTGAGACTCTAATTAAGGCAAGTTTGGTGTGGAAGGCAGGGGAGGGGCTTCAGGAAGACAGGGAAAGGACTGAGGGGCAAACAGTGTCTCCTGCCACTGTCTGCCCTTGAGAGCAATGGTCTAGCCACCCCCTATTGTCTCAGCGCCCCTAGGCTAGCCCCCCAACTGGCTGCTTCTCCTTCCACTACCTCTCCTGTTCTCTGTTGGAGAAGGGGCCTGCTCTATGGCCCAGCAGGAGCAGAGCTGGACTCCAGCCTCTTCCTCTACCTTCCCAGGCATGAAGAAGCCACATGGCCCGTGGCATAGCCTTTTCCGAGGGCTTTCACTGCCAGGGATAAGGGGAAATAACAGAGCACAGGGTTCCTTCTACATTTTCTCCACTCTCCCCGCCCCCCACCCATCCTGTCCTCTCACTTCCCCACTGAGGCCCTGTGGGAAGAAGGAAAGGCCTTAAGGGTGGTCATGGTCAGTGCGTCCACAGGGCAGAAAGCAAGGCTGAATGAAGCAAGTTCATCCCAGGGCTACAGGAGGGGCCCTTTGATGGAGAGGAGAGGGGAGGAAGGCTGAGGTTCTCTGCTGTGGGGCAGGTGTGCAGCAGGAGGATGAGAAACTCCTGGCTTTGCTTGCCTCCGAGGTACTCTGGCCAAAACCACTCTTCTAAGCTAAACCTGGAGCCAAACGAGAAACAGGGCATGGTGGGGGTGGTGGGGAGGCAGTGTTCCAAGTAGAGTAACCATTCTGAAGGCCATTTTTACATGAGGAACACGGATAAGCTACAGAGAATTTACAGATGTATCTATACAGAAACACATGCACACGGCAGTACCATTTACATATTGTTTGTTGATATTAAAACTCTAGGCTGCCGTTGAGTTTAGCTGACATAATACACTTATATTCTATGTCTTACATAATAAATAGATTTGTAGAAACTAAACACTGACCTAGGACAAAGTCTTAAGAAGAAGAAATACTTTATAATATACCATGCTGTCTTTCTCCCCATTTTTCACTCCACAGTTTGGTCTACAAATGGTTTCTTCTGATCTACAAACTCAGCTATGCCTTTGGTGTTGCAGGTTATTTGGCTATCATATTCACAGTGAGTGGACTCCATTTATTTTTCAAGTAAGTATTTCCAATGAAGACCTTAATGTCTCAAAGCACTTGCTCATAACATCCACCCGGTCAAGTCTCTGTATCTGGAAGCCACAGTTAAAAAAATGAGCTTTAATGCAACAATGAATCTATGGCAACATGTTTGAAAAATAGATTTTCCAATATATCTTTAGATTTCCAGGGAAGTTTTTCATTCCAAACTATATCTACATGAAAAACATACACCATTTTTAATTTAGTTATAATGAATTCCAAAGTAAAGGTCCATTACCATCAATTACTTTGTCATTTGTTTATTATCTTTGCAAAAAGCTAAGTTGGTAAATCTGTAAATATAAACTGATTTCAAATAACTAATACAAATATTTTCCTTTTTTCCTAATTAAATATCAAAAACTTTCATAAATTCAATCAATTTCTTTCCTTTCGTTCAAAAATAGATTAATGTATGTTAGTAAAATGATACTTAAGCAAAAGAATAATTTCAGGGTAATTTAGCAGCTTCCCACATTTAAAGTTACTGCAATAAGATGCTTCTTATTTATTTGCTTTTTTAACACCCCTCTTTACTCTACCTAGAAGAAGAATATTCCAAAGGAAGTTATATAGCATAACAATCCATAAGAATTATTAAGAAGATACAAATGCTTGCAATAACTTTATGATAAAATAAGTATTTTTCATTTCTGATTCTATTATTCTAAGTATGTCAAAGCTAGCACACTTTCTGTGTGCATACAGTCCTTTTCCCCAATGCAAGTTTGGTATGCATTGGTACTTAGTTTTTCTCCTTGGTCCTCTGTATTTACACAGACATTTTTTTTTAAATATATTTGTTCAGGGTACAAAGAAACACTGTTATTTACTGCCACCTTGCCATTAAAGCTAAAGCATCTAAGGAAAAAAGCATGGATGTGACATTCCCAGAGGAGGACAGAGTGCTAAATGAATTTCATAGCTACAGGAAAGATTGTCTTTTAAAATAGGAACAGGATGTTTATATTAAACTTTGTCATCATACGTAAATACAGCACTATTACACTCAATATTGACTTCATACATCATGCAAAACTGTGCTGCTACTGAGTGTATTATTAACAGTAGAATGACGGGAGTGACAAAATCTGCCTGAGTGCCCACAGAACACACACACACACACCCACATGATTTAAAGAGAAACTACACTTGACCTGCAAATTTAAAAGATCTCCATTAAAAATAGGCCTACATTTCCCTCCCACAAAAATCTGAAGCATCATTTCTTTTTATATATCTTCTTCCTTAAAACTTCTAGAACGAATCCGATACAGTAGCTGCTAGTGCATGTGACTATTGAGCTCTTAAAATGTGAAATAAGACATGCTGTAGTATAAAATACACACTGGGTTTCAAAGACAGTATGAAGAAAAATTTTTGTATTCACTACATGTTGAAATGATAGCATTTCCATCGTACTGGTGAAATAATTTCATCTATTTCTTTTGACGTTTTTACTGTGGCTACTAGAAAATTTTCAGGGTTCTATGGAAGTCCAGACTACATTTTCACTGGTCAGTACTGCTCTAGAATTTTGTTTCCAGTACTCATGAAGTCCCTTTCGTTGGGGACAGTGGGAAAGGAGGGAACTGAGTGCTTAGAAACTGGGAGGGGTAAAGAGATAACAGAGCAAGAGCATCTGGAGAGAAGTAAAGCTTCCACTAGGAGCTGATGGCCGAGATGTGCTGTGGGCAGGTCCTCCCCGGCAGAGCTGAGGCTGGGTCATCTGCCTGTGTCCTGGAAAGGGAATTTCAGATGTACCACATAGCTGTGGAAAGCAGCTCAAACAGAACTCCCCAGAATACCTCTCATGCTGAAGTTACTCTGGGACAATAAAAGAAATAGAAAGGCTGAGATCAGCAATGTTAAATCATAAAATAAGGAAGGCCGTGGGAGAGAGAGCCAGCCCTGACGGAAAGGACACTTCCTACGGCAGGAGCACAGTCCGATTTTTAAAGTATTTTGTGAAACTTTTAGACCAGGAGCTCCTACTGTTTTCTAGCAGGAAAGAAATAGTAAGTAACTGTACAGAGTGATTATTGCTCATTTAAGACATAAAAAGACACTGATTTCTTTTTTTTTTTTAGCATACTGTCTATATTACTTTCTTTTAGTGAATGCAAAAATATTTGTAAGGGCTTTTATTAAATTGCTTGAAACTACACATGTCCCAACACTATTATCTCATAAGATTTTAAGATCCTTAATCATGACTTTTCTTACAATTAAGCATACAAAGGATTTAACCCTTCAGATTGGGAAGGAATTATTTTTTCCCTACTGAGTGTTGTTGATCATCATTGCATCAGTTCCTTCTGTGGAACTTCGTTATCTACACTTTTTATCAATACCTGCTCTCCTGGACTTGGAGGGAAGATAACCCTCACTCTTCCCCACTACCCTAGTAGTTCTCAGATATACCCAGGAAAACCTTGAGAGGATGAAGCTGCCACCTGTGTTGGAATTCCCAACTCACATCAACAAAATATTGGTACCCTCTAAATCTACAAAGATCTCTGCCTTTATATTTCCTTCACAAGTTAACAGAGCCCCCAAACCCCTAGAAGAAGGTTCCAGAAACAGACAACCCAACTCCTCTCCCCTCTCCCCTCCCTTCCCAATTCAGTCAGACACACCCAGGCCCACTGAGAGTATTTGAGAATATTGACAGATAGAACAAGCCAAACATGCAATGATTAAGATTTAGAAACTAAATTAGAAGCTAATTATTCACTTTTTAAAGAGATCTTTGGGTGGGCATCTGTAATAGTGTCAACTGTTTTTAAAAAAAAGAGAGAAAAAAGAGGGGATTACACTAAAGAATCTTATTATATTTGAATATAATCCAACTTGCAAAAAAATTTTTTTGACTAATATACAACAACTATGGCATCGTAGCAAAAGGCCTCAAAATTTGAGGTTGACTCTTATATCTACCACAAATATTTTGGGGTGAGATAAAGTATTTGAAATCATTCTATAAAATCTGAGGTCTGAAGCAGGGACTCTCAACCCTGGCTGTGTTATAGTCACCTAAGTAGCTCCTAATAAGCTCTGCCATGCAGATCCCATGCCGGGCCACTCAAACTAGAGCCCTGGAAGGTGGGTTCACATATCAGTACAGTTTTAAATCTCCCTAGATGATTATAATCTATATTTAGGGCTGATAACCTTGCTCTTTTAAAGAGTCTTGGAGTGCTACATGCCCATTGGGATGCCTGGGGTCTAGAGAGATTCCAAAAATGCCGCTGCACGGGCCCCATCCCCGGAGAGTTTGATGTCATCAGCCCCTGCCCCCCAAATGCCATATTCTTACTTCCTCGGCCCGTTGTTACCAACAGAGTCAAGGCTAGAGACTCCATGGATTTCGGCATTGTGTCTCTGTTCTATGGCCTCTACTATGGCATAATGGGGAGAGATTTTGCCGAGATCTGCTCGGAATACATGGCTTCTACTATAGGGGTAAGTGTTGCTTTTATTCATTGTAAGCATTCATTGTATGTGATGAAGTGGTCTCATCTTCCACCATATTTACACCCATTTTCAGAAATGATAAATCTTTGGTTCTCTCAGCCCAATTACTCCTTGGATTCTCCTCACACCAAAAGAAAAAAAATGTCTTTGCTAATTAATTAGATATATTTCTTATTGATATAAAGTGGTTAAGAAATAAGGCATCGTTTAAAACAAAAGAGTAATTATTTGGAAGTAACCATATCTAGCATACTCCAATGCCAACATTTAGAGAATTAGCAAAACTTCAACAATAACAAAACACTTTTTCTCTGCCTAATGAAAATAAAGTCATTTGATACACCTAAAACATTTTAAAATCAACCAGTGCCTCAGGGTACTACTCAGCATAAAGATCAGTTATTGTTATGTAGCATTTGAAGAAGTAGAAGATATAAAAAGTGTGCTAAATATATTCTGACTGTATACTGTTCTCTGGAATTGAAAAAAATTCCCTAGTAGCTTGTTTAACTATTGTAAAAACACAACTCAGAATGAGCATACTTTCTGGTTTGGTGGAGTTCAGAGTCAAACACCAGGAGCACTTAACTGTGTCTGACGCATGCACATCTCTTCAACTCAAACCAGAGCCTCCAGGGATGACTGGCGGTTTCAGGAATCCTGCAGCTCTGTGCTCTGTTGGTGTCTTGGTTCCCAGCCAGACCTGAAGTGGAGAACCCTGTGAGTGGCAAGAGTGAACTCCTGGACTGCTCTTCTCTCTCTCTCCCTCTAGGGGGCAGGAATGAGCAGACATTCCCTTGATTCCATCACACCCGATCTGCCCTTCCCCATCCCCACAGGCTGTCTTACCCTTTTCCTAGAGCCTGGAATCCAACTTCTGTGGTGAAAGGCTGGAGCAAGACACCTATGGAATTCCTTAGTCATGTGTCATCTCTAGGTCAGCTAGTTGCCTTTCTTAGAAGGTGGAAGGTCAACAAAGCAGGGAGCATTTTCACTTCCAAGTCCTCCAACAAAAATCAGAAACCACACTCCTCAAAAAATTCCCAGGGCCTCTTGTGCTTGTTTATGGACAAGAAAGGAAAAAAAGGTTACACGTCCCCTCTCTGGTGGGCCAGGAAGAAGAGATTTAACCTGGTAAGACGTTCAAGTCTTTAAGCACTAACTTCTGGAGATGTCTCACCTGTCCTCTGCCACCTTCACTTTCACCACTAAATATAGGGTCTGGCAAAAGTAAGGCAATGATATGGGTGCAGAAATTTCTAGTTTTCATTTGAACATCTCACCTAAAATGTCATATGGTGTGCTTGAGTGTGATATTGGTACGTTACAGAGTTACATGCTTACGATTTTGTAATAAAAGAATCTGTAATAAACAAGGGGCGTTATTTGTGCCTGACCCTGAGTATAAATGCACTGCCTGCAGCCTTTGGCACAGCCACCAGTGGCTTGAATCGACAGCACGTGTGTGTGTGTGCATGCACTCTGATCACATGGGAATTAAAAACATGTAGATGCCTGCGTTTACTCCAGAGCCGTGAATCAGAATCTCCGGGAGATTAAAAAGCAGGGCCAGTCTCTGGCTGGGTAAGCCTGGAGAGCTTCCTGGGCGGTTCTGAGCTATATCCCTGGATAAAGACCGTTCTTCTTGAAGATTGCTTGGCCGGAAGATTAGATTGAGGTTACATTTAGCAATGCATTTTGGGTCCATTTGGGGTTCCATGGGTTTTTGCCTGGAAACCTCACCCCCACTGCAGCATCGTTCCAATGGGAAAAAATGTTTCCAGTTTTAAACCAACAAAGAAGCAGTAAGGACCCCAGGCCCTGCAGCCTGGCAGTGTCCTTCCTGTGCTCGGAGATGGGCCTGTGCTCTCCTCCGCAGCACGGCTCTGTGCATTTCCCCCCACAGTTCTACAGCGTCAGTGGGATGCCCACGCGGAGCTTGGCCGACAGCATCTGCGCCATCTGTGGACAGAAGACCATCGTGGAGCTCGATGAGGAAGGGCTCATTGAAGACACCTACCAGCTTTCCTGCAATCACGTGTATCCTTTTCACGGGAAACCATTCGGTCTTTGGGAAGCAATATTGGGAGGCAGATTTCAAGTAACCTGTGTGGAGTATGGACGATGGCAAGTTAGGGGAGACTGTCTCATCACCTTCCCTCCTGCCGCTCCTCTTCCTCTCCCCTCTCCTCTGCCCGGCTTGGTTCCCAGGCCTTTCTGCTACTGCCTGCCTTTCCTTCTGAAACTTCCTGATCATCCCTGCTGAATACGAACTGCTAATTTAAGGTAAACCTCCTCCTGCAGCAATTTCCTTTGTAAAAAAAGGAATCTTAATGCCACAGGGACAGGAAGGCTGCAGTGTCTGTGCAGGATGCTGGCTGGGAAAGTTGGCAAAGCCACAAGTGAACAGACAGCCAAGAAGGACCAGAGAGAGAGAGAGCAGGAGCTTAGGGGTGAGAAAAGAGTAACGTTTCAGGGGCTGGAAGCTGCTCGGGACTGTCCCGGTGGAGCCCTGTGTCTGAGTCTCCCAGGACCAAGAACAACAAAATATGTTTTGCCTTCAGATAACCCTGAGAACCTGCTTGTGTCATGGAGGGTGATGGGGGCAGACAGGATGATGCACAGGCAGCAGGGCACCCCACGTTACAAAAGGAGGAACCAAAATCTGAGCGCCTAGTCCTTGGACCATTTGCCTCCTCTGTCTGCCCCAAATAGCCATCTGCGGATTGAAGGATCTTCAGGTGTTAGGGACCAGGCAGGCAGGGCCTGGGAATCAGCACTCTCTGGGGACCTCAGCAACCACGGAGGAGAACCTCAGTATGGGGAACAACGCTGGGATCGAAGCCCCAAGCGAGGCAGCATGTCACTCTGGATACCAAAGCTGGGTTTGGGCTGGCCAACAATTCTTTCCTAAATACACGATACTTTATATTATAGTGTAATATCCATTTTACAATATTACTATACATTCAGGGCAAAGCTCTGGCATTATAAGGTGCTTAAACCATCTGTCTCTTGTCTTGAAGCCACCTATCTCAGTCAGTAATACCCTGGGGAGTACAGTGCTTATGATTCAATTCTGTTTAATCCGGACAGACTGTACTTACTCAATCCCAAGAGTAAGAAACTGGACCGAATGCATTTGAAATGTAACAGGAACCTTTACTCCAACATTTTAGCCTTTACATGTTAAGGTAAGAAACAATGATGTTCTATATGGAAATCTATGGTGGTTTTTCAGTGTGATACCCTTCCCAAAAAACCATCATTCTTAGTAGAAATTTTCCAAGCCTGGACTTGTTTTAAATATGATTTACTTTTCAAATGTTGTAACAGAGCCCCTGATGCCTTTTGTGAGTGGAAATATTTCCTCTCTCCACCTTTAAAAGCCCTTAGAGACCATTGTACATGCATGCCTATGTAATCCAAAATGTAGTTATCTTTAAACTTGCTTCACAGGGAGTACTGCTAATGGCCAATTTTAGCATGAGTCATATTAACAAGGCAGGGGTAGAGAGCTGCGTACGGCTCTGTAGCAAATCAGCATGGAGATTCTGCAGATGAGAGTATTAAAGAAGAGGTGGATGTTTCGATGCTGGCTCCAGCCCTTTTGAATGAAGGGCCAAATGAGTTTTGGTTCAAAATCTTTGTTACAATACCATACTTTATGTTGACCTAAGCATATTGCAAAAGTAAACCCTATACTAAGAACATAAAATAGTGGAAGCTCTTCGTCGCACACTTCTCTGATATTGAGGAATTATTCACATAGCCTTGATTTGTCTACACTGCCACAATCTTCCCTTTGTTAGGGAGCAAGGGGCCTTCTGCATCATTGCCACTCACATGGGTATCTGACAGGCCAGCCAGAAAATCAGGAGATCTTGGTCCACAAAGCCACATTGGGATCAATGACTATAGAAATTAATAAATGAATAGGATTGATCTATTATAATCATCTTGCCCAAGTCTACAATGCTGTGAAACCTGGGGGAATATATTTGCAAAAGTAATTGGCTTAGAGTAATTCATTCAATGCACAGGCACTTAGGCACTGCCTAAGGTGCTGAGGACAGAGAGGAATGAGACATGGCACGTGGTGCAGGAGAGACACATGCAGGGCAGAAAGTCATGATACAGTGTGGTACATGTTGTAATACAAGTAAGTCCCTGGTGCTTTGGGAAACATAGAGGTTACTCTCAACCTTGGAGGCGAGGGGTCACTTTCTAGATAAGGAGATGCATACAGATGAACTTTTAAATGCCTAGGTTTATATTCTACTAAAAGCAACTGGTTCCTTATCAGTAATTTTTTAAAAAGCTGAGAAAAAACATAAGAAGCTAATGGAAATAATTTGTAAGTTCATGACCACAAATAACTTCAATTCATCTAAGTGCCTAAGACGAGTCTGATTACATGGGAGGTAATGAGTAATGCGCAGAAGTAGAAGAGTGAAATGCTATGGGAAATGTATGAGAAATGCACAGTAAGCAAGGTAGGGAAATAAAATGATGCATTTACATTCGATATTACTGTAAAAAAGCACTTCCACATCCTTTATCTAATTTAATTCTTTCGAGGAGCAAGTGAGGCAAGAACAAGTGAGGCCAAGAAGCTTGGTAGACTCCTCAGGGTCATAAAGCTACTGCAGCTCTGACCCCAAGCTCACAGTCCTTGGCAGGGGTCGGGGGTCCACTGTCCTCCAGAATCTCCCTAAGAAAGTGACGCTCACAATCAAGTGGTGACTGACAGCCATCCTCTCACCCTCCACTACGCCACGCTACAGATGGGATCATATCCCTGGTGTCCTCACGAAGCCAACCTTCCCTCTCATATCCAGAAGCTTCCCTAACAAGATGCTGAAGCTTCCATGAATTCTGCATCCGAGGCTGGTGTATTGTTGGTAAAAAGCAGACTTGCCCTTACTGCAAAGAAAAGGTTGATTTGAAGAGGATGATCAGTAACCCGTATCCTTTTTAAAAAAAATTATAAAATATTATCTTAAATGTTTCTGGCAAAGCATTCTTCAGTATAAACTTTCACTATCTTCACTGTAGTTATGGCAGGAAACTTGCTTGTTCCCCTAATCACCCGTTTCATCGAAACGACTCACTGCCTTCTTTCTTTTCTCCCCTGTGCCTATTACTATTCTGTTAGGAACTTAAGTACCAGAAAGAGACATTCTACTCTTTATTTTCCATATGTTCCACCATGTGGGCTTTCATGGAAATATGATGGGACATTGCAAAAGATAGGTAAATATATGGAAGGATTAGATAGATAGATAGATAGATAGATAGATAGACAGACAGATGGATGAATGATAAGTAATAGGTGGATGATGGATTGGGTGACTGGGCAGACAGATAGCTTGGAATTTAAATTTTGAAAGCCCCAAATGTGCACTAAAGTATAGAAAGGTATTTTTAAGGTGTACCAAATTTTATTATTTCCATTAACGAGTAGGGCTTTCCCCTCTAGATTTAGGCATTTCAAATTCCTTGCCATGCCCTCATCTTTTCTTAGGCTAAAGCCTAGTGATAATAATATTGAAAGGAAATAAGGACCGTAGAGCTTGGTCAGCTTACGGCAGCAGCTGGGATTTTTATAGGCCCCAGGATCCCTATCTGAACAAACCCCAATCTCACCAAGGCACAGGAAGGTGATGACCCCATTCAGAGCTGGCTACAAAGACTTAGTCCTCAGCCCCACTGGCTCTAGGTCATCGTACATACATCTCTTCCGGGGTGAGGGGTGGTAAGTGGGACAAGAATATATCCCCCTTTAAACAGAGGTGCCAAGTACCCTCTCCTCCTAAGAGACAGTCTTTCTATACTTTCCCAGTATCAGTTACCTAAATTGCACAGTGCTAAAAGAAATACTTCCCTTGTTTCCTGATCCTTACCAACCCTAAGGGCACAGTCTTCACACGCCCCTTTTCCCATGTCTGAGGTTTGCAAATCAAAGAAAGACTTTCAAGTTAGGGAGCAGGGGAGGCATGGTGATGGGTCTTTGGGTCTCAGAGCCAGGCCATAGCTAGGGAACACCGTGTGCAGCCACCAGCTCCACCCACAGGCCTGGCCTTTCCCGGGGAGTCCCCACAACTCAGCACGACCAAGGCCAAAGGTGTGCGGTGCTCCTTCCTCCTTCCTGGTCATCTGCTCCCCCTGAATTTTCATTCTCTTATGAGGAGACGGAGCCCAGAACCGTTTTTGGTGAATAACTTATAAAACCACAGTTCATAAATCTTCATTATAAAATCGGTCATAATGTGATCATAAATGTCACCCTTAATGATCATTTAAATAGCAAAGGACAATTGGTTTCTTTATATAGTCTTGAGAGAGTAAGCTTTTGAATATATGTGCTCTTTCGGAGACTCAGAAGAAACAGCTGCATGTGAAAAACAGCCCTTATATCTGTAACGTTACTCTCAGAGATACCATGTATTAAGTCCCCTTCCACAGTTTATCAAAGATACCAGGAAACGATACATCTTACCTGTGAATGCAGGCTTTTCTTTTGAATATACCATGAGTTTCCTCTGACGAGCTGACTGCAGGAAAGCCCAGAGCTATTTTGCTCAGTTATAGCAGCTCCTTTATCCTTGGCTTTCCAACATAGTCATTCCCCTCTTCCTCTTTCCTTAAGTATATGACCCTTGCCTTTTATTACTGTGTTATAGTTTGGGATCTTAGTATAAAATTTTATGTTTAAAAATTAGGTGCAGTATAAATAACTATTAGAGCCAAATGCCATAAAAATCATGTAAGGAGCTTTTAAATGAACACAGAGAATTAACAAGAAAGGAAATGCCCACTCATGACATTGCTTATTATATTTTCGAGTGATATTTACAAGTATTTCTGCCACTTGGCCATGTATAGGACAACCTCCTTAACTGAGATATAGCTGGGAGCGCACACACATTTTGTATGGACAAATGCTGGACTGGCTTCGTTATCTGGTGGCCTGGCAACCCATGGTGATAGGAATTGTTCAAGGCATTAACTATTCACTGGGGCTGGAATAGTGTAGCAGACTTACCCCAGAGGCAATGGATTGCACATTGAAATGTTTTGAGAAGTACTTGATCCCACATTAACCATCAACATTCTTTTTTTTTTTAATTTAGAGATGATTCCAAGAATTCAGAGAGTTGAATACAGTTTGGCGGTCTACATAAGACAGTTTGTCTATGTGGAAAGAATTTAAAGAACTGAACAACAGAAAAAACAAGTGAAGCATGCTTTGCATCTTTCCCATTGCAAGTGTTTTCTAATCCATGCATGCGACACATTTATTACGAACTTCCATGGATACCTTGCCTCTAATTTGGGTGATGTTGATGTCATCTATAAAGCATTTCAGAGGTTTGCAAAGTACTTTTCTCACAGAGGACGTTTAGCGATAACTAATACCTTCTGGTCTGGTCAGTTCAACATCTTCAGAGAAGTCAGCAGAGATGTTAAGTCATCTGCGGTTTAAGAATCTGGCCTTTTCTACACTTTGTGCTTGTGACCACATGGCCACTTTGGCACCACGAAGCCCTTCTGCAGAGACAGGACTACCCCCGCAGCACTAGGTGCCACAGCCCACTCAATGCACCGGAGCGATGCCAGGTTTCCTGACCCACCCAGGGACTGCACTGAAGTGGAGAGACTCACTCTCTTCTTGTATACCACTCTGCACACACGCACACACACACACTCACACGCGATCACTCCATGGCTGTCCCCTGCTTTCATTTTTTTCATAGCGCTTATCAATACCTGCAATCATATCATAGATTTGTTTATTATTCATTGTTTATCTTTCCCTCCATGAAGGCAGAGGATTTTATCTGTTTTTTCCTCCTATTGTATCTCCAGCACTTGGAGCAGCACCTGGTATATAGTAGGCACTCAGTAAATATTTGCTGAATACTAAAAATAATCCTTTTGCAGGAGGGACCAAAATTAACAGAATAGGAAAGATCACTCAGAAAGAATTAACCCACGAATGATGTGTCAGAATCCCCCAAATCAATTTGGTTTAAGGTACTGGCCATTTGTTAAACAGCCAACACCAGGCATCTACTCTGCAATATTTAAAGGTATTACATTCATATGAAGTAGAAGAAGAAAACTCACCCACTGTCAGCATAATGCTATTCAAAGTTCCATTAGAGTTTTAACAAAGAAACTCACACTAAGATTTCTCCCTGTTGGTACTTTTCCTTCTTGAAGCTGCCCAGTGCTTTAGCGTCGTGATTGGTTCACCATCCAGATTACTTGGAGACTTAACTTTGATTTATTTCTCTACTCAGCAAACATCTTTTAAGATATATTTATTTTGAGAGAGAGGAGAAAGGAGAGGGAAAGAGAAAGATAGAAACATCAATGTGTGGTTCCCTCTCATTCGACACGTACTGGGAACCTGGTCCACAACCCAGGCACATGCCCTGACTGGGAATTGAACTGGTTACCCTTTGGTTCACAGGCCGGCACTCAATCCACTGAGCCACACCAGCCAGGCTCTACTCAGCAAACATTTCAGCAATTTAATAGTTATTACATACCAGGCATGTGCAAGGGTTAAGGAGATAAACAAGATTCTTGATCTTATGGTCTATTGACAAATAAAAGAGCTCACAGCTGGATTAACACTAAGAATTAGTTTTTCTTCTGGAAAAGAAGGAGCCCTTAAATTGATCTCAGATGTGTTTGCCACTGATCACCAGTGGAGAGCTGCATGAGGGTCGCTTTTACTATAGAGCCTATTTATTTTATTTTTGTCTTATTTTTAAGAGCATAGCTATCAGACTTTTTTTCTTTAAAAAATATTTTTATTGATTGATTTCAGAGAGAAAGAGAGAAACATTGACCCATCATTTCACCCATCCATGCACTCACTGGTTGACTCTTGTTATGTGCCCTGACCAGGGACTGAACCTGCAACCTTGGTGTATATGGGGCGATGCTCTAGCCAACAGAGTTACCTGGCCAGGGTGCTTCCAGAACCTTTGGAACCCCGGGCAAGTAAGCCAGTATGAATTTGTTGAAATTATGAATAACCCTCAGAGTTCAGAAAGATGTTAGATAGTAATAGCTAAACAATCTCAGAAAAAAATAAAGATGCTATTTTTATGCAGTTTAAATATTTAAAATTGAATCCCAATTTTTTGAAGTAATATATATATAAAATATTAGAGACCTACATGCTTTATAGTTATCAGTGGTTATCCAAAGGTGAAAGGATAAGAGCTGCTTCTTACTTTCTTTTACATAATCTTATCTCTTTTACAAAATTTCTACAGTGGACATGTTTAACATTTGCAGTGAGAAACATAAAGATCATTTTAAAACTATTACTTTGAATCTATCAATTAACTACGAAGTTATTTCTATTGCTGTGTAAATTATTGCAGTTCGGTCTAACAGATCAAGTCCATGCTACATGTAGCTAGTTCTCATGATAATTAGCCTTGGACTTAATGTAGAAAATAGAGAAGTAAGGCAAAAAGCCCATTCTTGTGCTTGGCTTCTGTGGCATCCCTTCCAGTTTCCCTCTCCTGAACTTTGCCATTTTTTTTCATAGGCTGGCTACTGTCTCCTCCCTAACACTCTCCCAGGAGCTCATATGAGCAAGCAGAAACATTATGTGAGTGTCCTAAAGACTAAAGCCTGTTATGCACTTAATGAACTTATTTCTTTGGGATATTTTTCTGCAAACAACAGGATCCCTTATACCCCTGCCAGTACCCATTACAGAAAAATACCCATTTGCAAATAATAATACATAAAGAGATGAATTGCTTCCTGGAAAATAGCAACAGCTACCACAGGGTCCCTGTCACTGCAGGCAAGCACCCCATGGTTTCTGTTCCCATAGGCTTGCCCTCCTCACTCCCCCAAAGGGAACAGCAACCAAGGGGCATGTGCTCGGTGGTGTGGTTACATTACTGTACATTAATATCTGCATCATACCCCATGATTTCAATATCATTATCCCTATTTTCAGGACAGGAAAACATTTTGCGTCAGGTTAAGTAACTTGCCCAAAGATACGTATCTACTAACCCAGGACTTTCTTGACTCTGGAAACCAATTAACCACACAAACCCAGTTCCGGCCGAGAACCGAGGAGGGTCAGAGGAAGTTCACTTCCTTTCACACGTGGTTCCCAGCTTAAGAAGAAAATTGCACCAAGTCTGTAAATAGCACTAATTGCATTAAATTTAATGTATCATTAAATCTAGATTAGAAAAATTAAGATGGAAGTATTGTCTATCTTTTAAATTATTGTGTATCAAATATCTTTGTATTTGTGAGGAATCTCTAGTTTTATACTTGTTCAGAAATGTATTTAGCTTATGGGGACTATTTTTCAGGACCAAAAAAAAGAGGAAGGCCTTTTTAGAATCAGAGTCAAGACTTTTCAAAGAAGAAAGCACCAGATGCAGGGGCGGCAGACTAGAAGGCAGGGACTGAGAGCCAGAGTAACTAGATACAAATTAGACCTCCGCATAGTTCAGGGATGGAGGAAATGAGTCAGGAACATGGAAGGCTTCTTTCAAATTCTTCTAAACTGAGTATTTTATTTACTTATTAGTTTGATTTTCATTGAAAAACATAATTTTACTGTGTCTCGTGTTGGTTATCCTCATTCAAGCCATTACGGCTAGAGAAACCTATCAAACACCCAGACAGACAGGCCCAGTTCACATGAAAACACACTCTTTTTTAGGCATTTTGTATCCCGTAAAGTTCGATGGGGACACACAACACTTTTTTCTAGGAACAGCAATACTGGGGCTGAGTGCCCCCAAGTTTTGCCCCTTTGGTCACAAGAGCAGCTGCACAGAGGAGACAGCCAGGGGGGACGGCAGATGCCCTCCACAGACACAGATGCGTCTGCTGGCGGCGAGACGACTGCGCGTCCACGTGAAATCTTCTGTTCATCTGTGCGTTTCCTAAAGAACGAAACCATTTGCTAAAGATAATTCAGATGTCAAAAATGGCCTTCGATCATGATTGTCTCCCATGATAAAGGAAAAACAAACCCTTTTTCTTTTTCAGTCTGGTAGCACTTGGTATAAAACAGCACCCTAGATAAAAATTGAGCAGTTTTAGTATCTTTAGTACGCAAGTCCTCATGTGGCTTACATATACTTGTGTCAGAATGGACTTAGTTATAACTAGTGATAGAAAAACTGCCCCCAGACCAGGATTGGCCTTTCACAAAGGAACCTAGGACTTGATAGCCGCTCTCAAATTTAACCAAAACCCTTCCTGCTGAGTCTCATCCGAGGGCCACTCCAGGTAGGTCTTGGTGTTCATTATCCTCCGAAGCTTACAGAAACGCTGCGGAATGGCCTTCTTCTCGATGGGCTCCAGCAGAATGAGAATGGCAGCATCGTTGTTCTCATCGAAGAGACGGAAATGGGAGAAGTCCAGCTCGTACTTGCACCACTCACTCTTCACAAAGTTTTCGGAAAGCACAAAGATGGTTTTGTGGCTCTTTTCGATGGAGTCGATAATATTATCAATAATCCATTTGCCGGGAATAAAGTCCCGCTTATGAAGACACAACTGAAAGGGAGGGTTGAAGTGCTCCAGCTGCTGGACCATGAGGTTCTCCACCCAGTGGGAATCCCGCTCACTGTAAGACACAAAGGCATCATAACAGACGTCCCTCTGCGGAGCTCTCTTGGGCTTCCTCTTGGCCTGGAGCCAGGCCCACATCATCTTCATGTACCACAGTCCATGGAGATGGTGACACAAGGCCCCCGTGAGCAGGATCAACAGAAAAAGGACACAGCACACAGCAGACACCAGAGCCACCCGGTGGCACTCAGAAACCGACAGACGGGTGTCCTGAACCCGCTGGCCCCGCACATGGGATGGAGAATCACACAGGTAGTTTTCAGGCCAGTCAGTGAGGATCTGGGCCAGTTCCCGCCGCTCCCGAGTGAAAGACAAGAATTTACAGGTGCAAATGAAATTGTTGCCACCTGCTTCCAAAGTCTTCAGGTTTTGAAAAGAATCCAGTTGTTCCTTGGAGAAAGTATTTATCGTATTTCTGCTGATTCTCATGACTAGTAACATGGGTAAGAAGGAGGCATCTGGAAGAGTCTTCAACTTATTTCCAGAAATATAAAGTTCTTTGAGTTGTGGCATTGTCAAAGAAAATGAATTGAGGTTGTTATTGCTAATATCTAAAATTTCCAGGGTCTGAGGAATGCAGTCAGTTAAACTGTGTATTCTTGTGCTGGATAAGTTCAAATATTTCATCTTTTCTGGCCACTGACAAGTTTGAGATATAGGATGGAAATTATTCTTACTGATGTCAAGGTTAACCAGATTTTTCAGATTAAGCAAAATTTTTCCAGTTTCTTCCAATGATGTCAAATGGTTTTGCCTTAAAATCAAGGTTTGCAGGGAGGGCCAGGCATTCTCACAGGCTGACTCTCTCAGCAAGCCTGCAACCAGTAAATTCTCATTGAGATCCAAATATTCTAGTGATTTTAAATGCTGTGAAAGTGAACAAGGAACCAGAAAAACCTTGCTATTTTCTATTGTGATTCTTTTAACATCTCCTATAAATGCATATATATTTCTCAGATCATAAAATAAGTAAAAATATGGAATATGCAACCTTCGTATTATTAATGACTCTACATTACTTAGACCTTTAATTGGGTCCAGAACGGATATATCAAAATCACCAACTCCTCTGTAGATACAGTTATCAAACTCCACATCTAACGTTCCAGAAACATAATATAACAGTTTCATAACTTCTTGAAAACTAGCATCAGTGATTTCCACATTTCTGAATGTAAACTTTTTAATAAATGTCTTAGTTTCATTGACAGATACTTTTGAAAAACGGAAAGTGTTCAAGTGAGTATCTATCAGTTCCAAATGTTCCAAGGAACTTAAAAGGTCCACGAAAATCTCCAGCAGGAAGACAGGCTGCTTCATGCGAAGGACCAGATGGCTGACGTTCTGAATGGACGTCAGACTCTGGGGCCCATACCTCTGGAGACTGGAAGCAGCGATCTCGAGTTCCTCAAGAAAAGTGAGCCCCACAAAATCCTTTTCCTGAATTTCAGTGAAGTTGTCACTATTTCCTACTCTCAAGATTCGCAGATTGATGAGATGAGAAAAAAGAGATGTTTTCCCAAGTGTTTTATAAGGATTTCCCAGTAAGTTTAAAAATTTCAGGGCAGTGAGGGGTTTGAACCAGGAGGACAATAAAGTAGATAAGTGATTGCAGGATAAGTCCAAATGTTCGAGACTCCCCAGGGAGCGAAAGGAATCTTCCTCTATGGTGTTAATGTTGTTGGACGCCAGCCTCAAAGCCTTGAGGTTCACACACATCCGCAGGTCACCGTTGCTGATATAGGTGATCACGTTGTCGGACAGGTCAAGGCTTTTCACAGTGGCCATGAGCCCTGCGGGGATGGAGCTTAAAAATCTGGAGCGGCCGTCACAGACACCAGTGGGGTCACAGGTCAGAGGAGAAGCCTGACCCGGGGCCCCTTCCTTGGACAGGCTGATTACGGCCCCCAAGAGCCACACTGTCCACAAAACACGTGACATCATCCTGTGATTCAACCTACAAATAAAAGAGGCTCAAGTGAGTGGTTGTGTTTGACGGCATATTGCGATTCCAGTTCTCACGAAACGTTTTGCAAAGTGTCTTGCGCACACGCATGCACATGCGCACACCAGCGCTACCAGGAAATAGCCGAGAGGCAACCAGAATGAATGAATGAAAATGAATTGATTTTAATAATTAATTAAGTAATTAACATAAGGATAAATGAATGAATTCCCTGGCACAATCAGCAGCACTAAGAGAAGTACACTGCCACTGTGCAATGACTTAAAAGCGCGATACTGTCTGAGAGTACAGAGCAGGGCTCAGGCAACACGGGTTGAAAGAATGAGTAAATGAATGAATGGAAGGATGAACAAGCAAGCAGCCTAAGAAAAGTGGCTAAACTTTACCATACCAGTTTATAATCACCTGCTCCTGCACTTCAAGCCTTCTTATATTTAAGCATGCCTCTTCCCTGCCTGCGGTCCCTCGTGAATGAGAGACCTCAGAGCCAAACCATAGCTCCTATCGGACAACTATTCACAGAATGCAGTTCCAGGAATGCATGCTGTTTGACCAAAAGAAAAAAAAGGTCCCATTCTTTGTCAATGCCGTCTGGCAGCTGCCCCTAGCAGGCAGGAAGGATGCTGGGAACACTAGTCAGAACAAAGTGGCGCGCTGTGCTAAGGGACAATCAGACCATGAGACCGTTCTCTTCCTGCAGAGAATTAAGACAGAAAGTAGTGCTTGCCTCTGGGTGGGCGGTTCGGACGAACGTGGGGAAAAGAAAGCTGTCAGCACACTTTCCACCCGTGAAGCCGACACTTTCTCTCTGCCCAGTCCTCCTTGAGCTCTGTTCAGCTTTCTCATTCCATGTGTCTGCGCCCCTCTGTATGTGTTTGATCACTGAATTAACTGCACTATTTTTTTAAAAAATTTAACTCCAAGAACAAAACTTTTCAAGGTTAAAATCAATTTCCCACCTTCCTAGGTTCCCATAGAATCTGAAAGATTATAAAAGTCTAGGCTATGTAACTTATAGGCACAGAAAATTAAAAGATGACTAACATTAATACATATTTGGGCCCTAGCTGGTGTGACTCAATGGATTGAGCACTGGCCTGCGAACCAAAGGGTCACTGGTTCAATTCCCAGACAGGGCACATGCCTGGATTGCAGGCCACGTCCCCAGTGGGGCATGTGTAACAGGCAACCACACATTGATGTTTCTCTCCCTCTCTTTCTCCCTCCCTTCTATGTCTAAAAAAAATAAGTAAATAAAATCTTTTTTAAAAAATACATACTTGGTCTGGGAATGTAATTGCTGTTGCAACCAGATTTTTTTTAGCTGCACCAGTGTCTGTTTCCCATCCCCTCCTATCTTTTTTTAGATAACAGGGGTCATACCATGCATATTTATTTGGGATTTTCATTTCTCATCTTTAAAAAGCTTGACATCTATATCAGTATATAGTTCTGATTTTTTTCCAATGAATCACAGCATTTTATAGTATAGATCAACTACAATTTCATAATCACCACCAGGCAATTTCATCATTGTGCAAACATCACAGAGTGCACTTACACGAGCCTACTACACACCCAGGCTACATGGTGTAGCCTGTTGCTCCTAGGGTGCAAGTCTGTACAGCATGTTACTGTCCAAAACAACATGAGACTACATCACGCATAAGAGAAAATGATGTAATCCAGAGAGGGGGTAAACACGAAATGTATGAGGCTGCTGCTGGGATAACACAGCATACTGTTTCACAGTAAACTTTTTGTGACGTGTTTAAAAATTCTTTCTTACATTATCACAAAGATGCTCGTTATTTCCTAAAATCTTTACTGTTTTGCCTTTCACTTTAAGGCCTACAATCTACCTGGAATTCATATTTGAGGAAGCAGACAGGATTAATTTTTTTTCCCAATTGAGCCAGCGCCATTTTTAAAAAGATCATTCTGGGAAAACAATCAACAATATTACCTTTGCCAACAGCCACATGTTCTCATGGGGGTGGGTCTGTTTCAGTGCGCTCTGTGCTGATCTCTGTCTGTCCTGGTGCCGGTAACACACTGCGTTAAATATATCTTAATATCCAGGAGAGTAAGTCCTTCCTCCTTATCTTCTTCACGTGAGTCTTGGTTAGTCTGGGTCCTTTGCATATTCTTCTAAACAGCATAATCAGCTTCTCCGTCTCAAGAGCAGAACCTGCTTACTTTAATTGACAATGCCATGAATCCATAGATCAGTTTGGGATTGTTGACATCATACAATCTTAAATCTCCCAGTCCTTGAACATGGCATATCTTTCCACTTATTTAAGGTTCTGTTAATTTATCACAATGATATTTTATGTTTTTCTGCATAGAGGCCTGGGGCATATTTTGTGAGATATATTCCCAAGCATTTGATACTTCTGAGTTTTGAAAAAGGTATTATGTATTCAGATGTGGCATATATATCCATATGTATACATTTAGTTAAATTTTATATATTTACCTTGCATTGAGCAACCTTGAGGAACTAACTTAGTAATGCCACAGTTTGTAGATTTTTTTAAAATTTCTAGATATACAATCATATCACCCAGATATAATGATCCTAGTCCTTTTTTACAATCCTTATACTTTTTTTTAAAGATTTTGTTTATTTATTTTAGAAAGAGGGGAAGGGAGGGAGAAAGGGACATTAATGTGTGGTTGCCTCTGGCATGCCCCCTACTGGAGACCTGACCTGACCTGGCCCACAACCCAGGCATGTGCCCCCGAATGGGAATTGAACCAGGGACCCTTTGGTTTGCAGACTGGTGCTCAATCCACTGAGCCACACCAGCCAGGGCCCAATCTTTATACTTTTATTTAATTTTCTTGGTTATTGAGTGTTGAATTTATCAAATCTCTTTTTAATTCCTGTATCTATAGAGATAATAACAAGAATTTCCTCCTTTACCCTGTTAATAAACACTGGTTATCACACGAATCAATTTTAGTGTTAAGGCAATTTTGCATTTTTAGAATAAACCTCAATTTGTCTGGATATATTATTTTTTGTATATTGTTGGATTTTATTTATTAATATTTTGTTTAGGATGTCTGCACCCCCATTCAGAAGTTAATTTGCCCTGTCAGCTTTCTTTCCTTGGGCCAAATTCATTAATGCCACATTCTGAGCCTGCAGTTTTTGTTGTTATGGTTTGCTTGTTTATCTTGTTTTTGTGAAATACATTAAGTTGACCTATTTAACAGCTAAGCAATTATTCAAATGTTCTTTTTCTTTTTTCAGTTTTAGCAAATTGTGTTTCTCAAGAAATTTATTGTTTGTTTTTTTCCAAAGTTATCAATATGATTACTTATAATATCTTCATCATTTTAATGTCTACAGGACCTATAGTAAATAGCCCTATATTAGTCCTTGGATGAATTATTTGTGTCTGCTTTTTTGAATTATCTTGCAAGAAGTTTACCATTTTACTGGCATTCTAAAAGAAACCAACTTCTCATTTTATAGATCCTCTGTTTTTCTATTTCATTCATTTCTATTTTTATATTACTCTTCCTTCCTTCTGCTTTTTCTAGATTTCACTCTTCTGATTCTAGTTTCTTGAGGTACATATTTGCTCATTAACTTTCAGTCATTCTTTATTTCTAATATACCTATTTAAGGTACTAAATTTTCATCTATGCATTGGTTTAGCTGTATCCTCCAGTTCACTTTCTCTTCTGTTCTTTCCATATTTTAGTGTTTTTCAAGTTTCAGTCTAGATATTTTCTTCTGCGATGCTTCCTCATTAATTATTCCTTCTTCAGCCATGTTTAACTACTGTCAAATCCATTATCCACTGCTTTTAACTTATTTGATTATTGCAATTTTCATCTTTATAATTTGTATTTGGTTCTTTTTCGCTTCCACTTTGTTATTTTTTTATAGTTTCCGAGTCTCTCCCAAAACTTTCAATCTTGTCTTTTAACACCTTGAAGACAGTAAGCATACTCTGATCGGATGCAGCACTTTTGACAGCCTTGGAGGAGAGGAAGTTAAAGATTAAGGCCTGGGACAGTCCCGATGAGGCAAGCAAGGCTGACTAGGGAAGACAAGTTTTCATGGAGATTGCAGCACAACTTTGACTTATCTGGATGGCTCAGACAGTCTTAATCTCTGAAAATGGAGTAACCTGACTTCTGGAATGCTAGTGCTCACGGGTACCTGCCAGAGCAAAGGGAATGCTCCTCGAGGAGGAGAGAGCATCACGCTAGGCCTCAAATGCCTGTCTACAATTTCTCAGATACAATGTTCAGTGCAAATAAAAAAGCTACCAGGTGATAAAAGAAAAAAGATAATAAGTATGAGGAGAGTAGAAACAGGAGACAATGGAAACTAACCCATAAAGACTATTGACCTAGTATTGTACCCACCTCTAAAATCAACAGAATTAAGATGAGGTGGTCATTGCTGTTCGGTACTATATTTATTCTATTGTCATTCTGGTTAATCAGTTACTGAAAAAAACCTACTTAGTATAACTGTAGTGGACAACCAAAATTATTTGATGTGTTCCACTTTGTAATACATAGCACAGAGCTCAAGAAATACATACTAGTTTTTTGGCTAAGATTTAAGGTCAAATACATGTATTTTTTCCTAGTATTTTCACCTTAAAATATAAAATTTATAAGAACATAGATTTTGGGCTACTTCATACACACACTATACGGTACCAATAGCATGGTGAGTTTTCAATAATAATAATTGTTGATGATGCTAAAACTACAGTAAACAACGTGTCACTTAAGATCAGAGTTACTTCCTCAATATGTTACAGCAGTAGGACAGAGAAACCCTCTGTGGAAGACACTGGGGAAGGGGAAGGTGATGGCTCAGGTTAGACTGCAGGGAGTTATATCCAAACGAGGGATGGGCGTCTAGACAAAGTATGAAAACCATCTGCTTGAAGAACTCAGGAAGCAGACAGGGTAATGAGGAATTATTCATCCAAGACTGAGGAGAGGACGGAAGTCTGAGAAAACAGCCTGGTATTAGAGGTGAGTTATGCTGCAAACATTTGCTGATCCAGGATAGGCAGGAAGTGAAACCCTGTGGCCCACGGTGAAACCACAACCAGATACTCACATTAGGGTTAGGGCTGTAATGTCTGGTGAAGCAGGAGGGGAGAAGAAACTCATGGCCCAGTGCAGAGCACAGAACTGAAAGTGAACTCTCCATAAAGCCATGCACAGAAAAAAAGGCTACCCCTTATGTGAACAGGGACCTAAGAAATCTCTGCCCTCTGACCCAGAGTCTCAACCTGGCTGGAAGCCAGCCTACTAGAAATCTCCTGTAGGAAACCAGAACCCCATGCTGGCCATATATGCTGTTGTGGATCCAAATATTAAAAGACACAACATATATGCTGTTGTGGATCCAAATATTAAAAGACACAACTAAAACTATTTCAGAATTGAAGAAAAATGTCAGATTACAAATGTATAGGAAGGAAGGAAGGAAGGAAGGAAGGAAGGAAGGAAGGAAGGAAGGAAGGAAGGAAGGAAGGAAGGAAGGAAGGATGGATTTTCTCACCTAGCCCCAAAACGATGACATATCTTCAAAGGGCTGAGAAAACACACTTATCCATCTATACCAGCAATTTTCAGCCTTTTCATTTCATGGTACTTGTAAAATAATTACTAACATTCTGCAGCACATCAAATACACACACACACACACAAATATATATTTTGCCAATCTGACAAAAAATATGTGTAATTTTGATTCATTCACATCGGACAGCTGTTGATGAGTTGGCTGTTGTCATTTTTTTTATTTGGTAATCTAAGGGAAAGTGGTCAGTGTCCCTGACTAAACTGTCAGGTGCTGTATGTTCTAAAAATTCTTGTGGCACGCCAGTTGAAAATTGCTGGCCTAGACATCTATACACATTTAAATGATCATTCAAGAGCAAAGGTAAGATAGATATTTTTGGACATTCAAAAATTAAAAGAGGATTTTATGCCCAGATTCTCATTGAAAGAAGTAGCCCAAAACATATGTTTTTTAGCAATATGAAAAATGAACTTGGTAAGAACAGGCTACAAGAAGAAAACTTGAATTTTTTTTAATAATGCACTCTTGACTTCATCTTTATCTTTTTTAAGTATATCTTATTGATTATGCTATTACAGTTGCCCCAAATTTTCCCCCTTGCCCCCCAGTACCTCACTTCCCTCCAGCAATGACCCCCTTAGTTCATGTCCATGGGTGGTAATATAAGTTCCTTGGCTTCTCCCTTTCCTATACTAGTCTTCACATCCCCCTGTCTACTTTGTACCTACCAATTATGCACTCAGAAATTCAGATGTGGCTTTTCAGTATGAGGAAAAAGTAATGGAAATTTTAAGTGACATCGTAGGGAAAATATTTTTTTACAAACAAGCCTACTATTTGGAAGAAGTAAATACAACTTCTATTTCCTAAAAGATCTCTATGAGGAAATCACACCCAAGATGCAATACATAATAAATCATGCTCACTCAGGTTAATCGAAACAAGATATTTAACCAGCCAAGCCAAATTCTTTTAAAAAAATGCAAAAGATTAACTGGTAGCTTAGAAACTTCTAAAACACGCTGTCAAATTCTGACATTATAACAAGTGTAAAGATGCAAATATTCTGTGCTTAAAACAGGAAGAAACTGAAAATATTAGTAAGTCATTTTCAAATAGTCACCATGTTTGCCATTTCCCCTTTTTTGGTGTCTACGTTCAAGTCAGGCATCTACCTGCCAGATGCTCTCTGGTCCGGATCTGCATTAGTAAAGTGCAGAGAAGACCTTCTGCAAGATTTGTACCGTCTCAGATTTAAATTTTCTCTCTCCCTCTCTCTCCTTCTCTCCCCACGTCCCCCCTCCCCACGGGAAAAAACACCATCCTGGTTTCCACCCAAGTTCCAAACACAAGTTCTCATTTGCAGAAGTTGAAGAAGTTCAAAGGAGAACGTCAAAGCATTCTGATTTTAAAAAGTCCTCTCTGCTTAATGCTCTATGTTATGTTCTAAACATAACTGATTAGATATCACCCTATCTGACACAAGTCAGATATTCTAAGGATTGAAGGAACCAAAGACCGGCGGGAGAGGGCGAGCTTCAGGACCATCCCCAAGCAGAGGCCACGCTCGGGTTAGGGAATGAGGATCCTGAACCGTCCCTACTTCTAAGCCCCTGTGATCAAAATCCAGCCTTAACAGGCTTGGTCCCGGCGGTAACCAGCACGCGCAGACACACCCCCAGCAGGAAGCACGGGTGCAACCTCGAAAGCTTTTCCATGGTTGGCCTCCCTGACCGCTCAGAGTAAACGGTGCCAAAGGTAGAGGCGAGGGCGCACAAAAGCCGCTGGTGGGGGAGCGGCCTTTGGGGAACCGAGAAGTCCCAGCCCAGGGCCGGGGTCACCGCCCACCTCGGCCCCAGGGGATGTGGCTGCCCGCAGCCTGGAGCCAGAGAAAGCTCCTGGGTGGCTCCAAGACACCGAAGGGCGCTCGCCCGAGCCTCTGCTGTGCCCCATCCCTTTCCGAGTGTCCCCTGACCCTCCCGAGGGTTGACCTCCGCGCGGATTTCGCGTGTTCACTCCGCGGAGCCGTGCAGAGTGGGGCCGAGGGGCGTCAAGGTCCTCGGGGCCCGGTGCACCCCCGACCCCTCGGGCCGGGACCTGAGCCGCCTGGCCAGGGTCCCAGGCGCCGCTGAGTGAGAAGCAGGGGACCCGCTCCCCCGCGCCCGTCTGGGGGCCACGTCTCCCCTCCACCCCTGCCCGGCGCCCACCAGAATGCCCGACGTACCAGGGGGACACGGAGCCGCCACCAGGTGCCTCGCGACCGGCCCTGCGGGCCGCAGGAGGAGAGTGAGCGGAAAGTGCGCGCGGTGGGGCGTCCCCTGCTCCCGGAGCCACGGAGCCGCCGACCCGCCCAGCGCGGGAGGCGTGCCCATCTCGGCACCAGCGCCTGGAGGCTTTGCCCAGCCCGCCGCGCCCGCCCTTCCCGGCAGGCTCCGTCAGGTGACCGTGACCCAGACCGTGACCCCGGCCTTGACCAGCCAGAGGAGAGGCGGGTCGGTGTGCTTAGGTCCTGCCCCGGCCCGCCGCTGGTGCGGGCCGGGGTCTGAGGAGGACGCTGGGGGCTAGCTGGGGGTCGCGGGGCAGGAAAAAGAACCGAGATGCTAGAAGCCCCCTCGTGGGATTTTCCAAAGCGCACTGGGGCAGATTTCGCAACCCAAGAGAAGGCTGATTACTCAACCAGTATTTTCTTGAAGCTTCAGGCATCCGAGCCTCACATTACTCTGAAACACACCATCTTTAAACTCCACGTCTCCATTCTTTTCCATCCTTGGAAGCCGGAATTCAGACCTGTGAATCCTATTTCGCATTCTTCCCTGCCTTTCCAACACTTAATATGGTCTCCAGGGTCCACGTGCACCCGCAAGTCTATGCTCTCCAGATCAATACAGCAAGATTTTGCCTGGGGAGCAGGTAAGGACAGTCCCAGGTTTGGTGTTTTGGGGTTTTTTTCCCCACCCCTCGCCCTGTGGCGGTCCCTGGAGCTGCAGTCTCCAGCGCCTGCATCCCATCCCTGGTCTCACCGTAAAGAGATGGACGTAGCCACAGGCAGCTGAGATTTTGAACCTGAGCCCTTCCAATCCTTCCCTTGCTCCATCCCATCCCTATTTCTCAAGGTAATTGCAAAAACAGTCCTAGATTGGCTTTCTTCCGTGTCACAGAACTAGTTTGTCTCAGGCAGTGAGGAATGCTTTATAAGGGAAATAAACCAGTACTTTAAAAAAAATTAAACTGCCTTAATATGAATAAAATACATTTGATCTTCATAATTACATTTGATCTTCACAAATCGGGATTGGAGGTTCAAGGAGCATTCTCACTCCTCTTTTACACACGGGGAACCGAGATGTGAAACCAGAATTTTAGCCTAAATCCAGGTTCTTTCTCTTTCCCTGTTCCACATCCCCAATACTCATCAATGGTTCAAATATCAGGCAAACTTAATCAATAGGCATGAATGTGAACTTGAGAGGATGGAGTCTGATTTTCCACGCAGTTTCCTGAATGTGTGGGTATTTCTCTCTATCCTTGACCCTCCGTGCTCTTAGCTGCCTGGAAAGACTTTCTTCTTGTTAGTTCTAATTCTCCACCTCTCTGCCTCACGTGTACTTGAGAAAACTTCCCTCCAGCTTCCCCCCTGAAACTAAAAACCTCTCTTCTTTCTCTAGTTGAACTGTGTAGATTGACTTTGGTGTTATTGTAATTGTTATCATTACTGTTTTTGTAATCCCAAAGTCTATTAGAATATTCTGGCAAAGTCTGGTTGAAATCATTTATCTACCCACAAGGGTCATGAAGGTTATTCTAAACGCGGCAAAATTATAAGCATGTTCTCGTATTCTACTTGGGGACAGTTCAGTTTTTAACGTTTTCAAGGCATTTTCACATATATTTTTTAAACACATGAAATAAATAGTTCTAATATAATAGCACCTTCAGTTCAAGTTCAGTACATATGAATAGCAGTGTTTCTCACTTAAAATATTTTGGGAACTTGAAAGATCAATCAAATCCTCTCAGAGCCAAACTGATGGCTTCATTTGCAGGCAAAAGGTACAAACTCCCAATTAGAAGTTCAACAATTCTGGGAATGGAATGGAAACCATGGTGACGGAGTTAACAACACTCTGTTAGATATTTGCAAGTTGCTAAAAGAGTAGATCTTATAAGTTCTCATCACAGAAAAATATTGTAACTATGTGAGGTGTTAGATGTTAAATCATTGGGGTATTATTTCATAATATATACATATATTGAATAATTACACCTTAAATTAATACAATGATATATGTCAACTACATCTTAACAAAACTGGGACAACCCCCACACTGAGATGGCCCTGCTCTATAATGGCTCACCTGAATGGCTAAAATTAAAGACTGACAGCACCAACCCACCAACCACTGGCAAGGATGTGAACACCTGGATCTCTCCGACATTGCTGGTGGGAATGCAAAATGCTTCACCCATGTTGGGAAAGTTTGAAAGTTTCTTATAAAATTAAACATGCACTCACTCTATGACCCAGCAATCCCACTCCTAGATATTTGCCCTAAAGGTATGGAAAGGTAAGGCCGCTAGGAGGAAGGTACTTTAGTCAGAGCTAGAAACAACACGAATATCTATCACCTGGTGAATAGATCACTTTATATCCACGCGATTGAATACTACTCAGCAGTAGCAATGAAGAACTACCGATACGTGCATGATCGTGGAGGGATCTCAAAAGCATAATGTGAAGTGAGAGAAGCCAGACACAAACAAATATACATTGCAGAATCCATTTACATGAAATGCTACACAAAGCAAAACTGTGACAGGAGGTGGAGATCCCAGGGAGCCAAGTGGGTGGTGGAAGGAGGCTGCTGGCCTCAAAGGAGAGTGACTTTTGGGGGTGATGGAAATGTTCTGTATCGTGACTGGGGGCTAGTTAATTACATGACTGTGTGTCTTTGTCAAACCTCATCAAATTATATTTTTTAGATTGATAAATTTTATTGTATAGAAGTTATCTCTATAAAACTGATTTTTTAAAAAATATCCTCCTCTGTGTAGAAGCAAAGGATAGATACTTCCGGCCTCCAAAATAGAGGAGCTAGCCTTTTGCTAGCCTTTCGAGGAAAGGAAGGAGAAAACATCTATTTGTGTAGCAGGTCATCTTGCCTCACTATAAAATGTCCTCCTTTAACTTAATAAGTTTACATTGATTTCTCTCACTTGCAACCAAGAGAGCTCTAAGATATTTTTTGATGGCAAGAAAATTAAGTTTTTAATTCAGGAAGTCCAAACTACCTGAGGTTGAACCATAATGTCACAAAATCTCCTAACATCTTATTTGGATGGTTCTGTCCCTTCTGGCATGCTCATCTGCAACTGCCTTCTTTCCAATATCGCTCACAGCACTTCGGAGCAACTCGCCGCCCAACTTCCACAAAGTCCGTTTGAGGAGTAAACTCTAAACTCATCATCCTGTACTGATTTAAGAAAGTAAGGTGTCCTAGCAGAATGATCTTCATATTTATTCTTAGGGAGAGAGAGAAATTAACCAAAACTTCTCAGAGTAAAACGGACTGTTTTATATGGCCGCCCAAGTTACTGATTTCTACATCAATTTCAGGCTTCTTGGGGATTTGAAGCATCAGTCCATCTTAAGTTAATTCAGAGGAGAAATCCATAAAGTCTGTTTTTAAAAAAAAATTGTAGAATTTGTAAATACTTCAGGAATCTAAAATTTGGGAAAGCTGGAAAAGAAAGAGAGAATGAGACTCTTCCTCAAGTCCTTTGCTGGACTGTCCCGGAAGCAAAGGGCCAAACCAGGAGGAGGATGGGTTCTGTAAGTTAGTATACTCAGGTCTGAATACACAGGACCTTACGGACAAGGCAAATATTTTCCATCTGCTGCAAGAATTCTACTAGAAAATAGAAAGGGAGCTTCCAAATTTACACGCATCTGCTGAACGTGGCAGAATGTGCATTTCAAGAGGCCCTGGGCTGTGTTCCCCTTTTTGCAGTGATGCGTCTCTGTTCCCCGAAACACAGTCAGCACCAACCAAGGGAAACTTGCTGAGGGGTGAGTTGACACATCTTTTCAGAGTATCAGCTAGGTCTGGAGGAGCAGAGCATAAACATCTGGTGTGGCGATTGCAGACACACAGAGGGAAGTAAGGGACAGGATTCTGATCAGTGCCTCCTCGCCCTGACTTCCTGCCCTTGCCACACAAGAGCTGACAGCAGTTAAACATGGGAATGAAGAAATAATTGTGCATGATTTCCAATCATGTAGTCAGGCAAAACCACGGGTGAGCAACTGGTATCATTTTAATGTCTATAAGGATTGTGTGGCCTCATCAGGCAGAAGGAATACAAAAGGAAGGCAGAATTTTATCAAGTTCAGCACTCTTTGGAGCTTCTGGGGAAGCATACTGAAATATCTTAAGAATCAAATAACTGCTGAATCCAATCGTGTGGCATGGCAGTGTGGGTAGGGGTTACCAACTATTACATGGATGGGAAAACTGAGGTTACAATGACTCAGACCCAGGGACATGAGCTATGTGACCAACGCCTTCTTTGGGTTCAGTCCCTGGTACAAAGCATAACAAGGGTTCAGTGTGAAGCAGTCAGGGTCACAGACAAGAACATTGCCACCTCCCCGGCCAACATCAATGGTCAACTAAGAAGGAATTCCCCTAAGTTGTATGATGATGTAATAGTTTCCTGTGTGTGAGTTTCTTTTAAAGGCTGGAGGTGTTGGTTTTTTTGACAGTTGTATGGACAAAAAGTTTCTGGATGCAATCTCTGGAAGACTTACAATTTAGTATTTACATTAGTATTTTGTGTTAAGGAATCTGTAAATATTTGGTTTTTAAAGACTTGTCACATCTTAAAGAACTTGGTCTCCTAGACTCAAGCTCAGGCTTGTAATTCCAATTTAAAATGTATACTTTATGGGTATGATTTTAAATTGAAATTTTTCTATGCTTGTAGAAACATGTATTGAAACATGTTACATACTGAGACATTTAAGACGACTTAAAGTTCATCATATTTACATGTGTATTAATTATAAAAGTTATATAAGAACTCAGGAAAGTTTCATTATATCAAACAAATGAGACACTTTAGGAGGATATCAAATATATTACTTTTGTAAATGCAGCCCAGATTATTTTAAAGTTTCATTAGCTATGTTTGTAAATAGGATCAAACAGTAGCCAAATTCCCCTTTAAAGTGATGTTTAAATTCGATAGATTCATAAATAGCTAGTAACCCTAAAAGCTTTAGCTTAAGGAAAGACAATGTTTTTAACTTTGCAAATTTAGTAGTTTACATAAGAAATCATAAAGCCAAAGCAAATCCTGCAGACAAAAATTTTCGAGAACATTAAAAAGAAAGCCAGCTCAACAAAATGAAACCGGAGTTACTTAAGAAGAAAATTTCCAACTCCGCCCTTCCTCCCCTGTGGACTGCCGGCTTCCTCTTCGGCTGCCATCAGCACCGCTTCCTCCAGTCTGTCAGTCACGGCCGGGGTCTTCCAGTCTGCTCCCCGTGCCCTGTCTATGTCCCCCGCTTCCTTCAGCTATGGCTCCTTGGAGCTTTTGGTCACTGGTAGAGACCGACAGTGTATACATTGTTCACTAAGCAACAGTCCCAGCCCCCTGAGATTACTAGGAGCTGATTGGTGCTAAATCCCAGTTGCTTTGATGGGATGAAACCTCTTGTCCCACAGTGTTCCACTAAGGGCATCGCCAGAGCCAGGAACCCCGCCCCCGATCTTGGGTGAGAATCGCTGATGGTTACTTTTCTAATCTTTTGTAGAAAACCGGTTGCTCTGAGGCTCTGGGCTCACATCACACCATTCGACCTCGTATCCTCCTTTGTCGCCATCGGCTGACCTCCTAGTCCCTTCCCCACACACTTAGTTTTCCTTCCCAACTCTCCTTTTCAAGTTTATCCTTTCCGACCCTGACACCCTAGGTCCTAGGCCACTTTTCACTGTCTACTTTTTTCTTAAGGAATCTTGTCTATGACCGTGTGCATGCCAGTCAATGCCTTTCACACTCAAGTCTCCGGCCCAGGCATTTCTTTCGCGCTCCAGACCCAGGTTGACAACCTCCTACTGGAGGCACATCTCCAATTGGGTTTCTCGGAGCGTGGCCCCTCAACGCGTCCAAATCTTAGGTCATGATATTTCCTGCCAATGCAGGAACTATCCTCTAGCGTTATTTCAGCGTGTGGTACCAGCACCCACCATCTGCTCCAGCACTTAGTCCTGCTGATGTAACCTCACATCCACTGAAGTGTTTTTCACCTTACTACCATCATCCTTGTTCAAGCTACTTTCACCTCCTGCCCAGTCTACAAAACCAGCCTCCTAACGGGTCTCATCTACTTTGCCTCCTCCGTACCTCCTTCTTACTGCATCTAGAACAGCCCTGTCCTACGAAAAAACAAAGGAAACCACAAATGCGAGCTACTTCCATCATTTTAAATTTCCTAGTAGCTACATTTAAAAAGGTTGGCAAGAAATGGATAAAATGGATTTTATCACATTTGATTGAACCCAAAATATTATCATTTCAATATGTAATCAATATTTTTGAAATGATACATGGTACACTCTTTGTTCTTATGAAGTATTTGAAATCTAGTGCGTGTTTCATCTGCACAGCACATCTCCCTCCACTAAAGCCAGGGACGTCTCGGGTTCAGTAGCCGTTTATAGCTAGTAGCTACCATTATTGGACAGTGGAGATCGGGAATGATCTTTTCATAATGAAAATCAGATCATTGACCCCACGCCAAGTTTAAAATTCTTTTGTGGCTTCCAGATTGTCCTCAGGATTAGGATGAAAATACTTCACAGCCGGTGAGTCCCTGCAGCGTCCGCGGTGTGCGACTGTTTAAAGTTCCGGCCTCTCCTCTTCTCGCCCTCGCTGTCTGCGTGCCAGCCGCATCAGACTTCCAGGTTTTCAGACACGGAGTCTCCACGCACCACAGGTCTTGGCACAGTCTGTTCCCTCTGTTGTCCATGCCGCCCTCTACCACCATCCCCTCCATCGTCACCAGCACCTTCACCACCAACATCACGTCCAGTATTGTCACCACTACCACCCCCGACTTCACCACCACCACCACCTCGGGCTCCCCATCACCACTCCCTCCCCCACAGTCGTCCCCTGCTGTCGACACCCTCACTTGTCCTTCAAGTCTCTACTCGCTTTCACTCCCCTTACTCTTCAGTGAGTTATATGTGCGTTCTTTTCCCTCGCAGCATTTAGCGTAGTTTGTGACTGCGTCACCCACTTGTTTGATTGTGCATGCCTCTCTGACTAGGCTGTATGAAGGAATTGTGTGGTTTAGCTCACCATTGTATCCTCAGTGCTACCCAGTAACTTGTGCACAGTAGATTTCAATAAAAACTTTTGAATAAATGAGTACATCAAGATATCAGGGAAAAAAACTAGAAAATGGGGCACAGAGCAGAGCTTAAAGAAGGAGGTCAATGATCACCGTTTAGCAGGTGGAATCTGAAATGGGAAAATAAGGCGTGGAAGTTGGTTCTTTCTGTTGAGACACTATCTTGTGCCAAGGTCTGTGTTCATTCTTTAATGTATGTTTGTTCAATTCTGTAACAAGTGTATGAGTCAGGTTTTATCTGAGTTTTCAATTCAAAGAGGCTCAGAAAGTTTCAAGAACCTGCCAAGTGACATCATTGGGATTGGAGCCTCACTCTGTCTAATTTCAAAGCCAATACGCCACACATTTCACCAGATCCTTACAGGCAGCTTCCCAAGCTTCAGAATCTTGCTAGACTTGTTATTCAATGAGAACATGGCTGAACACTCAAATAATAGAAGAGCTGAATTTGTTTAAGTATGTATGTTTATCTGTATGTGTGCCCCTTTTATTCCCAAGTTTTTAAACACAAATGTTGCCCAAAATGCATTGCACAATTCACATACGATTGCCTCATATGAGAATCTTAAGAAAAAACGACCTTGCCTGAAATGATGTCATTTACTATTTTCAGTCCAAGAAGGAAGTAAGGTGATGATTGAGAAAAGGGTTGAAGACGGGGAGACTCTCAAATACCAGTCAATGTTCCTTCCTGTTTACAGGAGGTTTGTGCATCCTGTGCCTAACAGAATGCCCTGCACATGGAAAGAGCTCAATACCTGGAAACTATTATTATCATTTTCAATTTCATCCCTGGTTCATTGTAGCTTTCCATTCATTTCTTGCAAACATGCTAAAATATAGGTTCTTAAACATGTACTGTGCTGGTTCTACGGGCCATACCGAATCCCCACCATAAATCAGCTGCTGGATTGACACAGGGCAGTCATCAAGCGTGGCCCGTGTACCATGGATTCAGAGCTCAGACAGCTGATTTCCAGGGCTTGGCACAATCCAGTTGTGTCCACCCGCCATCATGGGATCAACATTGGATCAACATGTCATCATGGGATCAACAGAGTATGATTCACGGGAACAAGTGCTTTGTTAGCTGACTATTACGGGAACTCACATGGACATGGAGAGAACACGCACTGTCTACACTCTCCGCACAGACAACAGTCCCAGCTGGGAATCCACTTTTTTCCCCTCGTTACCATCCTAAGAAAACAACATTGAATAAAGCAGGCACCAGAGCTGTACACCAAGGCATGTGAATATGATTGGGCTTTCTGCATTCCTGTGGGTACTGTTTCTTTCTTACCGACTAGACAAGCTCAGTTTGTCTCAGAAAACCCCAGTGTTGGTGACAGAGGTGTGAGGGCGGTTTTGGAACAGAGGGTATCGCCTCGGGCAGACTCAGTAGGGACAGTGAAGGAAAAGGCTTTGGAAGAAGGGGGCCTCCTCTGAAGCAGAGAATAGAGTCCAGGCAAGGGAAGGTGACAGGCAAAGAAGGTGGGGAGGGACCCACTTAATGAAAATTTTATCTGTGGAAGCGTTTTGCCTCTTTATCAAGGGAAGGCCCCAGGTCTGATGTGCAGACCCAACAATAACTTACTCTCTTGGAGGCCAGAGTGGTGTGGAACTTGGCTTTGGGACGGAAAAGGGGCATTGCTGTCTTTTCCAAGAATGAGGCACAACTCTACTGAGAAAGTGTTCCCCAGCTTTCACAGAAACACAAGAACAGCTGTTCTGTTCTTCACCCTCAGGAGTTGGCTTGCCAGAAACTGCTACAGGAAAATTTGTCTCGCCCCAGGCCATCCAGGGAGGGGCCACGTTACAATTCCGCTTTTGCATGCTGTTTCAAGGAAATTGCAATTTTAGGAAATGAAAGTTCAGGCTGTGGAGGACCTGAACTCCCTGTGGTATAGAAACTGCCCCATGCCACCTGTCCAGAAAACCAGTTAGCAAGGAAGGGGTTGACAAAGGAGGATGGGAAAAGAGCAATAACTATCAAGCACCTACTAGGTGCTAAACATATGTTTTGGGTCAACAAGTGTTTATCAGCAGTTCCTTTTGTCAGGCGTGGTGCTAGTCACTGGGGTGAACAGCACACATGTCATGGTGCCTGCCCTCAATAAGCTCACAGTCTCCTGGGGAAGAGGGACAATATCAACAACACTACCCATGAGGCAGAAGTCTCTCAGCATCCCGATGGGAAACATTATGACCCCATTTTGCAGACAGGCAACCTGAGGCTCAGCAAAATCACAGAAGCATGTAAGAAACATAGTCAGAATTTGAACTCCAGACATCTAAGTCCCTAGCCCATGTTCATCTTTCTTTTAAAAAATATTATTTTCTTTTTTACCTTCAGTGTTATTTTGTATTGGTTTCAGGTGTACAGCATCCTGGTTAGACAATCATACACTTCAAAGAGCGCCCTCCCACTCTAGTATTTCCGGTGCCCACCTGGCACCACACGTGGTTGTCACAGTACTGCTGACTACTCTCCCTATGCTGTGCTCCGCACGCCCGGGACTATTCCCCAACTACCAATCTGTACTTCCCTCTCCCTTCCCCATGTTCTTTCTGCCAGCTGAATTTCCCATCAACCATTTGCCTGTCACCAGGTTAGACCTTAAATAACAAATTTACTCTTTTCAAAGGGTTTCGTGCTTTCAAAGGGTGAAGAGCTGCACAAAGACATTTTTACCAAGAGTAGTAGGAAGAAAAGCCACAGGAAATTGTGGGCTCCCACCCCTTCCTGGGTGGGGTGGTCTTGAGTGTGTCATTCAATGTTTCTGGGCCTCAGTTTCTTGGGAATGTTACTTTTTTTAAGGGGCTGTTTAAAAGATTAAATCAGATGGTAGAGGTGAAAGGTGGTCTGCAAACTGAAACCACTCACTATTCTTATGTGGTGCTATGCTTCCTACTTTTCAGTGTTGAAAGATGGTATCTCAATAGCCATTCTGCCAGGCTGACTCATGGCTGCTGGCTCAGCCTGGATTTAATATAACATCAAAGAGCCCAGTGGTCATGTTTTCAGTTCACAATGACCAACGATCCCCATTTTCCAGGACTATCCTGGCTTTAGCTCTTAACATCTCGTGGTCAAGGCAACTTTTCCATCCTGGGCCACTGGGGTGTCTGAGGACCCAGTATCATTCTGGGTCCTTCTAGTAGATTCTGCAATGAACTACAAGGTGCTGGTGTAGCAAAAACATGGGTTAGAGCATCACATAGACTCAAGTTCAAGTGCTCGTATGCACTAGGTCACATCTAAGCTGTGTGATCTTAGGGAAGTTACTCATTATTTCAAAACGCAGGTAATATTGAACTCCCCTCTTGTTCACTGTGTTCTATGTTATGGGCCTCTGTTCTCCTCCTCAAACAGGCAAAACTCACTCTCCCACTCAGCGTGTTCCATTCCCTCTGTCTGGATGTTTCCCAAGGGGCTCTTGCTTGTCATTGAAGTCTCTGCTCACCTGTCACCTCCTCTTGAGGTCTTCCCTGCTACTCACTCAGGAGTACCACTCCCAATACTCCCAAGTGCTCTTTGCATTATCCCTATTTTATTTCCTCCCTAAAGTTAAATATAATCTGGAACTATCTTGTTGATTGATGACTGCAGTAGGTGCCCTGCTAAACCAGCCCCCAAATATCCTCGCTTTCTGGTATTCATGTCCTGTGTGAACCTCCCCTGCTGAGTGTGGGCAGGATCTAGGGACTTGCTTCTAACAAATAGAATATGGCAGAAATACAATGTCACTCCTGAGACCATATTCTAAAAAACTGTGACTCATTCTCTCTCTCTGTCTCTTTTTCCCTCCTTCTCCCTCTCCCCACTTCCTCTGGGGAAGCGAGTGCCCATGCTGTGAGACGCCCTAATGGAGGGTTACATGTGGCCAGGAAAGGGGGGCAGCTGACAAGAAACAGGACCCTGCTAACACATGAATGAACTTGGAAGTCGTTCTGCCCCCGTCCAGCCTCGAAATGACTTCAGTCCCAGCCCACACCTTGATTGTGTAAGAAATCCATCTGTAAGAAATCCGGAGGCAGAAGACCCATGCTGGGCCATGTCCTGACTCCTGACCCAAAGACACCATGACGCAAGGAAGGTTATCATTTGTTCAGCAGCAATCGATGCACTGATCCTTTGTTTGTTTACTTCTTCTAGAATCTGAACACTAAGGCAGAAGGGACCAGGCCTATCTTGTTCACTTCCACATGCCAGGAGCAAAACCTAAAGTCTGGCCCATAGTAGATGCTCAGTATTAGCAAATGAGCAAACAATGATGGCATGGGCTACATGCAGACAAAATAAAGAGTTGCTGAATGAATGAGTGACTCAGTGACTGTTTAAATGGGAGAAGGGTTAGAAAAAGAGTGAGCATGCTGATTTATTAACTACCAAGTAGGGAGGCCCCTACTGTGGGCTCTGAAGAGGTTGAATGAATAAGTGATACATGAACCAACACAGGCACGGGTTTGAGTGAGGGTTAGATTTGATAAGCTTGGTGTTGTCACACTGAGTATGAAATGCCAGTAAAATGTCTAACAGTCACTGAGACATAATTCTAGCTTTTTGTAGAATTTTAAGTGAGAAAAGCAATTCCAGAAGAGCATGTGTATCCCATTTTTGTGAATTCACACACAGACACACACATCCGGAAGGAAACATACCAAAGTGGTAAGTGCTTCTTGTGAGTGGAAGGATTATAATGATTCCCTTTTTTTTTGGTCATCTATACTTTCTACAACAAATGGAACCAAAATAAAGGTATTTTCACTTAAAAAAGTAGAGCAAGAGCCCTCGGTAGATATAAAAGTCATTCTTGTATTAGATATTGAAGATGCGGGGGTGGAGGAGGGAGATGGCCCAGGGCGAGGGGGCAGAGAGGGCAGCACTGGCTGTGGGCATCACCCAGTGTCCTTTTTAGGCAACATTTCTGGTTGGGTAGGAGAAAAAGCCTCTGGCGTTGGTCCCCAGGGCCATGGCGAAGCTCATTCTGCCTCGTCCTGACAGTCCCTTTCCATGACACATTTCTCAACCTGCCTTTCAAACCCACTGCCTGCCACCACACTGGCCTAGCCTTGATTTTTCTCACGCTTGCGTGTCCACCAGCATCCAGTTTTCCTGGCCCCCGGAGGCTGGCTCAGCTAGAAGAATATTCCACAGTTGTTTTACTCATCTTTCTCATCTCAGCCAGTGTGTAATTGTGAGTTTCAAAACTACTTAGGTCTTTACTTCAACCCCCAACAGAACTTGATAGACTTTCACTTCCCATCAGCAAGCCAGCCATTTTACCTCCAGGATAACCACTACCTACTTTTCAAAGTTCTGCTTCAGAATTAATCCAGCAACAACCCCTTTATTGTCGTGTTGTTGCGGGCGTACTAGTTACTCTACCAAACTGATTTTTGAATAGCTGTTCAGTAGACATGGATTTGTGCCTACGATCTTAAATTTTATTTTTCTGAAATAAAGACCACACAGGGAACGAACACCATATTTGCTGAGCCCAGGTGGGCTCCCAGCAGGGACATAAACCCCAGTAGCTACTATGTTCATCTAGTTCCCCCGTAAACGGAAGCTGGAGGGCTGGGTACCACAGAGAATTGACTTTGAAGAACTCCCAGAGCACAGCCCAAACAGTGAGGTTTCAGGTCAGCCTTTCACTGGCATGCTGGGGCCTTTTCCCCTGGTGGAGGCTGAAGGGCTATTGGCTGCCCTAGGAGTTTGGCACCAACATCTCTCCAACTGGAGGAGAAATAACCTCTCTCCAAGACCGTACACATGTGGTTAAACATTATTTGTGTGCAGCAGTATCTTGCTCTCTTCTCAGGCATGTGGGAGCCTCTGTTTCCCCTTGAGTGGGACCCCGTAGCTAGTCCCTGCCTACAGGCTGTGAGCAGAGGTGATGTACACACCTCCCTGCTGGGGTGAAGCGTGGAATGGCGGGCTGAGCTCTCCAAGCACCTTCATCTGTAGTGGCCAACGGGGAACCTCGTGCGGAGATGGCAAAGTCACAAGTGCAAAGTCACCTGGATTGCTGAATCACATCATGGGACAGCTGTAGTGGCATCTGGTCCTGCTGGGGGATCGGTTTGTTACTGCAGTACAACCTCACCTATCCCAACTACTGCCAAATCAATTCTGGATTTGGACATATCATTCTGAATTAATGAATTTTTTTTTAATTAAAGAAGGAAAGCAAACAAGTGGTTGGTTTCTCTTCAGGAGCACAGTGGATCTGGAATAGTGATGGATTTAGGAGCCTGGATGAACTCAGCACTGCTTGCTCCTTTTGTTGTGGGAATTGCTTTTATTATAGAGTTTGAACTACATGGTCATGTTCCACCCGGTGTGGTGCCTGACCCGTCCCAATGTCATCGTGCTTGGTCTGTCCCCTCAATTCTTAAAGGATTTTAAATCATTTCTACATCCACTGTGAATGAATAAATACGCAGCCCAATAAAGTGATACTGAAATAATACTGGCTGAAGTTTTCTTTGTTAGTTTCTAAGGCAAGAGTTTTACAAGTACTACCTCCATTCTCCACCATAAATACTAAGTACATTCTGATTTACTGACATCTTATCTGGACCCCAGGAGGAGTACTAAATTGCTCAAATGTCTGGGTCACACCAAAACAATTATTTTTAAATGTTCATTTAAGTTTGCATAAATATTACAGTATATGTATTTTAACAGAGCTGTATTTTAAAGGTGACTTTAATACCACTTGTCCAGTATTTTGATTAATTGTAATTAGACTATCTTGCATTTTGTATGTTGGTTATGTGAGTATTTAAAGGCATTCTTATATGTGTTTAATCCTAACCCAAGTAATTACTACATACCTCATTTTATAGGATTTTTATTAGGGAATGCTTAGTGAAAGTTTCACTTTGCCTTTGCCTTTAAATCATGTCCTTTTATAGCATGATGAAAACGTTATTAGGACCCTAGCATTTGTTTTTAACATATTTACCTTTCCCCATTGTTAAATAAAATATACTTTTCCTTAAGATTTAATTAAAAGTCTTTGGGGGAAGGTGGGGTGGTAGTAACACATGTTTATAATAGTCAATACAAAAATAAAGACACAGAAAGAAAATGGAAATCACTCTCAATCCCACCTACCAGATGGCGCCTCACACCTCCCCCCCCATATTCGGGGTGGGATCATACTGTATATGACCGTGTCCTACTGTTTCACTGTCTCTATCACTCTTACAACAGTTCTGAGAGGCTGCCTGGTATTCCAGCATCTGTATGTACTACCTATTACAGAACACGTACGTCCAGTTGGTCGCCCTTATACACATTGGAATGAAGATGCTCGCTCATCATTGGTGCTGGACGGAACAGTGACCCTTGCCACTCACCTCCTAGCCTTGCATCAGCTCACTCCAGCTGGAATGGACTCCAGGGACTGTCACTTGGCAGAGCCAGTGTCCACGCTCTGTCCGTGTGGGACTGCTCCCTCAGCATCTTACACACCAACCACTCAGCTTCTTGGCTTCCTCCTGCCTTGTCAGTGGTTCTTCTCAGTCTCCTCTGCTGGCCCCTCTTCTGATCCACTTCTGAACGTGGGGGCTCCAGGCCCAGTCCTCAAAATTCCTCTCCTCCCCAAAGGGCCCCATGCACTCCTGTTACCTTAATACCATCAATAGGCTGAAGATGCCCCAGCAGATGTCCCCAGCCCTAAACTTCACATGGCTTCAAATCTGTAGATGCAACTGCCTCTGTGACTTCCCCGCTCAGAAACGAGAGGTCTTTCTTACGGTCCAGCTCAGAACCCTGGACCCTGCCTCCAACCAGACCCTCCCCAAACACTCTTCCTGTCCTCAACAGCCTCGCCATGACCGGCTGTCGAGACTCAGTCAGAGGCCTTGCTATGCTGCCTCCACCCCGCCTCACCATTCCGCGTTTGCGTGTGACGAACCGGTTCTCTCCGTCGTCTCCACTGCAGCCAGACTTCAGCTGGCAGTTCTGTTGCTCCTGCATTCATGGCACCCATTCTCCGTTCAGCTGCCTGTGATTTCTTTGAAGCTCAAATCAGGCAACTTCCTTCTCTCTTAAAACACTCCAATGGCTTCTCACTGCACTTTGAGTAAAACCCATCCTCTTTTTGGCGGCTTACAAGGCCTTGTGGAGGCAGCCTCTGCCCGGCTCGAGAGGCTCCCCTTTTTCCCCTGTGGCCCTTGCTCGCAGGCCCCGGCCACCCTGGCCTCCTGCCCTAGGGCCTTTGCACCTGCCCTTCCCTCTGCTGCAAAGCTTAGCCTGCTGACCTGGGCACAGCTGGCTGTCTCTGGTCGTTCATGTCTGACTTCCTCAGAGAGACTTGCCCCGATGGCCCTGACCGCTTGCTGCCCCCTCCCCCTAGTTTATCACATCGTCCTTTAACTGCCCTCATAGCACGCAGCAGAATCCAAAATATTCTTTGCATCTTTTGCTTATTTCTTGCCTGTCCCTTCTTCTGGAATGCACCAGAATAGCAGGACCTGGTCTTTCCTGTTCTTTGGGCCTCTGGGACAGGTCCTCGCTTCTAGAAGGTACTCAGTAAATATTTTAAACAAATACTTTCTCTTGTATTTAGTGGAAGAACTTACTTGGTTTCTCACATTTTCCTGGTGGGGAATGGAGGGATCAGTGAAAGCAGGAAAGTAAATTAGACCAACCACCAGACTGAGTGGAACATACATCTAAGGTCTCATACTTGCCAGGAGGGAAGTTTTGAATTTGACACTGAAAACACTTTGGGGTTTTTTTCATCAACATAAATTACTTTTTTTGTGGTAGCACATATATTACACAAAACTTACCATTTCGACCGTTAATGTACAATTTGGTGACATAAAGATTCACATTCTTGTGCAACCATCACCATCATCCACCTCTAGAATTTTTTCACATCTTCTCCAACTAAAACTAGACCCATTAAGGAATAACTCTCCATTTCTCCCTCTCCTATCAGCCCCTAGTAACCACCATCCCACCATGTCTCTATGACGATGGCCGCACTGGGTACCTCAGAGAACCAGAATTATATGGCATTTTGCGTTCGACTGGCTTATTTCACTTAGAATATTTTCACGGTACAAGCATGTTGTGGCACATATCAGAATCTCCTTCCTTTCTGAGGCTGATAGAAAATGTAATACGTTTTCTATGCCCATCCACCCGTCAACGGACCTTTGGGTGGTTTGCACCTTTCAGCTGCTATGAACCTTCGTTCAAATCCCTGCTTTCAAATCTTTGGGGTATATACCTAGAACCTACATTATTTCTAACACTGCTCAGTATGGGGGGGCTGGGGGTATGCTTCACCTAAACTGGGACTCTAACTTGGTAACCCCAGAAGTTTCTAGTAGCCCCAGCCTGCTTGATGGTGTGCCCTGCAGAAGGGCAGTCATGGATTTGCAGGACACTTGCCCTCCTTGTCCCAGACCCCACACACACGTGGCAAAGTGAAATAAATGCGAAGCAAGCAAACTCAGCATTCTGCCCAACATCTCTCTTCCTGAACTTTCAATAAAGATAAAACAAAGTATAGAAATAAGACAACTTTATTAAAAGCTCAAAATGTTTTCAAAGTTCATACACTCCAGCAGAGAATTCCACCGAGTCACTGATACACACACACACACACACACACACACACCCCAGTCTGACAAAACCTTCAGCTGCCTAACCCCTGAGTACTTGTGTTTGGAGTAAGGCTGCCCACTCAGAGGGAGACCAAACACTGTAACGTCCCTGCTGCTCTCGCCCCAGCGACTGGCCTGAGGGAGGGAACATTCTTGGACAGGCAGAACAGGACTAGGCTCCTGGTTTCACCCCAGCAGCCACGACTACCAGGACCACAGAGAGCCACCCTCTGCACTGCGCCCGGTTCACCCAGGCAGGTGACTAGCTGCCCAGCTGGGCCTCCCCAGCCAGCAGTTCCCAAGGCCCGGCTGCACATGGCAGGCAATGGAGAACTTGGAAGGAAAGATCTGGATCGCCCAAGCCACCAGCCAATGCAATCAGAATCTCTGGAAATGTCACCTTCATTTAGTGCAAGCTCCCTGGGGGACTCCGGCTTCCTGTGTCACTTCCTCCTTTCCTAGAAGGCTCCCTTGTTCTGATTTAAAACATTTGGCTTGTCTGCCACACTTCCTGAGTTATAAAGTGATAACGTATGAATGTTTAGTTTCTACCATTGATTTGTGAAGGGTTAAAAAAATAATAATGTACCCAGATTTCATTTAAAAAGTTTATTTTCATATAAAAGTGCCAAAATATTCACCAATATCCATAATCTATCCCAAGAACCAGTTTACACTAGTCATCAAAACACAAACTTGTTTATTCACATTGTTTCAAAATCAAATTCTTCTCACACATTCCCACAGTAACTCGAATCCCTAGACAGGGGGAAATTCGCATTCCTGTTGGCCGTGGTAGTCCATATGTCTAGGTTCATGTAGGCACGAAACGGGTTGAACCCTGGGTAGTACTCCTTGCACATGACCGCGGGGCTTTCCATGTGAGTTGGGTGCTCCGCGGTGGAGCTGATGGGGCAGCAGTTTTCATACACATCGCTCTGCGGGGCCCAGATGGAACCGAAGAGCCCGGACATCGGAGATAAGCTTCGGGTGCTTGTGAGGTAGGGCTGAAGTGGAAATGAGGAGGGGGATAAAGATAAGTTTTTTTTTTTTAAAAAGATGTCTTAGAAGGCAATGTCAAGGATAAAGCGGATACCACAATGGTGTCCATCCAAGTTATTGGATGTTATTAATCTATTCTCAACCACTGGGGCTGCTTTAACTCCCTTTTTCTCAGATGGAGGATTAGGGACCCTCATCTAACTGGATAAACTTATTTGCCACCCAAGGAAGGACCCACGGTTCAAGTGTAAACTGTAAAAAACTTCTGAGTGGATCCCAGAGGAGGAAGGTGTTGTGCTTTTAAGCAAGGAATGGCGCTCAGGCTGCGCACGGCACTCCCGGTGCACACGGCACGCATGGCGCTCAGGGTGCACGTGGTGCTCACAGGGCTCATGGCAGGAAGCCCTCAGGGACCAGCAGTCCCTGGACACTGGGTGATGGCCTTTCTGCAACTTTCATCTCATCTCATATCACCGACGGAAAGGTCGGCGGGGCCACTTAACCACAGCTGTGTCCTGGAAGGCTTCCTGGCCCCCATTCAGTTTCACCTACAGACCATCACTGCTCGGTGTGGTTGGGAAGCAGCTAGAATGTCAAGGTCAGCAAGCCCCTCCCTGTCCGATTACATGGTAGACTCCTTCACAGGGTGGGCTTTAGCTGATCCGAACCCAACTCCATAGCTAAGCGAGGCCAGGATTTCAGAACCACCAGAAAGAAATGGGAGCTGCCCCAGGGCCCCAGCACAGGCAGGCCAGCACTGACCGGATTGCTGAGGAGACTGGCGTGTCCCCAGGCAGTCGGCACATTGGGGGGCGTGTTCCAGGTAGACTGTGAGTTGTGATCAGTAAAGTCTGTCTGAATTTCAGCAGGACAGGGGAAGCCATTGGGGTAATTCATGTTTTCTAAAACAGCAGGAGACATCAACACAGGTAAAGATTTTTATGGCATGAATTGAATTCTCACTCTCAGCAGCAAAAAAGCTTTCCTGGCCTTACTATTATATTAGCAGACTAAAGATAGACATAAAATACTTACTTGGTGTGAACCAGGAGTTTCACTGTCACTTTCAAGTTTAAAACTGTTTATGAGACACATCACCTGGGAAGTCCTCAGTGAGGAAAATCTTCCTCTGGGCTTGGTGTTCTATATTTGATAATTTGATGGGTATCTTTCTAATACACAGAATACACTATAACGCAACTACAGATCTGAATAGTGTCAAGACTCTGCCCAGTCCTTAACATTTTACTTTAGTACCTGTCATGCCAACCTCTGCCACCTGCACATGTGAGGTTTGGACTGATAAAAGTAACACCAAACCAAGTGCTTAGCTAAGATTGTACACCCAAGCCTCATAAGCATAGGAAGAAAGTTACCACAGCACCCCCCTGTGGTTAGCATGGAGCAATGCACGTTTCCAAATCCACAAATGCAACATCTAAAGTACCGCTTATTCTGTCTCTGCAAAGGTAGAGCTCTAGTATGAAAAATCATGATCATATTGTAATGTACAATAACAGTACTTTCCAGTTCATCAGGAAAATCTCATAGCTCTTATTATTTTTTATGACAGGTGTTGAACCCAAGCATCAGCAATTTTCCACAATTTCCCCTACGAGCGTCTTTCCTTCCTCTGCAGCACCACTCGGGCAGGAGAGTGGGGACACGAGAGGGCAAGCAGGTGGCCGCCCACAACAAAAGCCCCAGCCTCCCAGTGGATGATCCACATAACTCCAAACGGCCCGATCCCCTTTGAAGGACGAAGTAGATTAGGTTCACTGGTAGAAGCCCCCAGACGCCCAGGTTTATAGGGCTTTTTGAGGCCACATAAAATGATATATGGCAGGTATGCAGAGCTAGACCCACTCAAAGGCACTCGGCAGCCTCTTTCCGTAAGGTCATTCTCAAAGGTCACGCACGGTTAAAGGCACATTCGTAGGAACAACAACAGCAACCACACACACACAAGCCCACAGACACAGGAGCAGATGGGTGGCCGCCACAGGTGGGGTGCTAGGGAACAGAATAAGTGGGTGAAGGGGGTGAAAAGTACAAACTCCCAGTTGTGAAATAAGGAAGTCCTGGGGATCTGACGTGCACCGTGGTGACTGAAGTGAGTAACATTGTCTTGTAATATTAGAAGCTGCTAGGAGTAAATCTTGAAAGTTCTTATGTCTAGAACAAAAACTGTTAACTATGTGCGGTGATGGATGTTAACTAGACTTACTGCGTGGTGATCATTTCTCAAAATAAACATGGAATCATTATGTTGTACACCTGAAACTAATATAATGTTATGTCGACTGTATCTAACTTCATTTAAGGCACGATCTCCTGAAGGCAGAGCCTGAAGGCCACACACTCCACCTGGGGCTCTCCCAGGATTAAAGCATGGCGCTGGGGCCGTTCGAGCAGCTTTTACCTTCTGGAAAGGCGTTGTAGTCGCTCAGCTCCAGGGGGCAGTACACACCAGGGAACTGGCCCTCGCAAGTGGCGCTCCAGTCGATGAAACTGCTGCAAAAAACCAGAGGTCCCGTGTCAAGAGCAGGGTGTCCACAGAGCGAGCAAAGAAAGAGGAAAGCAGCTTTATTGCCTGGCACCCTCATCACCGCTCAATCCCCAATTTTGGAAAATAAAAGAGGCACCATTGTATATTGCTGTGCATAATGCGCACTTTTTTGCCCAGATTTTTGATGGGAAAATAAGGATGCACAGTATACATGGGAATTGGTACTGAGGTGTGGGTGCACATTATACATGGCAAGAAGATGGTGCTTTCTCCAGTCACAGAATCAAAGACTGACTTCACGCCCATCACCAACAGCACCCCATGGCAGGGCGGACGGCTAGGACGGAGAGCACACTTCCCCTGTAACCAGGCCGGAGTCTAACCAGAGGCAGAAGCCAAGGCCATGGTTAACTAGAGCTGCGGAAGAGGCACTGGACTGCCCTGCAGTGTCTCAGCTCACGCCTGAAGGACTCGTGCATGTTCTGCTATGAAAACGTCCACCTCTCACCCGGAGCAAGGCCGGTACTCGTGTCAGGGGTGTGATCACAACCTAACGGCTCTGATCCGCGACACTCTGATCGCGGCTGCAGAGCGCACGCTCACTGCGGACTCAAAGAAGTACACGCCACTGTAATAGCCGATCACCTCCCTCCAAGGATTCAAGTGGGTTCTGTGATCACGCACAGACGTGCACCTTTTCTCAAGTTTTCATCATCCAACGACAATAGTAACAGTCATAGCAAACTTCAGGAACGGCCATTCTATGCCTATTTTTCAACACTCAAATCATTTAATCTAACAATTTAAATGTGTTCACAGTTAGTATCATGGAAATCTTTGCCCCTGTTGGGGGTGGGGATTAGGAGTGATAGCTTTTTCAGGTTTGCCTCTAATATAGTAATAGTTCATCTTTTTACTCTAAAAAAGGAAAGTAATGTCATGGTCACCAGCTACATTATACATCACTTTTATTTCCTTTCATGTTTCTCTCAATGCCTGACTTGTTATTTTCTCAGACATCACAGTGAAACTCCAAAAGGCAGGTGGTAACTCCCGGCTAAGGCAGCTGGGGAGGGAAGCCTGGCCCTCGATCCTGAAGACCACCTAACTGGTGGGATCCAAATCCCCACCGCGGGCCCTCAGGCGGAGCAAGGCGGCCCTCAGCCCAGATGCCTGTACCTATTGTGAACCGGAGCTGGCCCCTGCATCACGCCGGGCACGGTGCTCTCCAGAGCGCAGTTGAAGCCGCTGGTCACGCACACGGGCGGCGTGGGCCACAGGTCTCCAGGCGGGTAGAGACCTAAGGAAGAGAGCAAGGCCTCTCAGTCCCTTCTTCCCTCCAGAAAACAGCCCCCACGTCACCCCACACACTGACCACGTCTGCTTTCCCGACTCCTTTCGGGACATTCTTTCAGAATATAAAGCAGAAACAGAGCACACGGCTTTGACCTTCACCTCAGACAGTGTACAGCTGTCTCTTGACCCGGATAACAAGACGCTTATGATGACCTGACAATGACGCAGGGCCCTACTTTCCTCAAGGCCCCGTTACAGATGCCAGCTCGGCAGTAGATGGGTGCACATTCCAGTGTCCAGTGGGCAGGGACAGAGGACCACAGGGTAGAGCTCGGCCCGAGGTTCCCGGTGCTATGATGTGGCCACAGGGGCTTTAAAACAGAGCCATCGAAGGCCTCATGGAGGGAACATCGAGCCATCCAAGACGGGAAGGAGGTGAGAAGCGAGCCAAGGAAGCATGGGGAAGGCGTGCTCCAGGCACAGGGAGCAGTGCTGACTGTGAAGTTCCCCAAGTGGGAGTGTGCCTCGCTAGTCCAGGACAGCAAGGACACCGTGTGGCCAGCAAGAATGGGGTGAGAGATGAGCAGTGGGGGATGGGGTACATGACTGCCAAGAGAAGAGCCTCCACGGGCTTCTCACGTTTCTGTGCGTCTTGCAAGCAGAGGTCCTGAATGCCTTTCTTCTGGACTGTTTAAAGATGTTGTCGAAACGAAAGGGTTGCAACATGCAGTGACTCCCTCTGGGCAGAGGGAGGTGTGCTTACTACCTATTATAAAAGATACGGGTTCTCTGAGCTCAAGGTTCCTTCTGTGATGCAACTCACACTGTATATATGAGCATCTGGGCCTGTCCAAGCCACCCCCGAGACACCTGGGACCAAGGGGCATTAGAGCAAACACAGTGATGCTGGTGAGCCTGGCTGGGCCCCAGCCATATCTCAGTTTTACATGGGCAAATAATGGCTGCTGTTCCTCCAGGGAAACTCAATCCCCATCACTGCTACCTGAAGCAAAGCTACTGGATCACTGGGGCCCTCGATTCACTAAGGTTCCCCCAAGCCTGGCACCCTGGTGGCCAGGTTGGCTGAGTGTGCACCGGGCCATGCCACTGTCCACCTCAGTACCCGCTGGGCAGCACCAAGAACACACATGGTCACTATGCTCAGGGGGCTGACCCACGGCTGTTCTCGTAGCTCAGCACCAACTCTCCCCTTGGACTTCTGTGTTTTTACTGACTTTTAGGCTGTTATCCATGGCCCACATGTTTGGTTGGTCTGTCACTTGGCAAGATGCAGACTGGCAGGCAGAAGACCCCTTGGGGGCCGTGAAATGTGGGGATGAATCTTGGGTTCTGATGGAACCTTCTGAGCCACTCAGGCAGAGGCCCCTGCCAAGGGCCCATCGTCTGGGAAGGTGGGCTGGAATCACCTACACCTCCCTGACCAGCCACGCTGCTCCCTGGGTCCATCACCTCACTGGACGTGGCCGCATTTCTAGTGTCACAGATGCCACAGAGGGCAGGACCTCATGCAGCACATTTGTATGCTGATTCCAGAAAAACTGATGAGGGAGGAGGGGTGCAAAATGTGCTCCGCAGCGTCCCTGGAAAGGAGGGTCACACTGACCATTCACGATGGCAGCGGGTGGACGGGCTATGGCAGCCTCCTGGAGGACTCAACTACTTCTCTCTTTCCCAGTTACACAGGAAGCAAGATCAGCTGAGAGAATGAGGCAGAAGGCACTGGAAGTGTGGTCAGGAAAAGAGTGGCAGGTGAAGGGACGGGGGACATGCAGCCAGCGGTCACCAACTCGCAGAGCAGCCGGTTGGCGTGTGCGGATGCCGTTCTCCGGTCCGGCTCACCGGCACACGAGCAGGCAGAGAGGCTGGAGCACTGGGCAAAGCCGTGTCTGAGGCTCTGGAAGGTGAGCCCAGTGAACAAAGGGACAGGCAGCAAGGACGCGCCCATGACCGTGGATCGGGGAACTGAAGCTGGGCAAGAACAAAAGCACGCCAGCACAGGTGAGGGGTCCACAGGGAGCGGGACCAGTGTTTTGTGGACAGTAATTGTGAATGGGTCATGGCTCTCATAACATCGCCCTAACCAAGAACTAACAGGTGGTTAACAAGTAACCGCAGATTGTTCACAGGAACAAGATAAAAGGCCTATGAAATGCACAGACACAAACCCATGGATTAAGGTACCACATGACGTGGAACTCCCCACCGACAGCACAGACACAATCACACGGTAAGTTCTGTTTGGACACAGTTGTTGTTTTCCCCCATTAACTAAATCCTCTCTCTTCTCTACTGCCTGCAAGATAAAGGTTGTCCCCATCAAAACCTCGCCCAGACCTTGCCTGAGCAAGTTACTGACTTTTTTAAAAACTGAAAACACTGCCTTTCCTGGACTAGTCATTAGATCCAGCTCGCAAATAATTTATTTCCATTGATAATTTGACAGCAAGTCCAAAATGTATGCAAAGAACAGCATAGAAGCCTTAAACTTTCAGAGTAAACCTGCTCCCTGGTGTAGAAAGCTTTTCAATCAGTATAATACTGATACGCAAGATCAAGTACGCGTGTGGGAGTGAAGGTCATGGGCTTGTTCTCCTGTGATTCCTGACCCTCATTAGGTAGGAAGGGGGCAGCAGAAGGAAACAGGAGACAAGGGCAATGGGAGGTAATGAACAAAAGGAGAAGAAAATGAGGGGGGACTGGAGTTAGCCCCCCACAGAGAGGCCCCAGGTGGGAGTGGGGTTTCCTTCTGACCCACTTCCATTTCCAGCTCCCAGGCTGCTGTCCTCTCCCAGGTGGTGGGGACCTGCAGGGGCTGGACCCCCGGTCTCAGGCCTGGTGCGGGAGCAAGGCTGGTCTCTAAGGCTGCCAAGGCCAGTTAATGAACTTGTAGGGCATGGGGAGGTGGGGAAGAGGAGGAGGGAGCAGGAAAAGCAGTAGGCTAAGAAGCCTAAAACTCACCCTTGGTGTGCCCTCCAACTAGGCCTCACCACTGGGAAAGGGGAACTATATGCAGAGCTAGCCCTGCACCATACCAGGGCCATGGGCCCTTTGCCTCAGCTGTAAGGAGGAAGCTCAGTGTCAGCACAGAAGGGGTAGCCAAAGTCAGAGGCTCCTGATGATGCCAGTGCAGAAGGCAGGTGTCTTCCCAATGCACAAAAACCCAGTGACACGGCTTAGAGAAGAGGACACTGGGGCAATGTCTCTGCCCCACCCAACCAGCTTGTCTTCTCAAGCCTCCCCACCACATCCCCGCCCCCCAGCCCATAACATAGAGCACCTGGCTGGTGTCTGGAGCAAGACACGGGAGCCTCACCTTTCTCTTCTTCAACACCTGCAGGCCCAGTAGGAAGACTGGGACAGGGAGGTTCTGCATATTGTGGGAGATTGTTCACACCTCTGGGGAAAGAGAAAAAATGACAATTGCTCGTTGCTTCTGTACAAGGAAATACAGAATTTGTATAACCAAGTCTGGCTGAATTTTTACATGGATTCTTCCCCCAAGAAAAATACATACTGGAGACATAATGGTACACAGCCAGAAAAGGGTTGAGGAATATTAAATTCCCAAGATCCAGCAAAGCCTTCCTTTAATAAACAACAATGAAACCATTCCACCTTAGGTCACTATGGTTGTCTACAGTTTCCTCTCTGCCTGCCACCCTCTGGCAGCAAACCTGGACCCCTAGCTCGCTCTCTTCCCGTAACAAAAGCAGTTCTCACAGAGCCTTCCTTGTACCTAGCTGAGCTTTTTTCACCAACTCACCAGTTTAATTTTAACACCATCACGCTGATGCCTTAAGAAAACCAATTCCTTTCCTCATTCTGAAGCCCTTCCTCCTGCACACCCTCGTCTCCCACTCAGTGAAAGGTGCTGGTTTATTTCATCCAGTGCTCCTACGAGCATCATTCGGAGGGACTGTAAACATCGCATATCTACCAGGTTGCCAACATTCAGCTTTATTTCAAGTCCCAGCAAAAGGGAGATGATGCCCATCCTTCCAGGCAGTACAGCTTCCTCCTTGTACTCGCAGGAGGGGGACTTCCTAGCATGGTCACATGACAGAGAGGACCAGCAATACCAGAGGCACCCAGACATGAGCCATGTTCACTTGGAAGGATCCTGCTTTTTTCTGAATTACTTGTAAAATCGGATTTTACTTCCTCGAATCCTTACAAAGCTCTCCTACTTTAACCTGCAGAACCAAGTACCAGGAAGGACCACAGTGGCGGAAATAGCAGTACATGAAACATACTGTGAAGGCCAAGGTTGAAAACTTACGTGGGGCTACAGATGTTATGGCAAAGGTTCAGGGCGATGGGTGTGTCTGATGGGAAGTCGTTCTGTGACACTCGGTCTCCTGTGTAAAAAAATAAATTGTCACAAGTTTTCACAAACATGACTTATTTTCCTTTTACACTCAGTCACACATTTAGTGGTGGGATTTTTAAAACACCTTTGATCATTTACCTTTTCAATGAAAACATAATAAAACCTAACATTTAGATTTATACATTTTGGCTTAATAATGTTATCATTATGGAGAAAAAGCTGAAACCATGAATATTACAGAACTTTTTAAGGGTGACTTTTCTAAGAAATTTTGCTACATAAATAGACCCCTCCAGTTCATAAAAGCAACATGTTCATTGTAGGAAATCTATAAAAATAAACAAACATTTAAAAAAGAAAAATATAAGACACCTATAATTACATACCATTATCAACACGTAGGGACAGTGCTCACAGTCTCTTTTATGTGCACATACATGTGCAAAATTGCGGTCACATCTCATATGTACTTTGCCTTGTTGATCTTTTACACCATTGATTATACTGAGGACATTTTCCCCATATTACATAACCCTCAAATTTGTATCATCCTTCTGCCCCCTAACAAAAGCTACACTTGTGTTAATGTTAGGAACCGAATTTGAAAAACCCTTGCGTTAGCATCATGAGGCAAACTGTCTTCAGCAGTGGATGGAGCTGTGTTCGGGGCCAGCGGTGGAAACCAAGCTTCCTCCAGCCGAGAAAACCAGCTCCGCTGTCCAGAAAACGCAGAGAGCCTGCCTTCACCCACGCCCCTGAGCTCCCAAAGTGGGTCCCCCAGAGGCCGGGACTGGGATGTTTCTTGAGAAGATCTCATCTTTTTGTGTGCGGTACACAGCACTAAACAGATTACAGGGAACCTCAGTGGTATTACCGTTTTATGGAGAATACGAGGGCGACAATAACTCACAAGGCTCCTAGGGAAGGTAGGAACCCAATCATGTTTTTTTTTTTTTTTTTTAAAGATTTTATTTATTTATTTTTAGAGAGGGAAGGGAGGGAGAAAGAGAGAGAGAGAGAAACATCAATGTGCGGTTGCTGGGGGCTGTGACCTGCAACCCAGGCATGTGCCCTGACTGGGAACCGAACCTGCGATGCTTTGATTCGCAGCCCATGCTCAATCCACTGAGCTACGCCAGCCAGGTCCAATCATGTTTTTTAAAGGCCGAGAAACACGGACTGAAATCACACGTGACGCTTTGTCTAGGTCTACATGGCTAGTGCCCTGGGCTCTCAGACAAGGCCGCCTTTCGTAGGCCTCATTGCTGGCCGGAGAGGCCAGCGCGGGCCTGCTGGCAGGACTCACCGGCCGGCAGGAAGTGCTGAGGGCCCGCAGTGGGCTTCTTGTCCCCGTCGGAGCTGCTGCTGCTGCTCCAGCTGCCCCAGCTGCCCCGGCTGGCACGCACGCTGCCCGAGGAGCTGCCGCAGTCTGAGCTGGAATCGGAGCACGACTTCTCCCCACGCTTCTTCCCAGGCTTCTGGAAGTAACCCTCTGCGGGAAGGAAGAGAGGAGAGCTGACCCCAGCTGTCACTGAGTTTTCAACTTGATGTCATTTCTGATCAAAGGAGAAAGGTGGAATGCTGAAGACAGCAAGGCTCGACTTCAGGGTCAGCTAACTCTGCTCATTGAACGGGAAGGAAGAAGCGAACTGAAACTAAGGATGGGAGTTGGGAAACAGCAGGGATGAGCTATGTCTCCCCTGCCTACGGGACGGGCAATTAAACTTGTTGGGGGCTTATTTGGTCCATACCGATGATAACCTTGACCTAAAAATGGTTCTGGGAATAACAAACACTTCTATCAACAAAACTGAGGCTAGCCCTGGCCGGGGAGCTCAGCAAGTTAGAGCATCGTCTTCATATGCCAAGGTTGCAGGTTCGATTCCCAGTGAGGGCACATCCAAGAATCAACCAATGAATGCGTAAATAAGAGGAACAATAAATTGTTGTCCCCCTACCTTCTCTTTCACCAAATAAAAAATTTAAAAAGTAAAACCAAGGCTAGTCTATTGGACTGAGATTTGTAGGTAATTTCCCCCCTCACTTTAATTTAGATACCCACTAGGAGCTTTGAAGTGTTATTTATGTGTGGGTGGGGAGAAGCTCCAATAAGACCAAAAAGCAACACACATGTCTAGCGAATGAACCGCAAAGACAGAAACCCACTAACTCCGCAGCCTGTGTGCACTGGCCTAGGCATGTATCTGGGAACGTGGGGGTTGGCTGGCAGGATCACACCTCCCCCCACCCCATACCCCCCTGTCCCACCAACTTCAGGGGCCCTTTAGCCTCCAGCTCTGCCCTAACCAGGGCCTAGCACTGGGTGCCCTCTGCCTCCCACTCCCAGGGAGGTGCCCAGCAGCCCTTGGGTGGCACAGTGGCCTGACTCTGCAGGGGCCACCTGGCGCAGGTTTGTGAGAAGGGCTACCATTCTAACCTTCAACTGGCTGCATGAGGACAGTTGAGAATGGCCAGATTTCAGGCAGGTGGGAGGGAAGAGGAGGCAACACTAGAGGCCTGTCCAGGCTCAAGAGAATCTTAGCTTTCTAGTCTCATCCTGACAGGTTTCCATTCAGGCCTCAGTGAGCTAAGCTGCCTGGAAAGTGATTATCTCATCAGATGCCCTTTCTCCCACAGGGGATACTTCCTTGAGGACATAGAAGTTGCCCCTGAGGCACCATTCGTAGCTGAGCAGGGTCCATACCTGCGTCTCTCTGCGCCACAGGGGAGCTTCTTCCCACGCCGGTGCCCGTCTTACACGTTTCCCCGGGGCTTTCCTGTGGACACCAGCTTCTGACGTCAATGGCACGGCTCAGCTCAGACCTCTCAAATTCACTGCACCCAAGTTTTAGTTCACTCTGTTCAGAAGGCCTGGAAGAGCTGCAGAAAGTCACATTCAGGTGTTATCGTGCATCTGTGCATATTGCTTTCCAGGAGACTTATCACAGGTGAAAATACGAATAGGGAACACCTGGAGACCTCTTCCCCTTGGGTCTGGTAGGAGAGGATGATGAGTAAAGGAAAGATACCCAGAAGAAAATGATTTTGCTGTGTTGGAACTAGAATTAATTTGGAGGTCCTTCAGTCTATTTTTACATTTTACAGTAAGAAGACTAAAACTCCACAGGTTATATGAGTCACTCGGGGCCAGCTAGCACACGGCCAAGTCCAGAGCCAGAATCCAAGACTCTTGGCTTGTCTTCCTTGGTATCTGGGGGAGGGTGCTGAGCATTTGGTCAGCTTTCTTCATAATCATTCATCCAGCAAACATTTACTAAGGGACAACCAGGTGCCAGGTATTGTTGGAAAACATGCGGCGTCTACAAAGGATAGCGTTCCTCCCCCGAAGAGGTTATGGCCCACTGATAACCCCTCTCCTACTTGACCATGAACTGCTGAAGGGAAGAACTGTCACGCAACCTTGTAAACAGCCATGTGTGCAGAGTGCACTACGGGACGCCTAGGTGATCGTTTCACATGGCCCAGTTTCAGTCCTCATGTTAGGTTTGTGGGGTAGCGGTTAAGAAGATCCAAAGTGTGAGATGCGGCACACAATTTCATGGCTTTCTGGCCACTCGAGGTAAAGAGGGAACAGACGGAAGCAGGAGCCAAGGAAACAGACAAGCCAGCAGCCACCTACTTCTTAAGCACCATATTCTCAAACAGCCTGATTAGCTACATGCTCCTTGAAAGCTGTATTCTAAGTCGTTTCTTCAGCATGTCAGAAATCTGCATTCGAGTATATATAACATTTAATTGGTGAAATTCCACTCTAATTTCATATCTTTCTACAGGTTCATGTCACAAAAATATAAAACTTTAGAGTGACCATATTAGTCAATAAAAATTTTATGAAAATACACATAAAAGAATACAAGGTATACCTTTCCTTTCCACAGGATACTGCACTGCAGCTTTCAATCAACTAAGCCTAGATAATTTCGGCCTATATCAGGATAATTAGTCATCTACAATTAGTATTCAGTATGAACAACAAGCCGACAAAGAGTTTACTGCTTTTTTTCATATTTGTATTTTGCTGATTGCTGGACATGAGCCGGAGGTGTAGCAGCGCCTGAAGACCCCTCAGAGTTGCCCAACCCTTCTCTGCAGAGTGCATAGGACACTGGCCGGGGAGCGTGTCACGATGCTGAGTCACAGAGTCTGAGCTCCAGATGCAGCCTCCTGGGGACCAGGGCAGACACTGTAACCAGCACCGCACGCTTCCCATCACAGTTCTTGCCACAATGCTGGCTGTCTGCCCATACTGCCCTTCCAATGACAAGTGGAAATGCAGCAAGCTGGAACCCCGGCCCCAGGCAAATCTAGAGCAGCTGGGGGGCAACTGAAATGGAAGCACATTTAAGTACCTAGCTGGGCTCACAAGAGAGAGAAATCCCCAGATGCCAGGACTCACAAGGAGAAACAGCCAGGGGGTGAGGATGGAGGGGTTACTTGGAAGGGAACAGGCTTGATGCCCAGGGCTTGGGTTTTAACACCCAGACAGTAGTCTCCAGGAGTCAGGGAGCTGGGCTAAGTCTCCTAAACTGGGCCCTGGAAGGGGACCCTGTCAGTGCAAGGGACACTTGGAAAATGAAAAGCTCCTCCATGACCCCGGGAGGAAGAGGCAGGGCCATGTCTCCTGGAGGCTCTCGACTAGGGCACGTGCGGGGGGTGGGGGTGGGGGGATGGGTGGTACCTGAAGCTGAGAAACATACATAAAATTAGATTTAAAGAATATTTCCAGAAACACGGAAATGTGGGATTCCCAGATAAACACTGTCAGCTCCTTCATTCTACTGATCAGAAAAGAAAAGCTCAGGGAGATTAAGTCTCCCGAGGCAGCAGGGCTGCCGCAGGAGAGCGCCCGACAGCCTGGTTCCCACGCTGGCTCTGACCCTCTCTGGCTGCGGGGCTCTCGGCAACTTAGAAACGTCTGGGCCCCTCCCTCCCACGGCTTCTGCAGGACGGACCTGAGTGGCGACCACGCCCTTTCATGTGGCTGGTCCTGGCACAGAGCCTGGCACAGTCTTCCTCTAAAACCTCCCACAGCTTTTAGCATTTTATAAAGTAAAAATCTGGAAAATCTGTGCACTCGAAGGTACTTTTAACAAAATAAATGAAAACACAACCAGCAAATATTAATACATAAAGTTTAAGAACACTGATCTCAACAACACATAAATGTTCTTAAAGTCAACATGGATGGAAGAAGGTAAAATACACAGAGACAACAGCATGGTGACAGCAGGAGGGACAGGGGTGGGGGCAGTGGAAGAGGGCAACACGGGGACATTGGGGACGGGGAGAGACTTTGCTTGGGGCGATGAGCGGATGATGCAGTGTGCATGTGATGTTTTGTTGAGTTTACACTTGAAACCTGTGTGGTTTTGTGAATAAATGTCACCCCAATAAATTTAATGAAAGGAAAAAAACATTTATCTCAAAATACAAACATCGACAGTCTCATATTATTTGTAGCCAACATAACAAAAGTAAGCTTAAAAGATAATAGCTAAATGCAAATTAAAGAGTAAAAAAATAGATCAAAATCTTCAAGGAATTATAAAAATTACAAACCTCAAGACCTGAGCAGCTCCCCTTTTCTTGTTTTTTCTACACGTTCGATTTTTATTCCAATTTAAATTTTGTAAATTTCCTTCTTTTTTCTCCTGCAGCTTCTTCTTCCTATAAGGATCTTCTTGCTAAAGAGAGAGGGAAAAAAAACCCCTTAAACTGACTAAATATATTAATACATTTAAAAAACTCTCTATAATTTTTAAAGGATTTTGCATAAAAAGTTTGGTCAGGTTAATGTGGAAAAGCAAGGGGGTCTATTACTTTTTAAAATAAACTTTTGAAGACCAATTCTATACGAATTTCAAAATGTTCAAACACCGGCAAAAACTAAGACATATATTTCCCAAACTCTAGTTTGTTTTCATTTTCCTTCTCTCTCTACATCCCTCAACCCACGCAAAAAGAGAAAGAAAACATTGTCTATAAAACTCCTAAGGAGTGAAAAAGGAAAAACATCTGTTAGCAATTCATGGTCAGCTTGCTGTTCACTTTGGCAGCAATAAATCTCCAGCCCTCACCTGTTAATTTGGAATGTGCAGTTCCCATGAATCACCACTGAAGGGAAATCGTGTAAAAGCCCAACTTAGGAGTAACTTGTGTATTCATATGTTGTGTTTATAGAGCACTTTAGGAGAACAGCCAAATCTCTGGGGAATGCTCCAAACTGGTTTAAGCTTTTTGAGTAAATAGGGCAAGAAGATGCTTGATGGTTTTCAAATGTGGTTCTGAAAAAACTTAATTTAGCAGGAACTACATACACAATTGACCTTCGAACGGTGCAGGAGTTAGCGTTGCCAACTCCCCCCATGTAGTTGAAAGTCCACATATAACTTTTTTAAAAAGTATTCAGTATAATACATTTACTTTACCTGGGTTTATAAAGAATAAGTTCATGTTATCTGTGTTACAAAATTCATCAGCACTAAAATAGCTTGGGATAATGACTGGCAATGCGTATTTCATGGGTAATCTAAACACAGTTGTGAAAACTTAACTTCCCAAAATTTAACTACTAAGAGCCTACCATTGACCAGAAGCCTTACCGACAACATGAACAGTTAACACATTATTTTATGTGTTGTATGCATTCTTACAAAAAAATGAGCTAGAGAAAAGAAAATGTTGTGAAGAAAAATCATAAGGAAGAGAAAATAACATTTACACTATTCATTGAAAAGAAAAATCCATATACAATTGAACCCACGCAGTTCAAACCCGAATTGTTCAAGGATCAACTATATATTTTATATATATGTAAAAATTATAGATTTTGAATATATAAATTTTTTTTATTTGGGTTCTTTCCTTTTTTAAATGTTAGGTATAGTCTATTAATAGGCCCAGAGAAAGGGGGATTCCCTTGTCCTTTAAAATTTTAAAGTAACTCACATGTTTACTGTCTTCTAATATTAACTCTTTCTCTTCCTTCCACCACAATACCCCCTGAAGCAAACACACTGAGGGGGGCGGTGGGGGAGTGGGTGGGGGCAGGGGGTTGGAGCTCACTCATTGAGACCCCAGAGCTCTTAAGGAGAAACCACCTTCCCAGGGATCTTACAGAGGCCATCCCCTAGCTCTTCCTGCTGACCCTCAGGATTCACATTTCACAAAGAGCAATGATGGGCTCATTTTACCTTCTTTTTTCAGGACGTTAGTCCAGAAATCAGAGTGGGAACTCAGGAGGTTCTAATATACACCTGGCTACCACACACAGGACTTGGAAGAAAAAATGAAAGGTTGCTGATGCCTGCATGTTACGTCTGGGGTGTGGAAAGCCTCGTGTCCCGATCAAAGTAATATGCTTACTACAATAAACTCTACAAATAAATGACATTGTAACTGTGTGTGTGGTGGGATTATGGGACTTGTTTTCTTTATACACCTTTATTTTCCCCCCAATAAGAAGGTATTAACTTTTTTGTGATTCTGAAGGTATTTTTAAAACATGACAAGTTAAACACACAGAGCTGTATTCTATAGGACCTTGTGCTGATTGCTTAAGTTTGATGCTAAACAGACATTAAAGACATCTGGTCACACAGGATTTGGGCATGCATTGCTCCCTGTGCATTTCTAACTTTGGGGGTAGGGGTTCTCCTCTCCCGCCCTGCCCTGCCCACTTGAGGACCAAGAAAGGCTTTTCAAGCAAGGACTGGAGCCAGCCTTTCTGTCCCTCCAGGGTCACATACAAATAAAGGGTCAGTCTCCAAGTGCAGTTGGAGACAGCAGTCACTCCCACACTTGGCCTTTTTCACACCTATCTGGTTAGCCCTGTCGCCATGTGCAAACGAGAGGATACAAACTTTAGGACCACGGGAGAGGAGGGGCTTGGGGGTCAGAAGCGCATCACCTTCTCTGAGCATCACAAAGCGTGAACTTGAGGACAGTGCCGCACACTCTGCAGGCACAGCCAGGAAGCAGCGCCCCTGAGCAAACGCAGGACAGGGGATGGATTAGAGGAAAAGATGGAAGACACACAGAGGAATGAAAAATGAACGGCCTTTTTCTTTGGCACTGTTTGTGTGTGTGTGTGTGTGTGTGTGTGTGTGTGAGAGAGAGAGAGAGAGAGAGAGAGAGAGAGGGAGGAACAGGCCTACAATGGAAACAGCAAATGGAACATTTGGGGAAAGCAAACCAGAGCCCCAAAGTAACACACTTGCCAAGAAGCGAGAGGAAGAAGAGAGACAATCGGGCTCTGCCCCACTTTCTGGTAGAGAGGGTCACACAGCGGGCAGACACACCAGGAAACTGCCCGGCTGCGCCGCGCAGCAGTGAGACGGGTCCCAGGCTCCGAGGCCTCCCGCCGGGGCTGAGTCTCACCGGGGCTTCCCGGCTGTGAGATCAGGGGCGTGCTACTTGACCGCTCTTTGCCTTGGTTTCCCTAGTCTCCCTCAGAAGGCTACGGTGAGCATTCTTCTACCTGACACACAGTCTGCAATTTATAGAAGACTCAGCTGTGATCATTATAGTTATTGGGTCTAGAAAGTTCTCTGACCTCCCTGATAGAAGGGAAAATTTAACTGATAGCTAAGGAGGGAAGTGAAATTTCTTAAGTTTTAATAAAAGGAAAGGAAGAAACCAAAAAAGAGAAATCACATATTGACTGCACAAAGTATTCTTAAAGCCACTGTATATAAATAAAAACAAATAAAAATTTAAAAAGGGAAAGGGCAAACAAATAAAACATGGCACACAAATTTGATAGAGAATTAATAGCTTTACACATGTTCTTACAGAAAAGAAGAAGAAATACTAACATTCAATGGGAAAGTGGGCAAAGATCGGGAAATGCAAATTCACAGAAAAAAGCAAAAAAAAGGAAGCGTTCATCAAAATATTTCATGAAGTATGTTTTCAGGAAAGGCAAATTTAGGCCAGCTGACATCTCATCTTTCCATTTTCGTTTCTAAAAACTCAACTGTGTTTTCACTACAGGTTCACGCCGCAAACTCCAGCCAAGGGCCAGGTGGGGGCGGGGATTTGGGCAGGGTGAGCTAACAGCGCCTATCTCTGAGCAGGCTGGACACTTACTTCTTAGGGTATAAAAAATTTACTTAAAAAATTTCACTGTAGGACTGGATGAATTTTTACTTGTGTTTTCAGAATCCTACAAAAAATGAAATGAAGGAAGAGGCTCACTTTTCCCTATTAAGAAAAGCACATTCAAATGAAAAACAAAACACAATCCTTCACCTACCAGACCAACCAAGATCTTGCCAAAACAAACAAGCAAACAAACAAAAACGGTGCTGCTGAGAGCAGGGGGAAACCAGCGTTCAGCGTCCACATCCGTCAGCGCGGGGACGGAAATTGCCCCACCTTCCTGGACAGCCACCTGATCACACAGCAGGAGCTTCGGCTGATTGTCTTTCACTCCAACTCTAGAAAGCTACAACGAGGAGGTATCGGGTCTACAGGGAAGACTCTAGAACAAAATAGTTCATCGTGGTGTGATTTATGAAAACAGAAAGCTGTAAACAACTTCAATGCCCAACTGCAGGGAAGGGCTTAGACTACGGCATAGTTAAATGATGGAATGCTACATCACCACTGAAAACAAAGCTCCCGTTCATTTCTAATGCGAGAATTTTTAGAATTACAACATTATGACAAAGCTACATAAACACGATAATGATCCTGAATTTTTATAAATTTGCAAAGAAAAGCAGAATACAGAAAAATGTGAAAAGGGGTTCATTTTGGATAGATCCTTTCCTCCCGTCTCTATGTTTCTATGATAATCATGAATTCCTTTACTAAGGAAAAAAATCTGCTTAAAAGAAAATAAACAGCCAAGCCTAAGGTCAAAATTTAGTCTGTGGTTCCCAAATCTTGGGTTCAACCTTCTTTGCCAATAAATCTAGAGAAATGTTCCCCATGTACTATACAGATTTATATAACTTTCTAAGCTGCAAACTTAAGCCCCAAGAATGTTCTAGAAAAACAAACATTGAGCAATGCACTTGGGAATGTGTTTATTGAGAATGGTTTTCTCCAAACCAACAATGAAATGGAAAGTATACTCACACAGGGTTCTAAAGGCCAGTTCTGCAAAACTGGGAGCGAGTCACAGAGCCCGCAAAGAAGTGACAGGCAGCAGCCCCGACACTGCACCCAGAAATCCACCTTGGCTGACTGGCTGACCACGTGGACAGCCTTGACCCACAGAGCACAGCCTGAGTCCACCAGGTCACCGACTCGCTGCATCCTGACTGTCCAGATGGCTGCCACCACTCATTCGGTGCAGACGTCTGCCCTACACAGGCCCATGGGCCAGAAGAGGAAGGAGGAACACAGGCAATGCCTGGGACCCGGTGCAAGAAGTGTCTGAGCTCCAGGATGAGAGAGAAAGGACGAAAGATAACTAACTTGAATAAGTTAAGGAAACTGCCATAACCAAGGGCACAGTGTAAAGAGCTAGCCTGACCCTAGAGCTAAGAGCTGAATTGGGGGGGAGGGGATGGTGCCCACACGGGTGGCAGATGGGCGCCACCAATAGCACCTTATGGCACTGTTCCTCTGGGCCACCTCCTCCTTATGGCCCTCAAACCGCGGGGACCTGGAATGACTAGTTTCAACTGCTCCTCCCAGCACATAAGACTGTGGACCTGTGAAGTCAGCATATCTCAGCATTGGTTTCTACCTCACTGCAGGGCAGCAGCCAGGCCTCCCATTCCTAACCCCATCTATGCCTCCTGTCCCCAAGTCCATGACTGTTTCTGCTCCTGCAGGCATGCCCTGTCTTCCTGCTTGGCTGAGCTTTTCCTGCACCACCTGCTATACCTGCAGCCTTGACACTGGCCAGGGTTCAGACGCAGGCCCTGGGTCTTCTCTCCGCACACACCTCTCAGAACTCAGGATGATCCTTCAATTCTAACTTCTACAGGACAACTTCCAGATCATAAGCTCCAGGCCCACCTTGCATTAAAGCATTGTTTCCATGTCTCCCTCTGGCTACTACACTCTCTCACATCCAAGTCCAGCCACCCCTGTATCAGTAACCTGGCACTTCCTGGGAAAAGGCATCCCTCCCCTATGGACTCTGGCTAGTGCTTTTAGGTAAGATTATGCCCTAAAAAATGACGTTGGGTGATAGGCGGAGAGACGGGGCATGTGCTCTTGTTTTACTCTTTCCTCTGCACCCAAGAGTTGACCCATTTGCTTAAGAACAACTGCTCTTGAAAGTAAACGCTATCTGATGTCCCTAAAAATTCTATCTCCTGTATGTTAGAAGATAAATAAAACTTTCTGAATATACCCAACTCACCAATTATCAATATTAACTATCTTTTTTAAAAAGTATGACAGTTATTACACAGATATTTGTACTCTAAGCCCCTAAAATGGGTTTTGTTCTAATAGGCAAAAAAAAAAAAAAGTACAGACCTCAACAGAAGGTATGTCCTGTTTCTCAGAACATGTGTCTTCTTTAGATGCTTTGTGAATCTTCTTTTCTGAAGAAGACTTTGTGTCAAGCTTTTTCAAAGTTTCACAATTGTCTACTTCATTCTTGACAGGCACTTGCTGGTTATTTCCTTGAATAAATAAAAACGATTCAATTTCTAGCTAATTATTTCCATTCATATTCCCCATAGTTAAGTCTCTTTCCTACACCACAGTCTCCTTTAATGAGACTTAGACTTAAGGATTGGTTTTGACATCCATGATGCTCTAGAAATATATTTTGTTTACAGGTGAAAACGCCCTTATGTTAAGAGTTCTACAAACAACCTTTAAGAGAGGTTAGGGGGCAAAAGGGAGGGGCACGGCACCATTCACAGGGGCAACATTCATAAACGTCAAGAGATACAAGCAACCCAAATGTCAAGATAAATGCATAAACGAAATGTAGTACATGTACAATGGAATACCATTCAGCCGTAAAAAGAAATGATTCCTTGTGCAAAAATGTAGATATACTTAACACTACTGAACTGTGTACTCAAAAATGGTTGAGGTGGGAGGCAAAAGGAATGAAATTCTGACACATGCCACCACACGCATGAACCTTGCGGACATCACGCCGAGTGAGATGAGCCAGACACAAAAGGACAAATGTCATATGATTGTACTGATTTGTAGGACGTAGCGCCATTAATTCCCAGAGATAAAAAATAGAATGCTGGCGACCAGGGGCTGGGGCGGGGGGCACTATGGGTAACTGTTGTCCCATGGGTACAGAGTTTCTGTTTGGGAGGATGCAAAAGTTCTGAAATGGGGCATGGTGACGACTGCGTGCCAAGGTGAATGCTCTTAATGCCACTGAGCTATATCATTTAAAATGGTAGATGTTATGTTACGCCTGTTTTACCACAATTTTTTATAAAGCTAGGGGAAGGAGACAGAGGGGTCAAGACTTGAGCTCTGGTCACAACTCAGCCACTAATTAGTTTTATGATCAAGTCAGTCTCTGAAGCTGTCAGAGCTTCAGTTTCCTCATTTATAAAACAAAAATACCACCGTACCTGCCTACCCACACCGACTGTTAAAAAGACACAACCTGAGCAAATACAATGGGCCAGCATCAAAAGACACACGCACTCTCCCAGGGCAGGCCCTGCTATAGGGCATGCCCACCTGCCCCAGAGCGGTGGCCAGAAGCTGAGAAAAGGGTGACAGGTGAATCCTATGGCCCAGGGATGGTGCCGGTAGAAACCTCATCTGAAAACATAATTTTTCCATTTTTCTTTCAAGTGACTTCCTTAAGTGCATCTCTTCTTCTATTGTTTATTTCAAAAAAAAGTCATATCAACTTCAACTCTAACTGGCCTCAGTGTTATAATGTGAAACATAGTATTTTAATACCTTCTCCTTTTTTCTTTAGCTGAGAATCTCTGATAACTCTGTTACCTGATACAGACTCAGAGGGCCACAGTGCCAAATGTCACAGTGAAGCCGGCTGCGGGCTCTGGGGAGGCAAACACCCAACTGGACACCAGCAGAGACTACAGTCCGCCCACCATGGGGCTGTAGGGCCCACAAAATGAAAGGAGTGGTCAATCCCTCTGATTCCAAAATTCCTTTTTTTTTTAAATTGATTTTGAAACTCTGAAGTTACAAGTTAAACTCACTCAAATCAAGATGCATACATTTTTAAAAGAACAAATATAAGGTAAGCATGCTTTTATTTTGTTAACAAAAATATTGTAAAAATGTTTACATGGCTATAAAAATGCTGGGGAAGTGTGACTTCCTCTAGGACACAAACGGGGTGTCAGACACCCACAGAAGAAAACAATGTATCCAGCCAAGAGAAAGGAGACAAGGTCCACAAGAGAAAAAAAATCATAAAGACATCATTTTGGATTCTGGAAGCCATCAGTATGAGACAGAATACAGATACTCTGCAAAAAAAAAAAAAAAAAAAGTGCCATCACTTTCCTCCAGTCTTCATTCACAAGGAAATGGATTTCCGTAAATTTTCTTCGGGTCAAGAATAGCACTAAAGTATTAGTCATCAAAGTTTCTTAGCAAAGACCCAAATGTAATATTCAGCAGTAACCTATCCCGCAAAAATGGTAGAGCAGAGACTCTCAGGAAATTAATAATCCCTTCTGTGGAGCCAAGAATCGGGACAATCAGAGGAATTATAAAAGCAAGCTCTTCATCAGTCCTTTGAGCAATGCTAACATGACAATAGGCAAGAATTCAGAGAGACCACGGGTGCGCATTTCACTTAAAAAATGGAGCCAATCCATGGCCTTGTATCCAGCATGCTTACTTTAGGTATTACACGACTTTCTTACATTTGCCTCACACAGTAAGAGTGTTTGAGCCACAAAGATAAACAAAAACAAATAGAACAAGGAACAAGTAAACTCAACAAAGTAATTGCCTAAAGCTTTACTCCATCAGATCTAACCGTATAGCATATTTGGAGTAAACTGCTAGGTTCTCATTTCAAGCTACTAGTATCTGTAAGTAAATGAGGCTATTTTTTGCATGTCTGGTATTTCAGAAATTTTGAAGGCATCTAATTGAGCAAAAACTTCCATGTTAATTTCAAGGCTTAGGGTATTACTACATTTAAAAGTGTATTATCCTTGACATTATTATAAGCAGAGAGCAATAATACAATTTGCTACCTAGTCCTCTGTCACAGTGCTGAGGCCAGCTGCAGTTTATCCTTAATTCTAAATCTGTGCTATTCTTTTTTTTTAACTGTTAGATTCTGCTTTAGTCTAAACGCCTCTATTCTTTTTTTTTTAAGATTTTATTTATTTATTTTTAGAGAGGGAAGGGAGGGAGAAAGAGAGAGAAACATCAATGTGCGATTGCTAGGGGCCCTGGCCTGCAACCCAGGAATGTGCCCTGACTGGAAATCGAACCTGCGATGCTTTGGTTCGCAGCCCACGCTCAATCCACTGAGTTACACCAACCAGGGCTTAAATCTGTGCTATTCTAATCACACCGTTAAAAAACGAAAGTTATAAACATTTGGAAAGAGACACATTTCAAAGATCATTTACATCACACAGAAAGCCCTAACTCTTAGGTGGTCAAAAGATGCTGGAACATGGAAGAAATGTTTGAAAAATGTAGCTGTTTCCCAGCTGTTTGACAAGTTGAGGCCAAAAAGCACCGGTGTGTGGAAACAGAGCCCCAGAGAATCTGTCGACAGACTCCATTTCTACTGGGGACTTTAATTTCTGACTTACTGTATGGGCCTCTCAGAAGGAGGTCAGAGAAAGGGGGCAAGAAGGAGACGGCAGGTTTTCTGTTCTTCGGAAAATGCTGTTGCTCACCACCACCACCACCACCAAGAATGAGCTTGTAGCCAGAGCCATTCAGATAGCCTTGGGACACTTTGTTTTCACATAGTAAGGTACTGAGGAAAACAAACAAAGCAGCCCCCTTAGGTGAAGTCACAATCCTTCAGGTGCCTGCGGGAGGGAACGAGCTCCGGTGAGTGGAGAAAGGCACTCCAGGCCCTCTCCAGAGAGGGTGCACCCTGCCCTTCCCCTCTCCCAAAGGCAGCGAGCGTGTCACTAGACTTGTTTCCAAGAACTCGTGTGCACTTTGGGAGAAAGGGCTGGGACGTGGCAGACACACTGACCGGCTGCACATGAGTGAATGTCAGTTCCCAACAGGATCCCCAACCATGAGGCAGGCCAAGCTCGGTGGGCAAGACTGAAGATGTTCTCTCCAGATTCCAGAAAGGATCTTAATATGGAGACAGCAGCCCTGGCTGGGGGGCTCGGTTGGTTAGAGGTGTCCCCATCCATACTCCAGGGTTGTGGGTTCCACCCCCTCAGCACACACACAAGAATCAACCAACGAACACATCGATAAGGGGGACAACAAATTGATGTCTGTCTGTCTGTATCTCTCTCCTCCCCCCACTAAAATCTATAAGTAAAAAATATTTTAAAAAATATGGAGACAGCAGCATGCTTTTCACAAAGTAAAATACTTAGAAACCTCTGATGTTCAATGTTGGAAGTGAAAACTCAGAAGGTTCTTCAATACATGGTTTTCCCATTTTCAAGCATTCTTTGTGCCTCACGGATGGATTCCCTCCTGATTATATGTCTCTTCACTATCTGCCAGTTTATTACAATGTTTTCCTTTAAAAATTGACAAAAGAACCCAAAACCTTTAATATTAACTAAAAAACTCCAAATCCTACTGTCAAACTACAAATTTCTTCCCCTAGATTTCTCGGTCCTTTCTTATTTTGAAAGTTTTCAATTCATTAAAATGTTTCCATTTTAAATTGATGGCAGCGACTTGTTTACTTTCCACCTGTCTGGCATGTCCCTAGGGAGTGACGTGAGCAGAAGCAGAACAAGGTCAGTCAGCGCATGGATCTGCCCGGGAGGGACCCCTGCTCACCAGGAACTCCGGAGCAGAGCACAGCGCGGCGGAGCAGCACCTTGAATCTGTGGGTACGAACGTGGTGAGAGGCCAAAGCTCCTTCATCGACTCGTACCTGATCTGATGAACCATCACCCTGATACCACTGAACATGCTGCTGATCCAGCACAGAAAAAAAGTTTTAAAAAACTTCTTGCAGTGAGAAATCTGTTTCCATTTAAAGTAATGGGAACAGACCAGTTACCTACACAGGTCAGAAAGATTCTGGGCAGATCTGCCATCTGGAAAGATTTGAGCAAACCCCACGCTCATGGACGCTCATATTAAATTTACTCACACCTGCTGAAGTGTTATCACGTTACAGAGTCGTCTAGGCTCAACCCTTGGCACTGACCACCAAGTTTGGGACAGGGGGATCTTGAAGCACGCATGCAAGTCCTCTGACCCACTCTCGCTCTACACTGCTGGTCCACTTCTGTGCATTCCCACCACCTCAAAGTACTGTGATGCAGCAGAAGGCCCCTCCCCACTTGTCTATCCACAGCACCACAGCCCCTGCATTTCACAGGCACATCCATCCAGACACCTGAAGGGCACCACACACCACAGAAGCAGCACAACCCTGCAAACCAGGATTTCATAAAGTCAGCTCACATCAGATATACTCAGGCTAAACGACAGACAGAAAAGCGAGGAAAGCCCAGCTGGACTCACCCCGTACTTCTACCTTTCACGGGAGTTTTATAGTCTGGGCCCTCGAGTGTCTAGGACAGAAACAGAACCCAGGCATCCCACGCACCCCACCACAAAACGCTGTCCGACAAGCTGCCCTGTGACTTCGTTGAAGGGTCTGGTGGAGCACATGGTCCAGAGGGTGTGCTCACACGCCAGCGGGAGAGGACGCGGGGGAGCAGTGCTGATCCTGCAACCAGGGGTCCACTTCGACCATGAGTGCTGTTGTTGCTGGGGAACCGGCACAAACAGGATGGAAAAAGGTGCACCCGGTGCCCCAACCATGTCTCACTCGGAGGACTCCGGTTTTCTTTTAAACTCAAGATGTCCATGTATGGAACATTTCAAATTCAGCTGGGGTGTTTTACTAAATGCACAAAGCTCTTGGGAATTAGCCAATCCGTAATACTTCTGTACCTTCTCCACAGTATCAAGGAGTGAAAAATACAACATTATTTATATAGAGATGCATCAAATAAGATCAAAGGTAACTGATATTTCCAGGTTAAAATGAGTCAAAAATCTGACTTTCAACAAATACAAAAATGTGTATATTAAAAAGGTCAGAATGGACAAGAAAAACAAGCACAGGCTTTTATGCCAGAGGCCAAAGGGATGAGTTAAAGCTTAGCGACAATTTTTTGTGTAGTTAGTCTTCCTAGTCTCGTTTTGCTCACGTTGTCATTGACTATATTTGCTACAGCAGAACATTTGTCTCCTTTTAACCAAGGCACACAGAGAGGGAGGGACCGGGCCAAGGACCATGAGAGGGCAGCGGCTGTTAAACACAGAAAGCTGGTAAGTTCTGTTCCCTCAGAAACACGTTTTGGGCTGATTAACTTTTACAAATAGTCTGAAAAGCCAAGATAAAAATTAATTAGGAAAAGGTGTCTCTATCCTCCTGACGATAAAGTATGATATGCATATCCCTCTAAACACGTGTACAAAACAGTGAACTTCTTAGCCATGACATTCTAAAAACTCGGCGCCTTGTCCTAGCGTTTCACCTAAGAAACTGTCTCTTAACATTTATACCTTCACTAAAACTTGGCACGTGAACTAAACATTCAGCATCCACAAGTAAAACTCAAGTCCCAGGTGAGAACAAATCCTATTTAACCCAACTGAGACAAACAGGATGTAAAGATTACCATGATTTTTCCTGGAAATTTCTGGCAAGTCTGATTGGTACTGATGTGAGTTTCTTGGCAAATGATTTTCAGGTAGTTTCTTAGAGGTCTTCAGAGGACCAAGCTCTCGCTCCTTGAGCTCAGCTATGTTTTCTGAAATTTTAATGTCCGTTTCCTTAGGAAACATAGAGGTCTGTATTCCCTCCTTCATATGACATTCTGAAGAAGTGGTATGGACTACAGTTGTGTTTTTCAGTGCGTTTTCTTCTTTATTCAATAAGTTTTTGGGAAAGGTTAAATTCTTTTGCAGGTTGACATTTATGCCACTTGGATATTTGAGGTTCGTCCAGCTCTCAGCCATTATATCGGTGCACACGTCCTCCTTTGGAGCAGACAGGGAGCCGGCCAGGGCTGAGGTCTGCTTGTCCTCGGTGGCCATGGTGGCACTGCTGGCGACCGAAGAGCTGGGTTTGTGTCTGCTGTAATAGACTGAGCACTTGTGCTTCTTCTGAGAATGGCCGTAGGTGGCGGGGCTCCTCTTTGCAGCATTCTGGATCCTGCTGGGGGGACTGCTTACCGGAAGGCAGCTTTTCCCTCTGCCTTTATCGGAGGGGCCGTAGGTATCGAGGAAGTTCTTGCAATTGCTTCTGAATCGAAGAGAAAAAGAACAGTAAACCCAAAGCCACACTGAATAAAACTCTACCTCTCTGTTTGGAAATCCCCAGAAAGAGGCAGCACTCAGTATGGTGAATTCCATACCGAGTTCCACCTTGCTTCTTCTAAAGCTCCGTGAGTTCAATAAACTAAGTCCTTACAGGAAGTCCATCTTATAACAAAAGAAATGTTACAGCTGTCATACCATAAGCAAAGAAAATAAGCAAATGAAATGAAGTTGGAATCAAATTTTATATTACCTTAAAATAAAATCAGAACTGAGTGATATCCAAGGGGAGAAACACACCGCCACCCCCGCACAATGCGAGAATTCTTACTTGTGCGGATGAGAGCTGATGGCATCCATCGGGCAGCTGTTTTGTTGTGAAGAGGAGCTGGTGTTTTGCCTCTGTCGTGTTTTCATGAACTCCATGAGGATGTACTGTGCTTGTTGGAAGGCTATTAAAATCACACCCAGCAGGGACAAACTGCAAAAAAGCAGGGAGGTTCATCATCGCATGGGTTCTGATGGGCACTCACACTGCATTTATTACAGAAGATCAGTGATTGGTTGTAGGCAATGTCTACAGATATGGCATTAAAATTCCATAAAGCATATGACATCATGTTTTCTGACATTTCTTAAAGGTTTTTTTAAAAGCCTGTTTTTAAAAAATGTGCATATTTATAAGTCTGACATTTCCATTCAATTTTAAAGATGGTTCCAGGATAGAATCACTCTAAAAGGGTCATTCTAGCCTTCTAATCTCCAATTTCAATTGCCACTGAGCCAGCAAGAGCAACATTTGTATCTTGCACCATGACTGCCAATGAACACATAGGGAGCACAACTGTCCTCTAGGTCCTATGAAACTCCTACAATTCGATTCCTATTATCTTCAAGCTTACCAGTTACTGCTTCCTCTACTTCATATGTCAGGGTTCTCAAAGTGACATGAATTCCCCAGTCCCTGTGCTCTGATTCCCCACGATCATGCAACGACTGGATGGTTCTCCACTCAGTGAGAGGAGGACAGTGAAGCCAGTGGCAGTTTACCTGACAAAGAAGACGGTGAGCCTCCAGAAGGACTCCTCCCAGCTGGGCCCTGGAACGACATCTGCACACAAAGGCAACAGGTGATGAGGGAGGGTCACGTTGAGAGTGAAGCGAAACTCTAGGTCGGCCGCAGTGATGAGCGTCAGCTCCCGAATGACCCAGGAAGAGGTAAAGTCTGGAGTAAACCTGGCGACACAAGATTTCATCTTCATGGACTTTAAATTTAGGCACAAGACATAGTAATCATAATACCAAAATGTCTTACTTGTACGAGATAAATGCTTATATATAAAAACAACTTAAGATTTTTTACCAATGAAAACAAACTGCCCCCCGCCCCCACTGGACATCAAAAACATCACAGAACTTCAATGAGGTTAAAGCTCCGTGCTTACACAATGCTGATGTCTCGCGATGTGTTTGGGTGCAGGGAAAACGGATGGCAGTCTAGCACTTCGAATCCATAGCCTTGGCAGCTGTACCCATTAATTTTCAGAGATGTGACCGTGACAGGAAGTGGTCCAATATTCTCGACTTTAAAGTTCTTGGTAATAGACAAAATTTGCTTGCTGTCTTTCAGTTCTAGTGAGAGTGAAAAGGGAAATTCAGTATATACAATCTGTAAAATTGATTTAATATAATTTATTGAATCAACCAACCACACACACATTATTAAAATGTAAAAGAAAATTCAAAGTGAGCTCAAACATGATATCTATCTCATTTCTGGGACAGTTATAGATTTTGTTATACTACCAGAATACAATAAAAATAATTAGTTAAGGTTTCCTTAAGTTAAACCATCTACCTAGGTACCAAAAGTAATGAAAATCTCTTCTTTGTTTTCTTGCTTATTAAAGGTTAAGGTTAAAAGTATAGTCTTCTCAGGAACCAAGTCATTTGGATTTGCCATGAGGCCCCTGCACCCTTAGCTCCGGAAATCCTCACTCACACCGGACAGGGACCAGCGAGAGGGTGTGTGTGTGCTGCTGTGCAAGGCCACCACAGCTACAGGAAACATGGTTCAAAGACCCTGCTACATTAAAGGGAAGTAAGTAATTGAATCCTTGCAAATAAATAAGAGCACATTTTATGTTTAAAAAGGAAGAGTTACTTCATTTTTTAAAATATTCCTATAAATTTATAACCCACAATCTAATATTTTCTTTGTTATATTAGGATCAATATTTTATCTGGTTCTATAGTTTTTATATTACTCTAATTCTAGGTCATCTCTAAAGGAATCAATAAATGAGTGAATGAATGAATAGAAAAATGGTGAAAGACTTTTAATGCAAAATGGCTAATACAGTGTTCAAAGTCAGTGTTCATTCAGCATAGGTTCCTAAATTAAAAAAAATAAAAAGCTCTGGCTGGTGTGGCTTAGAGGATTGAGTGCTAGCCAGCAAATTGGAAGGTCACAGGTTCGATTCCTGGTCAGGGCACATGCCTGGGTTTTGGGCCAAGTTCCCAGTTAGGAGTGTGTGAAAGGCAACTGATCAATGTTTCTCTCAGCACATATTTCCCTCTCTTTTTCCCTCCCTTTCCCATGTCTCTAAAAATAAATAAGTAAAATCTGGAAAAAAAACTCATCAGGCATTAAAATGGTTGCTACAAATTATCCAATAATTTCACCCACCAGCTTGCTCCATAGAAAACGTATTATTATACTAAAATGCTTTCAGTGTGTTCCTAAAATTAAAAATAACAGGAAAACAAGGATTTACCAGAAATACTTTACATTTCTCATTTAATTTTTTAGTTCCTGAAAAAGTTCTTGAAATTAATATAAGCAGTTTAAAAGCACTGAACTGAAATACATGCATAATTTAGAAATTTCTAATGGAACACTTAAGTCAATGTATAAACCTTTTTGTCTGGTACAGTAGCCAGTGAACCCATATAGCTACTTAAATTTAAATTAAAGAACATTTCCATTATTGCAAAAAGTTCCACTGGAGAGCATACCTTTAGTTTTCTCTCTGTCATTTGTGATTTTCTAGCTTAGGCAACTGATAGCCAAATTAACAGGTTCATACTTTTTATCTTATATATCTGACACTATGCCAGTAATTTAGCAATTACTTTTCCCCCCTCTGTATCTATTAAATATATTTACATTGGTTATTGCTCTAATTGAGTGATTCCAACCCATTTAGGCCCAGATGTTTGCCTGATTTAATCATTTGCAATGATACAATGAATCTACTATAAAACTTGTAGAAGAATCTTCTTATACAACACTTTTGCTCCCGGCTCTAGCACCAAGCGGCCCCCGCAGAGTGCCACGCATAGGAACTCACGTCGACGGCAGTCCATCAGCGTGGACTCGGGCACCTTGAATCGGAGCGAACCTCCCGCGCCGGGAAGTCTTCCGCCCACTTTCAGTAACTCACGGGCTCCGAATCCCTCCACGCCAATCATGTCCATAACGGTCAAGTTATTCCTTTAGTGGAAGCAGATACAAATAAAGAGGCACTACAACATAGTCACAAGACACCATGCACTTGAACTTACAACCTCCTAGTTACCAAAAACATTTTTAATGTTTTGAAAAAGAACGTCAGTTTAAATAGTGTGGTATCTCTGGCCATCTCACAGGCCATGGAAGTGGCCAAGCCCAGAAGAGTTAGAGCTGACTGTTCAAGAAGGAGTGAACAATTATGATCGCTCTTCAATCCCAGCCCAAGAATGTAAACCCATGTATTTAATAATCAGCCACCAGGGTGGTGAGCCAACCTTCAAGAGGAAAAAACCAAAGAAATATATAGGGGGTGGCAGGACAGAGAAACACTAACAAATGCAGACAAATGGATAAAAATTGTTTACAACACAGTGAATTAAGGAGTTTTCATGGTAATTGAGCTATATAAAATTCTGCCTTAGGAATAATTCTAGAAGTAAAATCCTGTTTACTAAACCAAAAGATTTAAAATATCATCCCACAAATAACTTTTATCTACTCAAGTTCTTATTAGTCAAACAGTAATTCAGACTAGCTTTTGCTTTTTCATTAACTGCAGTCTGGATTTCTAGGTTGCAAAAGTTCAGTTGGAAACAATGTTTGAATGATGCAGACCGGACTGAAAGCCGGTCATCATGAATGTAAACACTGCAGAAGCAGAGAAAGAATTCATTTATAATTATTCAAAATATAGATATGTACACATCTTTACCAAATGATTAAAACCCTTTATTTGCCACTGAAAAGCCTTTAAGTGATGTTACGTGATTGATATTGGTTAGAGAAAAGTATTATGTATCAAAACAAGACACCCCCAAAAATAAATTAACTACTATAAAAACTTTAGGCTTTCTTTTTGAGTCTGGGATAGTTTAAACTGGGTTGAAGTAAAGGTCATAGCTACATTTCCTACAACCTTAGTTCTTCAACAGAGAACAGGTTTAAAATGAAATACATCCTCACCAGAGCCTTAGGTGTCTTAGTTAAAATACTTCATAGAACTTTCAGTCCATTTTCCTTTTAGCGGCATTCATTCCCAGGACAAACTCATACAATATACTAAAGGAAGTCCAGAATAGGGAAGCTGTTGCCAGCTAATCTAATACTAGGAAAGCTTAAAAAATAACTAAAGTGTCACTTATTAAATATTAAATGTGTCAGACTTCTCAGCAATGCAGAGAACTTCAACAAAGACCTGTGTTTACTGCAAATTTTGAAAGAAGACTTTCAACAAAGACTATCTAAAGATTTTTCAAACTTAAGAATAAAAAAACATTTAGTTGCTTAAGTCAGTTAGCAGTATAACACTCATCTAAAAGGAAGGAAAAGAAGCCAAAAGAGCCAATGGGCTAACAAAGCACTTCTCCCGCTGTCCTTTGGGGCTACGGAGAATTCCAGGAGCAAGACAGGCAGACAGGACAGTGGTGCACATCCAAACATTGTGGAATGAAATGTATACAGCAGCGCTTTAATCATTTTCCCTGAGCTAACACAGGGAAGTAATGTATGTATGTGTGTTTGTGGGTGTATTGGTGTGGGTTCTGCCCTCTCTGGCAATAGCAGATGAGACGCTGAGTGAAATGCACTGCAGCTCTCAGACAGTTGGGCACACACGCCCTGTTGTACACAGGAGGGAACTGAGGCAGCGATTAACTATGGAGCCTCTTGTTCCCTCTCTTCTTGGCCACTGCTTCTTGTTACCAAGCAACACAGCCTCATCACTGAAGGCCTAAGATGTGAGTATCAATTCTTGGCTAAAGAGATCATGGATTCTTGAGAGAAAACATTTAGACAGATGAGTCACAGAAGGAAAAAGACTCCAGGACCGGGCCACACCTACCGGATTAGTATGAGTGAGGTAACTTTTCCATAGTCAGCTGGCGTAAAAACGACACCAACCCTTTTCATTTCCAAAGGCTGCAAACGGAAGTGGAGGCTGCCAAACCTGGATTCCTCAGCATGCATACCCTGCAAATTTAATAAGTACAATTCAACAATTCCAGTAAAACAAGCTTCTGTCTTCATTACATGCAGTTTAGAGTACAAATATGACTGTTTTTCTTTTAATTTCCAGGTGTGACCACCCTAGTCAACCTGTTGAACTTGTTTGTCCCGACAGTTCACACCAATGAACAGTTCCCAAGCCACAGCTGAGAAGTGCAGGCGGAGGCTGCAGGACAACGACATAGGTGCTGGAAAGGGGAGCTGCCTCCTGGCCAGGCTGGGAGTTGGGCAAGAAGCCTTCCACTCCAAGATGCTCCGAGAGGAAACCATCGCTTAGACCCAAAGCCTCTACCTGAATGCTACAGGTATCCTGCCAAACCACTCATCTGCTGCACAACCCTGAATTCTCTTTAATATTTAAGTTTATATAGAAACCATCTTCATTATCCAATATTTAGTCTCTCCGCTCAGGAGAAAGATCTTCATTTATTCATATCCTCCTTTATTCTAAGATTTCTATCTTTCTCTGAATAAATCTTATAGCCTAAATCTAATACTCAAGATTTTGTTCTTTACCATTTTCTCCCCTTCCATGGGGGGCGCGGGTTTAGCTCCATCTCACTAAAAATGTTTGCTTTTTTAAATTGTTTTATTGTTGCTCAAGAACAGTTGTCTGCATCTACGCCCCAGAAATCCCCCCCTCCACAGCTATCCTCCCTCCCTCCCCTGATCCCACCCACCCCTGGTTTTGTCCAGGAGTCCTTTATAGTTCCAAATGACTGATTTTTTTAGAGCTATAATTACATAATCTGCATGGCAATGATTCTTTTTATCTTCTTAATTTTTAAATTTGTCTTATCCTTCTGTTGTTGCCAGTGTTTCCCATGCTATCTTGAAAGAAGACATAGGGATAGTATTTGATTCATTTTCATTAGAACTACAAACCTGAGGAAGGGAAATACCCTGCTTGATATGCATGATGTGAATATCCAATAGAAAACTGCTGATTTTTAGCATTAAACCTATAATAATAACAGCACCATTTATTAAATGGTACTTAAATGCCAGGCGCTGAAATGCAATCAGCTGTATAAAAGGCTGAGCATTCCATAAACCTTACTGACTCTTCAAACACTGTTATGAGTGAGAAAGGTCAGGCTTCAAGAGGTTTGACAACTTGCCCAGGGTCACAGAGCAAGAACATGGCAGAGCCTGGATTCGGAACCTCAAATGTGCAATTCCCCATGCTCTGAACCACTGCAATGACATTTCCAAAAGCAAACCAACATGATTAGAACACAGGCCCTTTCTTTACATGACAAAGTGCTCTAATCGGAATTTTAAGTTGAATTTTGAAATGCCTCAAAGGCATGGACACTGACCACACTGTTGTCACTGTAATAAAACCACAAAGGCAGTAATTCCCTTTATCACAAGAGGTGTGCATTTCGGGGCAGGGGGGAGGGGGAATCTTCCGTAATTTACAAACCTTTCTCCAATGAGTTACACCATTTGTTCAAATCTGAACAGAATATTTCTAGGTAAAAGGAAGTAGCATTATTTTTGGAATTTCAAATTACCTACCATTCAGCACTAGTGGAATGAGCGCTCTCTCAGGATTGGGACTAATGTACCTCGAGCCTGGGAGGCGGCTGGGGACAGAGAGGGGTGGGCACACTAACAAGGGCAAGGCCACACGGCCCGGACCGCTTGCAAAGAGGGAGGACCATCTGCGGTGTGTGCGTTTCCTATCGGAGATAAGTCTCTAGTAAAAAGCCACTCAAAAACTCACTTTGACCAATGTCACTTTGACTAAATTGGAGGTCATCTGTGGTCTCCCTCTTTCTGCTACTCAAGTTAATCTAGACCTAACAGCGTTATCTTTGGAGGGGTAATTGAAGAGAAAGAAAAAAATGCCCGAGGCAGTTAAATATGGGTGTGCATTAGAAAGACAGTTATATACACAGGTGTGTTTGTGTGTGTATGCGTGTACTGCATTTTAGCAGAGGCTCCACGTTTGAATGGACGGACACACACGGAGTGCCTGTAAGGGAAACTCAGCTCTGCACAAAGAGCCACAGAACCATGGAGTGAAAACTGAAGAACGAGGCTGCCAAGTCCCCGGTCAAACCACATCCTCGCCACATGACATGTTTATTCCAACTCCTCGGGATTTATGCGCGACCTGGAGAGGGCCTGGAGGCTCGAGAATTTCAGAGAAATCCTCTTTCATAGATGAGGTGACTATCACAGAAACTGGGTGACTTGCTAAAAACATGAAGCCAGTTCTGTAAGAGATCTTTTTTTTAATGTATTTGATTTTAATATCTTATTTGGCCCTAGAAAGAATTGGATGGGGAACAAGGAATCTTAAGAGAAGTACAAATTCCGGGGTCTCAAATTTTATGGTTTTCCACATAGCCCTGATTCAATTGTTATTTCTTTACTTATATGAATCTAAACCATCAAATTCAAATGATTTGCGGGGCAGCATAAACCAGGGGCTCCCACTGCATTATTAGTTAATTGGAAAAACCTGCTATTCTCACACACACACACACACACACACACACACACACACACACACATATAAAATGCCTGGACTATAAAAATAAGAGAGCCACATATATTATGTAAAGACCCTTAAAACATAAATCAGTGAGGCCCCTATGCTATGTGTCTAGTTTGTGAGCCATTGTTTTTTCTGTGTAAAGACATCCTACCCGGTAAGGGCAAGCTTTTGTGAGCTGGAATTCACCAGTTGTGCAATTAACCATCTGCATGTCGGTGCCAAACCTATAAAGAGAAAAAAAATGTTCAAAATAGCATTCAAATTACCAATCAAGAATAAAATGTGTGCACACACAGATTTTTACGTATGCGAGCACATGTGTTTGCGCACAACTCTGCCCCAGCCCCCACACCGTCCCTGGCACATTGTAGGTGCTCAGTAAAGGATTCTGGCAGCACAGAACAGGAATGTAAAGAGGCAGATGGCGACAGCAGCTCCAAATGGGAAGCAATTCGTTTTCTCCAAATGGTTCATACCTACGGAACCTGCTAGGAAGTGACTCCCAACCAAGGGAAATTTCATCTCCCAGTTTAATGTCCTGTGGACACTTGGCAATGTCTACAAAAATTCTGGGCTGTCACAGCTGAGGAGGTTCTACTGGCATCTACTGGGTGGAAGTCAGCGATGCTGATAAACAGCCTTTGAGGCACAGAGCAGCGCCCCCCCCCACCCCCACATCAGAGAATCATCTGCTCAAAAATGTCCACAGGGCTGAAGCCGAACAACCCTAGGTAGATCCTACTCAGCCAAAATGAAGAAACACTCTAAGCAAAGTTGTAATGATGCAAAAACAAGATATAACAGACACAGATTAATAGTATCATCATCTTAGCTTGTTTAACAGCACTAGACTAAAACACTAGTTATTTCTTATGTGTGCCTAGAGAGCATTGTGATTCAGATTCTAAATTTTAAGAGTATTTGTGAAAAATCATGATTGTAAAGGTTCCCTGGTCAAGAAAAGAATATTCTGCTGGGAACTGGACTTGACATAGTAACCCCGAAAATGCCACATAACAAACAGAACCGATAATTTCCAGCAAGTTATGTGTGCCAAGGAGCTGGGTGCCCAAGGCACACGGGCGAATACCGCATCCATCCACAGAGAGGGTCCGGGTGAAGCACGAAAGGGCTTTAAACAGTTCGAGTCTGAACGGTGTTTCCCAGACCGCCCACCAGAAAGTCTTCACCCACTGGTGCTTTACCATTTGTTGAGCAGATGCACAGCAGCTTCAGGTTTGGGATACAAGGAGAGAGGAAGCAGCTGCAAGGAGACTGGCAGGGAGGAAGGGTTCTTCACCACAAAGTACTGCACCTGGAAATGGGAAAGGAAAATCAGCACCCTGGGAAGAACACAGCATGGCTCCTGCAGTTTTCCTGCAAAAAACTGCATCACCTGAATCGAAGCAGGAGGAGCAATCACAGAGATCAAATTGAGGGACATTCTGGAAACTAAATGGGCTGCATGCTTCGAAACTGTCTATGTCATGAAAGACAAAGGTGAGGAAGATGAAAGGATGAAAATGACTTGACCATGCAATGCAAGATCCTGAATCGGATCCTGCACCAAGGGAGGGGGGTGTAGGTTGTGTGTGTGTGTGTGCGCGCGTGCACGCACGCACGAATGTGTCAGTGGGATAACTAGAAAAATTTGCATATAGACTGCAGAGTAGACAACACTATTACAATTAATGTTACCTATTCTAATTTAGGTAAGTATACTCTGCTCTATAAGATGCTCCCATTTTGGGGACATTTGCACTGGAGTAACCAGAGGTCAGGGGTCATAATGTCTGACACTCACTCAGTGGCTCATAAAAATACCAGTGTGTGTGTGCACACGCACGTTGAGAGAAGGAATGAGAAAGCAAGCATGGAAAATGTTAAAAATTGATCAATTCTTTGTGAAGGGCAATTGGGCATTCTTGGTATTATTCCTGAAACTTTTCTCTACATTAAAATTATTTCAAAATCAAAAAAAATTGTAAATCAGTCTTAGAATGTTATCCCTATGCAATCCAATGAGTGTCAGACGAAGTGTGAAGAATTCCTTGAGCCTAGTGAGATACGGCTTTGGCAATGAGGCTTATGAGACATAAATTGGAGTCGGCTGGTGTCACTGCCTTCCCTTTGCCCTTCTCACTGCCACCCGTGTCAAGGACAGAAATCAGCACACTGAGGATCCGGCGTGAACAGAGAGGAAGAGCCTGAGTTTCTGATGGTGTCATGGAGCCATTTCACCAGTTTTGGGCCTCTCTCCTGCATGCTTCTCTCATTAGGAAACAAACTAACTACTGTTCCAGCCAGTGTTAGTCACAGTGTCCTGTTGTTTGCAGCTAAACACTTTCTTAACTGAAAAGATTTTGGACACAAACTTCATAAGATGTGTTTGTTCTGTGCATTTGTGGTCCATCCAATAGAGTTTTATTCCTCATTTTGTTATTCTGATACCTCGCTACTAAGCACCAAACGGCATATATGTATCATTTAAACTGAATTTAAATTAGTTTTGGTTCTGAAACAATATTTCAAGCTGCGAAGTCTCTGGTAACTTAAAACCCAGAGCCACGGGCTGTCACTGAGAACGGGATCCTCACCACGCTGTTCCTAAGGGCGGTCACACTGAAGTTTAACACGAGGCCCGGCTCTGTGACCAAACGTGGCAGAAAGGAGACAAAGGCTTCTGGCTCTGTGGGTTTCTTCAAGTGGGCGAACCGAGTCATTCCTAGAACACTCCTCCTGTGTAATTCGTAAAGAAATTGTTATGAAAACCAATCTTGACACACACACAAAAAGAGGGAATTGCTAAATGTATCATCCCCACTCACAGGACCAAGGGGTCTTGGGAATGATGGCTTATTCGGGGTCCAGGGAAGAGAAGGTACAAGATGATTGTGGAATACTTACTAGAAAGCAAGCAACTGCTCAAGAAATGATGGGGACATGTCAAAGGGACCCCCAAGTTAACCTGAAGGGGCTCCCATCAGCCAGATGTGGGTCAGATTAGCATCAAAAATAATGATGATGATAATGGTGGTAATGACCAAAGAATCCATAGTGATGCTCAAAAAAAAAAAAGTAAAGAGGAAGAAAGTAAGTAGAAACATCACCATTTTGTAGCCATCTAAAAACTGATCAGGACAAGGATTATCAATGGATGCTAAAATCCTGGGTGAAACATTCTTACAGGGCAGGAAATTTATGTGACCTCAAATTATCATACCCATCTTTAGTAGTTGCAAAAGGAAAAATATATCCACCATGGAGAAAGAGCTGTCACACATACAATGGAGAGTCAAATGACTCAGCAATGTCAATAAGGGACAAATGACACTGATGTCCCTCCTGCAGTGATGCAATGAGAAGGACACAAGACCAACCACGTATTGAGTACCCCTTCCTACAATGTCTGACGTGAATGTAAACTCAAGGAAGCAAAAACAAAAATCCAAAGTGCTGAACATTCTATGAGACAATCAGCCGGGACTCTTTAGAATGTGAACATTATGCAAGATGAAAAAAGGTGGAGAACGGCTCTAAAGAAAATTATGGAAATGCATAACTCCTAAATAGACCCTAAATTTCAAGAAAAGGAAAAAGAAAAAGACAGCTATAATGAATATTTTTGGGTGAACTAGTGAAGCCTGCATATGGACGGAATATTAACTAGGTAGTATAACAGGATCAAGATTGAGTTGGCTGGGTATGTAATGGTATTGCGGTTACATGTACCAGAATCTTCACCTTAGGAAACAGTGTTCTGAGTGAAGTGTTGAGGGTGAGGTGCACACACACACAGATAGAGATACAGAGAGAAATAAAGCAAATAAAGGTGTGAAGAACTGGTGAATCTACATGCAATATCTGAGTATTCGCTGCACTATCCTTTCAACTTTTCTGAGGCTTCAGATTTGCCTAAATAAAACACTGGAGAGAAACATCAATTACTCAAAACTCAGTACTGCAGTTTCAATGAAGTTGTGTGTAGTTGTGTCTCCTTAGTGCTGGATGAATACAAGGAACGAAGAAAGGTGGAGACCTACTTGCAGCCATCGCCATTTTTAAGTCTCTTCCATCTTTCGTACAACTTATTTGCGAGTTCGAAATCCATGTCCCAGACAGACCGGTCCAGAGGAAGGCTGCCTTCCCAGCGAGAGTTTTCTAAAATGCAGATCAGATTGCACATTTACAGTTACAGAAAAAGCACAGTTCCATCCTAAACACAGCCAAGGCTGACTGTGAAACTTCTCAGCCTGCGAGGGCTGCAGAGGGAGCCTGTGCCCTCTCCCCTCTGGCGCGTTGCTCCAAGCCCCCCCACCTCAACGGCAAATGATGTGTCAACTCAAACAAACATGTGGAAAGCAAAACTAAATTGAATTATGTAAAGGTAGTAACAGAAAAGACACATGGCTCATGATACAGCCTGGAAGAGGTTAAAATTACACTCAGGACATTTTTAACAGCTTTACATCTCAAAGGCTAAACTGCTTCCATGTAACTGCCAGTGATCATCGAAGTCCTTTGGGCTACTATATAGAATGCTCTCCACTCCTTTGTTCGGTCTCATCTGCGCTAAAGAGCATCTCGGGGGAGAATAGGGGGACCTCCCCAAAGAAACCTCTGGACTACAATACTCTCCTTGAATTTAACATTTTAATAAATCAAAAGGCAGGAACAAAACAAGAAATAGCCTCTATATCAACACTATGGCCTTGGTCTCACTCAACAATGAGCACCCTGGTAAGACGCTGATGCTCCTGTAGCTACAGTCTGCAAAGGCAAGCCCAGATTATTTTTAATAACTTTTTGTCAACTTTTTTAATCTTCCAATTTCTCCTAATGTCAAAGTTGATCAGCCAAGGATGATCAAATAATGTTTCTGGAAAACCTTCCAAAGTATAAGCGACTTGCTGGGGCATTAGTTACATAAGGACTTCAGCGTGGTTTTGGAGGATTCTGAACAATTTCATGTGGTTCTGTTCAGGAGCATGCTCTTTCAGAACAGAGTATGATGCAATTATGTTCAAAAGACTAATTATCCCATCTACAAATGCTAATTTTCCTCATGACTTCCCACCCAACCCCCAGCTAGAGCTCTACAGAGAGCCTTGGGGCAAAAGACTTACCTGCATTTGACTTTCCCATGAAATAATGCATGCCACAATGTGCTATCACTTCAAAACCCAGACTCCCTTCCTAGATTGAAAAGTAATATATGAATAACTTAAAACACAGCACAAAACATAAAAATCCTAATGCACTCAAATGCAAAGCAGATGCTGGCCTCCGCCTCAGTGAACTTTCATTTAAACAGAAGCTGAACAACTAGAAAGTGATCTTGGCTTCCTTTATCCTTGAACGGGAGCTCTGTCTGAATGGTCTCTCACAGGGAGGCTCATGACAGTGGATTCTGTCCAATAATCAATATCCACCGTGACAACCTTCGGGCCCCTAAGACACCAAGCGGTCTTCTGAATTAAAGGTGAAATCAGTGTCAGGATATTCTTAGTAGGTTTTTTTACAAAAACTGTACTTGAACCCTCTGAGAAACAGCAGACCGACCTACGGTAACTCCTAAGCTACTTGGGGATGCTCAAATTAATGTCCTATTTCCTGCAGGTGAGGAAAGCACACACTTGCTACTTCCACACATACCTGATGCCTGCCTGCTCCCTCCCACAGTCACTCTCCTTATAAACATCTCTTAATTAAAAAAAGAAAATTTCTATGAAACCTTTCCTGATCAAAATAGGCACACACAAAAAATTAACCTAACATTTTGTTTAGTTTTCAGAAGTCCTATCTTTAGGCTCATGGCTGAACACGCAGCATTTCTATCTATGAAACACCAATGCTAGTAAGTGAGAAAAATCATAAAGATGGTTGCATGAATGTCTCATAGTGAAAAATCAGAACCCAGCGTCATACAGAATAGCTTGGATCAAAAAGAAGCAATAACAGCAACTAAATGAAAAGAAAGAAACATTAAGAAAAAAATGAGACATGTTTAAGATCTAAATTAAATATCATTTACCCAGATTTTAGAAAGCATTTTCTTAATTGCGAATCCTTTCAGACTTTCAGACTTGGTCCACTAAAGAATTTCAAGGTTTATGACAACTGCGAGTCACTTACCAGAAGTCTACATAAAGCATTTAACCATCTCATTTTTACGTCACTGTAAGAATGCACTAAGAGCTGTGTTTTCTACAGCAAGCACTCATTCATGCCCCACACATTTTGGAAATAAATGGAAATGAAATTGATCTACTTGTGCTGCCTTATTCCATTCAAGAACCTGAAATTACTTTTTGATGAATAGTAACTTTTTCCAAATAAAGATTTCTACATCTAAATAATCTACCATCTATGACTGGCCTGGTAACACCCTTAAAGAGAGCCTTAAAGGGCATGAGCTTAACTCAGTAGATAAAACCCATGCACTATAGGTTGATAACGAGAAACAGTAATTACAACAAACATTACGACACATATATAGTTTTGTAAACAATACCTTGGTTGGTGCAGAGTAAATCTGTAGAGGTATTGCAAAAATGGCACCTGTGTTTGTAGTCAAAAATACATTGGTGAATAGATTTATGGGAATGTCTTTAACAACAAGTTTCAAAGAAAATATATTCCAACAGCCTGGAGGTAGAAATAAAGGGCCAGTGAAATTCAGAATCTAAAAAAAAAGAAGAAGCAAGAGAAATTAATTTCCTGACATAAACTATGATTAAAATCATTATAAGGTATAATACTAAACTTCTATATTTTGAGAAATATAATTTTACTCAATTATGTCCAGGTCAAAAATTGAAATATTTGTACATAAATGTTAGGCTTCAAATAGTATTTAATATGTAACTTTGTAAATTTCACAAAAGTAATCATGTAATTTTCATAGGCGGTGCTTTGCAAAAACCTACTCTTTTATCACAACCCAGATTTAATTTTACTAAATCAACCCTTTTAGTATAAATTATACATTATAAAATTTCTTAATAATGGTAAGAGCAAATATCTCTGAGGGATAAATCCTGGTTCCTTTGACTTCCTTGAATGATAGTTTAAAACAAGACACAGAGATCCTAAAAGTAATTCTGAAAACTACTTGCTTTAAAATTGATGAGTAAATACTTTTATAAATATTAACTTTAAAACATCTGATCATACACAAAGCTTAAAATAGGCTAAAACCTGGGAAAAAGTGCCACTGTACCTTCAGAAGGCGCCTGGCCTCCTTGGGCACGAACACATCATTTACCACCACACTGCGGTCAAAGTGGCTGAGGCACCACACCGTCCACACGCCCGACGTGTTCTCATGGGTCTCCAGGTGGAACTGGGCTGCAGACGAGTCCATTCTGAAATACCTGTGAACACAGCACGTGCAGGCATCAGCCCTGAGCATAAAACAACCACCAGCCCTCGAATGAGCCTCTAACTGCAAGAGCAGCACTGTGACTCGTCAGAGACCAATGCTAGCACTGGTAATAACCTTACTGATCACCTTCTCCAAGCTTCCTTCCCACACGCACAGCACTGGAGGCCAGAGCGGAAACAACAGGGCCAGAACCCAGACAGCTAGCTCACAGAGGTGGAACCAGGACCCAGACATAACTGAGAAACATGCCGGGAGTTTCACTTCTCCCACACCTGGCTGCCTGGTCCGGAACCTATCTCGTGAACTGACTCATCCAGCTTCCCCTTTCCCATTCCACAAACGACCCTTTCCCTGGTTGTCAGCAGTGCTAATGCGTGCAAGGCAAGCCCAGAGAATCAGACAAGTCTTCGTTATATTTTTCAATCATTTCTAAGTGTGCGCGCGCACACACACACACACCGTACAATTTCAGGGAAAGTGGAACTAACCTACCCTGGAACCACCACAGAGGAGAGGCAGGCTTTTAGTGTTGGAGTACTCTTTGTTTTCCTCACGACTTCTTTCGTTCCACTGTCACACGATGTAGCTGTTTCGAGGGATAAAGAAGTAAATGTCAAGCATCAGTACCTTTTCCTTCGCTACGCCTAAACAAGAACAAGATAGGCGTGTTATTCATAACTTTTTAATTATTTCAGTTTTCCTGTCTCCATTAAAATCATGCATCAGATATCAATGGTAAAATCCTTTCTCGAATACCGTATTTCTTCTTTCCTGGCTGGCTGCCAATGATCTACAACAGGGTGTCTGCCACCCCACCCCCTTTTCAAAAACCAACCTCTCACTTCTTCCTTGGGGGGGGAAAAGGGTCAATGCTTGTGGTGTTTATTTTACAAAGCTCTGCATTCACCGCACTCACTGTAAGTAAGAGGAACGCCCTCAGGTCTGCCAGAGATGACAGAAGTGATGAATGGGGCTCAGCTGGGTGGGGGAGGGGGAGCATGTGGGGGCAGGAGCAAGACAGAAATACAACCTCAATGACAAGAAGGAGCTCCTCCGTCAAGGTGGGAACGCACAACACCGCTGCTTTGTCAAAACAACCAGCTGTCCTTGAGCGAGGCCGTACTTATTAAATCACCGGTATCGCGTTCTAACTCTAATGCTAACATCCGACTCTTTTTTCTTAAAGTTAGATGTGTGATTTAAAAAAAAAATGCTAACATGAACAAAAAGTATAAAAATAAAGTCTACCTTTCACTCCTGCCTCCCCAATTATCTTAGAGGAACAGCTGCTAACAGATTCTTGAGTGTTTTTCCAGTTTTCCTATTTCATAAGCAAATACGTGGATACCCTTAAAAAACCCACATGCACACTTGCTGCCTGCGTTACAGGTCCGTGTGTGCTTTCTAACAGCTTCGGGGTACACCCCGCAGATGAACTACAGCTCAACCAGTCTCCTCCCGGTGGGTGTTCAAGTTAGTCCTTCTGTCACACACAATGCACATTTCTGTAGGTAGAGCTTTGAATACACGTGTATCTGTAGATAAGTTCCTAGAAGTAGAATTAAGAATCGAAGAGCACATAGGGGCATTTTAAATTTTCACAAAGTGCCCATTTTCCCTCCAAAAACACCTGTAGCAATCTATATTCTTCAAAAACACGACTGCTTTTCCCTCCTAATCATGACCAACACAGGAGATTAACGATCTTTTTTATTTTTATCGATCTAAGTAATAAATTACATCCCCCTTGTTGCTTTCAATTAAATTTTCTTTCGATACAACTGACATGTCTTCATGTTTAAAATGCATTTGCATTTCTTTACAGGAACCTCAGCTGTTAAGTAAGAACCCAAAGGCTGGACTGGGCTGGCACTCGGGAGGCCTTCTGCACCACACTCTACACGAAGAATCAACACTGGGGCAGCACAGCCTCTCTCTCCGTGAAAGAGTCTCTCCAAGCACATTTACATTCTGGTCTTTCAAGTCACCCCCTGCATTTCGCTGTACACTCGAAATCCTGAATACAAGTGGCCTCAACAACCACGTTATTCTCCACAGAATGGTGAAGGCTGGAAGCCAGTCCAGCCCCTTCCTTAGAGCCCTGCCTCACCTGGGGCCGTACGTCATTTCACAGAAAGAATGGCCATCAATTACAAAAACAAAATGACGGTCTCCAACACTTTAAAAATCTGTACCTTTGCAAGTAAAAGAGGCAATTTTTGTGAAGTTTGTTGTGGAAGAAGGTAGGAGTACCGGCTCAAACTGCAGAGACAGGGCATCTCTCTGTGAGAAATGATGAACATCCTATAACAACAAAGAAATCCACATCACCACTCTCGGCTCGGCCACTGTTGTCTCATTTGACTCAACTCTGTGATGATGGCTCAGAACGCCATGCATTCATACAGCAACTGCTCAGCAGGGGGAGCTACAACAGTGTGAAGGGGGTGGACACCCTACACCCGAAATGGGTGCGAGCAGGGGAAAGCAGGGTTAAGTGAAAGCAAAAGGGCATAGAGACGAGTGTTTCTGCATCTGCCCCCGAAAAACCCTCGTGTTCTGCGATGAAACACACGCTTGCAAGTTTAGCATGTACTCGATGTAAGCGTCGACCATTACCTGTATCCATACGAGGCTGTTTCCCGAGTGTAATATATACATATTCACGGCCGAATCATCTGTCCAAAAGAATCAGAGGGGTGAGACTGAAACAAAAGCCATCTCATTCTCACATATGACACATTTTCTCTAAAACATGTAACTCATTTTTTCAACACCGCAGTTGAAACTGGGAGCTATTTTCTGCCAGGTATTCTTTTAAGTCACTAGAAAAAGGATCCTTACGAAAAGACTGACCTGCCAATCCCGGCTTTCTGAATGATCAACAACCAGCAGAGAAATCTTGAGGTTAGGGCCAGACCACAGCTGCTCTGAATGCAACCAACCACCAGGTGGCTTCAGGTGAGGCTCCCATGTCCCGTGGATGAGACAGCCCCTGGTTTCCTAATTTGAACCACCACACTTGGGAAAAACGAAGCCCTGGGGTCTTGGAACGTGGCCTCCCTTCTAACCCTCACCAACAGAAGCAGGGCAGGAGTCGTCTCGACACTGCTGTCTGCCTGGTTGCTCAGAGAAACACAAAAACTAGGGACCCGAGGACAGGAAAGCTCTCCTGCTGAATTACCATTACTACGATCAATTCTGATGACCGGAAAGTAGGTGATGTTTGGTCAACAACGAAGACTGCCAATAAAAAAACTTTATTCTGGTGCTGTTTCTTTCTCTGAATACGTGTGTGTGTGTGTGTGTGTGTGTGTGTGTGTGTGTACACTCATGTGCCGGAACAGGCTGGATGACCAATGGATAACAGCAAATCCTACATTATAACTGTCATGGATCACATAATATGTGTCTCCAACAAAAGTTCTTAGAGACATAAACTGATGAACTAGGTTATCTCTGGTAAGCAGGACGCACATTTTCAAAAGTGAAACTCACAGAACACTGAAATTTAAATGACTCCAACTTGTCAGGCCTCCAGGACAACCAGTATCCCATCAACTATTTTAAAGAGGACAAGATAGGAGGCTTTTATCAGCTGAGCTTCTGCAGATCAGTAAAACTGGAACATGATATAAGACTTCAAATACTCTGTGAATATTTTTATTAGATTTTTGTGCCCAATTAATTTGTTTACTATCTCCAGAATGTCAAGGAAAATTATTCCTGAGGAAACTCAGAATAGTTTGCATTTGCCTCTTCATTTACTCCAAAAAATTTACTAGCAGCTGCAGGTTGAGAACCAGTTGCTATTACAATCTCTTAATAATGAAAGGGGAGGCTCTTCTGGGTTGGATTGCAATGATCTAATCCACAAGTAAATGCAGTAGAACAATGACGCAGGTTAATCATAATTTATTACCGTAAAAACTTTCAAATATTCCACCTTACCTGAGGTCTCAGATTTATCTGTAGCTACATATATAATAGAAAGATGATCTAACAAATCTTGTGTGTTTTGCTCAAATTCTTTCGAGGAGTTTTCCATTGTTACAATTATGCTCATTTGTAGCCGTAAAACATCATCTGATTCCAGATAACAACTCTGAGATAGGAGGGATGGGAAAAAAAAAAAAGGAAAAACTCAAAAAATTATCTGAACTTTGTGATCTCAAATTTTAGGGATAAAAAGCACTTCAGGTAGGGGCATGTGCACTCCTGAGAACAGAATGCGCTGCTTTGTTTTTGAACACTAAGCAAAGAGGCAAGAAGAAAGGCAGAAAGAACACACTAAATTTTCCATTTTTACCTTTAATCGCTGACACACTTTATTATGTAAACTGCATTCCAGTTGCACCTGCAAGAGGCTAGTATTAGTGGTTTCTGCCTAAAAGAAGAAAAAAGGGGGGAGGGAAACGACTTAAGAGCAAGCAAAAGGCACAATCTAGCATGAATAGCAGACAATCTATCATTTATTCAGAAATCACATTTACTCATTCAACAAATATTTGAGTAGCTGCTGAATGCTGGGGTATTACTCTCTTTACTGGAAAGACAACAGTGAATGAAACAGAAAAATCTATTCTGTCACTAAGTTTACATTCTCATGGAAATCATAAGCTCTGCCCTTGGGCAACAGGAGAATTCCGACTATGGCAATGAGCAGATGAATATGTTCTAAATATACACAGAAACGCTGCGGCCTGGCATCTCACACTTCTTGAACACGTTGTTTCAACACAGGAGTCTACTGCTATTTTAAAGTAGGGGCACCCAGTAAAAGCCAATGAACTGTTCTTACATCTGCCTTCCTTTACAGAATGACCTTAAAAGCAATGATAAGACCTAAGAGACGTCCAAAATTCAACTAGGGATACTTTTTTTTAATTTTTCAATTACAGTTTACAGTCAGTATTAGTTTGTATTAGTGTCAGGTGTACAGCATAGTGGTTAGACAATCGTGTACTTTACAAAGTGACCCCCTCGATATTTCCAGGGCCCACCTGGCCCCATACACAGTTACTACAATATTATTGACCATATTCCCTGTGCCGTACTTTACGTCCCCAGGACCATTTTGTAAGTACCACTCTGTACTTCTCAATCTCTTCACCTTTCCACCCAGCTCCCCCACCTACCCTTCCCATCTGGCGATCATCAGCTTTTTCTTTGTACCTGTAAGTCTGTTCTGTTTTTCTGTTCATTCTGCTTTGTTCTTTAGAGTCTACATATATGTGAAATCACATGGTACTTGTCTTGTCTGCCTGACTTATTTCATGGAGCAGAATCCCCTGTGGGTCCATCCATGCTACCACAAATGGTAAGATTTCATTCTTTGTTATGGCCAAGTAACATTCCATTGTACGTATGCACCACATCTTCTTCACCCACTCATGTTTTGGCGCACACCTAGCATGCTTCAATATCTTGGCTATTGTAAATAATGCTGGTCCCATGTGCACTTGAAAAGAATGTATATTCTGCTGCTTTGGGTTGAAGTGCTCTAAAAATATCAATTAAATCCATCTTGTCTAATGTGTCACTTAAGGCTGCTGTTGGATGACAACAGGGTGTTAAAGTCCCCTACTATGATCGCATTACTATTGTATATCGTATTTTTAACATGTGCAAGAGCTATGAATGGAAGGAACAAAGTACACAAAAGAATGCAGAAGTTCACCAAGTTCAAAGATCTTAAGAGCCACAGGAGATGATACTGACTTATCTTGAAGTGGGAAATGCAGAGTCCCGTGCAGGGACACAGTCACCCGGGACACCTGAAGGTGCTGATTGTGTGCAGAAGTCAGGTGGTGCAGCCTGTGACTCCAAAGGGCCTGCCTGTGAGATTCCCTCTTTTGCTGGGTTTGACATATCTGGCGTGGCTATTACCAAAAGGCACGCAGCTTGGCAGCCACCGTCAGAGCACCAGAAAATCTCCACAAGGTAAGAAGGCATTCCTCAGATCTTGGGCGGCTTAATTTTGGGCAAGTGTCTATTTACTCTAGGAAGATTTAGTGAGAAGTAGAATCACCCTAATTATGTTTAATTTGTTAGGTTTACAGGAATTACCTAAGCGCATTATACAAAAACCCATTTTAACTACTGCAATAGTCATTCAGGCAATTAAAGTACAGAAAAAAAATAAAAATATTTCAGAAGTTTAACCAAGCTTGTAAATGGGACCAAACATTCACCAACAGCTCTTTTTAAAAGGTACAGTAATTACTAGTATTTGCTAGACTTAAGACAGAAAACCACCACTTGTGAACAGAACCAAAAACCTGCAAGATCAAAGATATTTTTTAATTTGTCTTTCTGGGAACAAATCCCACTACCAAAGACATATATTTTTAAAAAGCCCAGCACTTCTCTGAAACTGCTTTCACCAAAGTTACAAATGACCTCTGTGTCCAAATCCAGTAGAAACTTCTTGTGCCCAACCCTTCGCCCCCACTTAACACCATTAACCATTTGTCCTTCAGGCGTTTCTCATTCATCCTTGGCTCTTTCTTCTGGGACCACTGGATATTGAAATTATTCTGGATTTTGTCTTTTGCCCTCTTTACTCTCTGGGGGAAGGGGTGGCGGGGCAGGGGTGAGGGTGGGGGGGTGGGCGGAGAGGCTCTAGGACAAGTTCAAGTTTGATTCTCCAGCTCAGACCTCCCTGCACACCCATATGTCCAACCAATGACAGGGCGTGCACCTGAACCCTCCCTTACACAAGCCAAGGTTGTGAACCTTGCTCTGTGCCTCATCTTAGCACCATTATTCATGTGCTTATGTAAGCCAGAAATCTGAAAACCAACTTCACCTTCTCAGTTACCCTCCTAAAACAAACCCCAAACCAACTCATACTGATTGTACCTTCTCAGCAGCCCTTGAATCCATTCACTTATCTCCATGCCTGTGGGCCACATCCAGCCTGCTGCCCGCTCTTGGTAACACAGCCTCACTGGAACACAGCCATCCTCATTCCTCGTGTGTTTTCTATGGCTGCTTTCAGGCTACAGTGGTGGAGTTGAGTACTTGCAACAGAGGCCTATAAAAAAGCTACTCTCTGGGCCTTTACAGAAAAAGTTTAGGGACCACTAGCCCTAGTGGTAGGGAGAGACAAAGGCAGGTAGTCTGCCACACCAACCTTCTCCTGGTGTCCCAGTCTCCACCTCTGCCCTCTCCACGCCACTGTCCCCAGCGCATCAAGAGTGAGTTTAGAGAAGAGGGTATGGGGGTGATAAACGGTGATGGAAGGAGACTTGACTTGGGGTGGTGAGCGCACAATACACACTGACGATGTGTTATAGAACTGTACAGCTAAAACCTATATAATTTTATTAATCAATGTCAACTCAATAAATTCAGTAAGTGAGGGGAAAAAAGTTGAGTTTATAAACATGCAAATCAGGTCAAGCCACTATCTGCTTAAAACCCTTCAAAGACTTCCTGCTTGGCCCAAGTCCCAGATCCTCCACTGTAGCTACAGAACTTAGACGCCTGCCTAGCCTCTGCCTCCTGGTTCATGCTCCTGCCTCGCAGGTCGACTTTCTGCTGTGCTTTGCCTTCAGCCTCTAAATGTGCTGATCCTTTGCTTTGAACCCACACTTCTGACTCGCCTTCCCCTCCACGTAGCTAAACCCAACTCATCCTTCACATCCCAGCTGAAACATCACCAGGGCGAGTTTCCTGACACCACACCCGGGGTGAGTGCCGATACTCACACCCACAGCACCTTGACCTGACCTTCCGTGACACTCTTCATGACAATGCAATACCTTGTTCAAGGTCTGTCTTCCCCAGCAGACTGTAAGCACCCTGTTTGAAGGTGTACCACAATGCCTACCACTTGGTCGGCACTCCATATACAGTCGGTGAGAAAAGAAAAGTGGGCACATAGCTACCTGCTTGCTTGGAAAGGGGAAGAAACTACAAATAAGCATTGGCTATATAAACTAAAGTCTATCAAAACCTGATATTTTGCGTGTGCTTCTGACCTAAAACTTTCAATGAAAGTTTAAAGAAAGACTCATATCAAAACACTTTCAATATATACATTATAATTAAGTTGGGTTTTTATAATCTACAAGAATTTAACCATTCATCTTAACCTGTTGAGGTAATTCTCTTCCCTAAAATATTTTTTCAGCTGTTGAAATAATGTTAGGAGTTCAAAATTATGATTTGGAATATGATTAAAAATCCTATTTGCACAGTCATCTGATGTGATTTAAATCCTAATACTTTGTCATACTTGCTAAATTATAGATGGATGAATTTAGAATGTACCATTTTAAGATTCTTCTCTTAACTGCAAACAAAACAAAAACAACCCACTATGTTGTTTCCTTTGCTGCAGAACACGTTTTCAGAAACCCACAAGGGGGAGTTCCAGCACTGGAGAACTGCCCTCAAAGCTAATTTTTCGCAAAGAGAAATTTAAACTGTTCACATCTTCCTAAAAAAAAAAAATCTATTGATTGCAATCTTGATTTTAAAAAGAAAACTATAACCCAAACAGGAGCCAGCTGGGGCAACCACACACGCTGGGAACCCAAATCCCCCCTGAAAAGACCCCAGCCGGGCCTGTTTGCAATGGCTGTGGGGCATGTCCTTCCCCAGGAGTGTGCCTGTGCAGATTATAGAAGAAAAACAAACAACCTATTTCTCCACCTCCCACACCACTTGAAAAAATGAGTCCATAAATTTCATAGCTAAGAGAAAAAAATAATTCCTTAGTTCTCATTAAATACAGGGTATTATTATTTCCTTTTAGAAGGCAAGGGTGGGGGCGTTGGTTGGAGGGGCGAAATGACTTACCAAAAGGGTCCTCAAGTTAGTTAGTGGAAAAAGGGCAACAATAGCAGGTCTTTTAAGAGGAGTCAGTGGTTTTTCCAAGTAAATAAGAACAGACCAAGTCTATTCCTCCTAGGTACTTAAAAGCCTAAAAATTCTTCAACGTGGAAACACATTAGAACACATTCCCAGACATAATGCAAAAGACAGGAAAACAATGTAAAAACTCCTTTTTTAGGGCTTTTAGTTCCTGGGGTTGTGGTAAAGGGGTATGAATTCAGGTAACTGGATCTGAGAGAGAGGGAAAAAATCACCTTCCTTTATTTGCTAAGAAATTGGTCTTTGTGGATGGGACCAGGGGCAGAGAGTGATTTGGGGGAACTGTGTACAATTAAACAGGAAAAAAAATGATAGACGGTCTATACGACTTTCATTAACAACAGTAAACTGAGAGTTCCAGCCAAGATGGAGGCATAGGCAGTCGCATTGTGCCTCCTCGCGCATCCAAAACTAAGGACAACAAAAATTGAGAAACAAGAAAACAACCAGAACAGAGGCAAATGAACTGAATGGAAGTCAGACTCCAGTACATCCAGACTGGTAAGGAGGGGCGGAGTCGGAGGCCTGTGGAGAGGGGTTGAGGGGTCCCAGTGGGAAGAAACGCTGGCTGGCAGGCGCGGGCGCGCAGGGTGCAGACGGCAGCGGAGGGACTGGTGGCGGACCCTGGGCGCGGGAGGCGACAAGCAGAACCAGTGAAGGGCTCAAGGCAGCTGGCTGTCCGCAGTCACAGATTTGCGTGCAAACTAAGCAAAAACGGGCAGCGCCGCCACGTTTCAAAGCTTAAGAGCCCCATCTGGGAGACTCTCTCAGACTCACAGGAGACTTCTCGGGGAAACCCACAGAGTCCGAGAAAGTGCACAAGCCCACCCACCCGGGAGCCAGCTCCGGAAGGGCCCAATTTGCTTGTGGGAGGCAGTGGAGGGGACGGAAGTCCTGGAGAGAGCAGAGCAGGTGCCATTGTTCCCTCTCAGACCCCGCCCCCACATACAACGTCACAACCCAGCGACTGCGGTGCCCCATCCCGGTGAACACCTAAGGCTCCGCTGCCCTTATGAAACAGCCGCAACCAAACCAAAGGAAAATAAAAAAGATGGCTCAAACAGATTTGAAAGCCCCAGAACCAATTTTTTTAAGTGACCAAGACATAGCCGAACTATCAGATGCACAGTTCAAAGCACTGGTGATCAGGAAACTCACAGAATTGGTTGACTCTGGACATAAAAATTAGATGAACAAATGCAGGCTACGTTAAGAGAAATGAAGGAAAACACACAGGGAAATAATAGTGAGAGGAAGAAAACTGGGACTCAAATCAATGGAGTGGACCAGAAGGAAGAAAGGAACAACCAAACAGAAAAGAATGAAGAAACAAGAATTCAAAAAAATGAGGAGAGGCTTAGGGACCTCCAGGACATCTTTAAACGTTCCAACATCCGAATTATAGGGGTACCAGAAGGGGAAGAGGAAGAGCAACAAATTGAGAACTTATTTAAACAGATATTAAAGGA